>CM052649.1:184768301-184827786 GCA_028533165.1 Leontopithecus rosalia
AGAACACATGGACACAGGGAAGGGAGTACCACACACTGAGGTCTATTGGGGGAAATAGGGGAGGGTCAGCGGGGGGGGGAGCGGGGGAGGGATGGCATGGGGAGAAATGCCAAATATGGGTGAAGGGGCAGAAGGCAGCAAAACACACTGCCACGTGTGTACCTATGCAACTATCTTGCATGTTCTGCACATGTACCCCAAAACCTAAAATGCAGTAAAAATTAAAAAAAAGAATCAACCTTACACAACCCAACTAAAAAAAGGTAAATACGGACTTAGTACCCCCAAATAGAGCAGCAAATGGGTACCCAATACCCTCTAGACATCTGGACCCTGGTACGTTTACATTTTCATCTCTCTCTGAAACCTCCAGTCTTCTAGGGGTCCAGGCTGAAAGCTTAACGATGACCTTCAATTCGTTCTGAACATCCCACCAGACGTTTCCATAGTGGGCATTTCCATTTTGTTGAATGCTCAGAGAAAAGAAACTTCATGTATATCTGACTCGAAAATTGTGTTGGTCAGAAGACTTCTGGTTATAGAACGGTGGCTTTTGTGAGAAACGATCCTTTGGAAGTCTGATCCACTTTTTATTTTAGTTTACATCTGAAAGGAAAATGCTTTTGCCCTCTCTTTTATGTCCGTCTACCTTGTCTTTTACGTCCGTCTGCTGAGACAGAGCGGGACACTTCCACATGCAGAAGGAACGGACCTGAAGTGCGACAGTTTGGCCGAAGGGGTGTCCTCTTCTCTTTCAGTGTTTTGTCGCAGGTGATAAATGATGTCAGACAAAGCTGTCAGATGAGATTCAGAAGGTGTGCAGAGAGAGAGCAATCAATTTCCAACTTAGGAAACGTAATGGATTTTAATGAGCCACTCTCTGTTGATTACCATGCAGCTTTTGGCTTCTTGTGTGCTTCATTCGCACGTGCGCTTGGCAGTGACTGATAGGTGGTTAAGCCCCCCTAATTCGATTCCTGTGTAGCAATCAAGGCTGTCTGAGCTGTAACGGGGAGAGGGTGATGTCCAGACCTGCAAGGCGTGAGGGCAGAGTGTGATCTCCTGGGATCTTTCATTTGTTCCCCAGATGTTCACTCGTGAAAGGAGGGACAGTTCTATCAACATTGAGCCCCAGGATTTGTCAGGCAGGTCAGAGAATTGTCCTCCAATGGCCTCAAACCATCCCCTAACTGGAGGGTGTGTTCTTTGAGGGCAAATACTGATCTATGCAAGTTGATGGTCTCATAGCAGCAACACAAGTAGCTGCTCTCTCTATATTTTTGAAAAAAAAAAAAAAAAGCATGCACTACTTAACAGGCACATTTACTAAAAACTGGATTCTCCTCATTTATATTTATTTATTTATTTAAGATGGAGTTTCTCTCCGTCGTCACAGCCGGAGTGCGATGGCGAGATCTCGGCTCACTGCAACCTCCACCTCCAGAGATCAAGCAATTCTCCTGCCTCAGCCTCCCAAGTAGCTGGGATTCCATGTACACACCATCATGCTTGGCTAATTTTTGTATTTTTAGCAGAAACAGTGTTTTGCCCTGTTGGCCAGGCTGGTCTTGAACTCGTGACCTCAGGTGATCTGCCCACCTCAGCCTCCCAAAGTGCTGGGATTACACATTTGCACCACCACGCTAGGCCTGAATCCTGCTTTGAGTGTTTTTTGCTTCTGATGTTTGCACCATAGAAATAATGGCTAAGCCAGAAGATATGTGTCTGTGAGTCAGTCTACGGCTGTCTTGCTGCGTGGTTGCAGCAGAAAAGCGTCTTCTCCTTGCTTAAGATGAGGCTTTTAAAACCGGAGATGTGTTTATGAACTGTAAACCCACATGACGAATTTTGGATCTGGCACATTTGAGATGTATGGTAATAGCATGTGAGTAGGACCTAACTCTTCCTCTTCATTATCACTGAAAACGAGTTCCCTGGGCAAACAGAGGGTAAATAAAACACCAGAGCTATGTTTCAGTGACTTAAGTAAAAAGAAAACTTCCAGGGACTTTGGCGTTTTAATTGAGGGTATAAAAGGATTCTCTAATCACCAATGCGTCTCAGAGCCTCCATTTAAAATACTTTTTAAAAGTGGCAGTTAGTTCCAATTATATAAAAATGTGGGGGATGCTGGGATGAAGCCCCATTTCTTCAAAATGCCTAAATAATGAGATATCTCCAAGGAGTCCAGGCTGGCCCTTCCTGCATAGTCTGAATTGATGTAATTCAACCAAATACGTAGTAAACAAAATAATTATCTTTGTTAACTTGAATCATCCTTGCTATAAAGGCACAGCTTGGCCAGGTATGATGGCTCACGCTGTAATCCCAGCACTTTGGGAGGCAGAGTTGGGCAGATCACCTGAGGTCAGGAGTTCGAGACCAGCCAGGTCAACATGGTGAAACCCCATCTCTACTAAAAATACAAAACTTAGCTGGATGTGGTGGCGCGTCCCTGTGATTCCAGCTACTCAGGAGGTTGAGGCAGGAGAATCACTTGAACTCGGGAGGCGGAGGTTGCAGTGAGCCGAGATCGCACCATTGTACTCCAGCTTGGATGACAGAGCAAGACTCCATCTCAAAAAAAAAAAAAATGACAGCTGATACCACTGTCTAGTCCTTTTTAGAAAAGGACACGCAGGCTAGGTACCTGTTCAACCCACCCTCGGGATGTTTCCTGCTACGAGGCGTACAGATCGTTCTGTCCCTAAAGGCTGTGGGCAGAATTCAGCGGACAGCAGAGGCGACCTGTGGCCTGCATTAATTGACGAGCGTACGTGTGCAGGTACCAGCGAGTTACCAGGAACAAACCATCCACAGAGCCGTCTGTGGCTTGGAAAACATAACCGCAGATATTCTTTGCCCTGGCCCTGCTGTCAGCTGGAAGAAACTTGCTGGCACTCTGGAAGGAAGACGGCCACAGCCTGGCCCGCAGCTCTGCGGCCCCGAGGTTGGAGTGGTGCAGTTCTGCTCGGATTAGCAGTCATGTTGGAAGCCAGCATGGGCTCCATTTGGGCAGCAGTTCTGGGAGCTGGGATGCAGGCCCCTGAGATGTTTTGCTCTCTGTTCTCATTGACCTTCTGTCTGGGGGACGACGGTCCTGTCCTTATGCCAGGAACCCACAGCAGGAAGGCACATCGGCCGCCAAATCCCACCCAGCCAGCTGGGGCTTTCACCAGATCCACGTAGGCACTGGCTGCATTTCTTCTCATTGCCAAGAAGGGTGCTGTGCAGGGACAGATATTCTTCTCCGGGCAAACCCACCCCAACAAACAAGCCAGAGACAGGCCTTGCCACGGCGGTGCATGCAGGGAGGGGTGTGAGCCCCGTGCTGCCTGATTCCACCCGTTTGACATTCGCTCCTCTGCTGGGTGGCATCTGTGTCCTCAGTCATAAAAAACAATAAAGTTTAAATCCAATGGCATCAATATCTGTAGTCTCCCAAACACCACCTGCCTCGTTGATTTTCCTGGCACGATCCACACCCAGTATCTTCCATGTGCTTCACGGAACATATCTGTCCTCTTTCATTTTCATTTCATTGTATTTTTTTAGACAAGGAGTCTTGTTCTGTTGCCCAGGCTAGACTGCAGCGATGCAATCACCGTTCGTTGCGGCCTCCAACTCCTGGGCTCAGGGGATCCTCTCACCTCAGCCTCCACGGTCAGTAGCTGGGACTACAGACATGCACCACCACCCCCAGCTAACTTTTTACGTTAATTTTTCTAGAGATAAATTAGATGACAAGAGTGAGCCGCCACACCCAGCCTCTTTTTTACGTATTTTTTAAATGAGATCATACCAATCGTTATTTGAACCATGAAGACCCGTGTCCCTTGCTCCCCCTTCCGCGCACTCACTGTCACTGTCTTGCACTGCTATCCTCTTCTCATGACGCCACTTTCAGTACGAAACACATTAGGTTTGTTGGAGCCAAAGTGATGGTGGCTTTTTGATGGCAAAACTCCAATTACTTTTCCACCAGCCTCCCAGTCTCATCAGCTATATTAAGGCTTTTAAAATTTGAGATCTCAAGTACAGTCTAATTACACCAGACTCTGGTCTCCATAAAACACACTTTCCAGCCACGTGCACCTGACTCACGGGGTTCTCAAGACATTTATTTCTGGTCACTGGTCTCAGGTCTACCACTGACTTTGTTTGAACAATGGTTTCGGCCAAGAACCAACGAGAGTCAGAGGATACTCTGGTGCGAAGCATGTTGGGGCAGACCAGGAGGCTGGCCGTCTGGCCATGGCAATGACTGACAGGTGAGGAATGACATAACATCCCGAAGCAGGGTGGACTGAGAACCAGAGAGAAAGGCCAAAATGGCAGCTGGACGTGACCTTCCAGGGTCCCGCGTTTGTGGAGCGAGGTCACGGGGACAGTCTTGGTCCATACATTCCCAGCGTGAGCTTGGCTCCTTCTCCCAGAGATTCTCCCTCCCCAAATGCAGAAACAGCAGCAGCCTGTATCCTGGAGCAGAGATGGTCTCTACAGACACCCGCATAGAACCCTAGCCTAGGTTCTGTCCAGAGACAGGAGCGCCAGGTGCAGGAAGGGCTGAGACAGTCCCAGGGATGGGAAATGAACTAGGTCCTCCTTATCCTTATCCTATTGAAAACGTGAGAGGCTGCGTGCACTGATTCATGCTGAAACTGTGCCCCCAAAGAGTTAAAAGAAACCAAAGATGAACAGAAATTCTTGATTTGCAGGATGGCAAACAAAAAAAGAAATAACTTGCTGAAACCATCAAACTCCCCCTTGCTTATGCAATAACAGCACTGGCTGAAATCGACGGGAACCAAGATGGCTGGCTGGAGTTTGCAGAGAAGGAGCCTGCTGATGTCATCCCCTGAATTTCCCTGCCTGTTTCACACTAACTGGCCCCAAAATGTGCATGTGCAACCGTGAGCTAACATGAAGACATAACCGCGCACACCCAAGGACGTTCCAGACCAGCTCTTTCTTCCCACCAATCACCTGCCAATCTCAAAACCCACCCCGAATCTTTTCTAATAAAAATACTGCCTTGAAGCCAATGCAAACGGATGAATTTGATCTTGACACTTCTGTCTGCTTATGAGGTGACTTTCCATATAAAGCTTTTCTTTTCTAAAAAAACCCTGATGTCATAGAATTGGCTTCTAATGCATTGGGCAGCAAACTCCTTTTGCTTCACAGCAATGCCTCTAATCCCAGTGCTTTGGGGGGCCAAGGTAGGAGTTTGAGACCAACCTGGGCCACACAGTGAGACCCTATCTCTACCAAGAAAAAGAAAAAAACGTTAGCTGGCATAGTGGCGTGCACCTGTATCGTTCCGGGTACTGGGGAGGCTGAGGTGGGAGGATTACTTGAGCCAAGGAGGTCAAGGCTGCAGTGAGCTTTCGTGGCACCACTGTACTCCAGTCTGGGCAACACGGCAAGACCCTGTTTCAAAAATTTTAAATAAATAAGTAAAAATGAAAACGTGAGCTCGATGAGAGTTTAGACCAGAGCGTGTTGCACCTGCTTCCTCCCATCAGACTTTACAGTCAGAGGGGATGGGACCTGGCGTTCAGGCCAACACGTGTGTCCCATGGGCTACTGACACCTGCTGGGAGTTACCTGAGACACGTATGTCTCCACGGTGCTTACAAAAAGCAATGCAAAGAGCCGGTGGCTCACACCTGTCATCCCAGCACTTTGGGAGACTGAGGTGGGGTGGGTGGATCATCTGAGGCCAGGAGTTTGAGATGAACCTGGCTAACATGGTGAAATCCCTGTCTCTACCAAAAATACGGAAATTAACCCTGTGTGTTGGCAGGTACCTGTAACCCAGCTACTCATGAGGTTGAGGAAGGAGACCCGCTTGAACCTGGAGAGCAGAGGGTGCAGTGAGCTGAGATCGTGCCACTGCACCCCAGCCTGGGCAACAGAGTGAGACTCTGTCTCAAACAAACAAAAAGAAAAAAAGTTACAAAGAAAGCCAAAATCATCCCTCTTCGTGTCTAGCAGCTCCCAAAGCAAACACAGAGTAACACACATCTTAGCAGCTGCCAAAGTTATGTGTCCAAGCAAAGTGTAGGCTCAAGAGCTGCGTCCCTTTCTTATGTCTGGAAGCTTCCCTGCCGTAAGAGTCCTGGTGGGAATTTGAGCCACTCCTGAGAATAAATCCTCAAGCAAGTCAGCTTCTTGCCTAGGGCTTGTCCAACCAGACGCATTCAACCAGGAGGCTGAATCTTGAGCCAGGGTTGCAAAAACTCAGGGGCTCTAGAGAATTCTTTTTGGTGCTGGTAGGAGAACAGGAGCGGCCTTAGCACGGAGGACAGAGACAGCACCAGCTGTGGCTCCAGGTGTTGTCACCAGACCTGTTGTTGACAGGCCTTTGCCTGGCCCTACTGCCTCCCATCGTGCGCAGAGAGAGACCAAACTTCCCTGCACCGACTGCAGTTCACTCCCAGAGCTGTAGGCAACACCAGAGAGCCATCCTCTGTCTCTGGCGACTATCATGCTTTCACTGTATCCTATTGCTAGAATACATTCATGCACATAATGGAACTGCAGAAGAGACTTTATTGAGCAACTATTTACTGGGAGACAATTCCCTGTGGATCTCTGACATTATTGCATCTCTGGTAAGCACAGGCACCAAATGCTTCTGTTCGGAGCTATCTTGTCAAAGACGTCTGCAGAGATACAGTGTCTCCCTCCATAGCAAAGTGCAAATGTAACTACTGCCCGGTATGGTAGAGACAACGTGTCCCTCCAGGACCGAGGTCAGGCAAGCCTACTACCCCTTGGCTGAGGGGTCCTCCCCTATGATCTTAGGCCAGTGACACTGTATCCTCTGAGCATCACTCTATGGTAGAGGTCCTCCACCTTTTTGGGCACCAGGGACTGGGTTCATGGAAGACAATTTTTCCAAGGATCAGGGAGAGGGGATGCTTTGGGGGATGATTCAAGCCCATTACGTGTATTGTTTCTATTGTTATTAGATCGCAATAGATAATGAAATAATTGTACAACTCACCATCACATAGAATCAGTGGGAGCCGCATAGACAGTCGCATCTGGGGGTGATGGGAGGCAGTGGTAGACCATCAAGCAGTAGGTTCTCATCAGGAGCAGGAAACCTAGAGTCCTTGTATGCGCAGATCACAACGAGGTAAATAGAGATGACGCTTCCCTGGCCCACTGCACAGCCTCTCACCTCCCGCTGTGCAGCCTGCTTCCTAACAGGTCATGGACCAGGACCGCTCCATGGCCTAGGGTTCGGGGACTCCTGTTCTATGGGAACTGGGGCTCAGTTCCAGTCTGGGCAACATAGCAAGACCCTATATAGGTGACAAATAATGACAGCTGCCTACTGCTATGGCTTGAGGAATGAAGCACTTTCTCTAATCCAGGTGTCTCATGCCTTCTGATAGCATCCAGAAAACCACGGCAGGCTGGCAGATCACTGGTTAGCTCCCACGCTGTACAAAATCTCCAACACATCAGAATTCTTCTTTTTCTTCTCTTTATTTGTGGGGGGGACAGAGTCTCACTCCATTGCTCAGGCTGGAGTGCAGTGGTATGATCTCTGCTCACTGCAAGCTCCACCTCTCGGGGTCAAGTTATTCTTCTGCCTCAGCCTCATGAGTAGCTGGGATTGCAGGCACCCGCCACCACGCTGGCTAATTTTTGTATTTTTAGTAGAGATGGGGTTTCACCATGTTGGCCAGGCTGGTCTCCGAACTCCTGACCTCAGGAGATCCTCCTGTCTTGGACTCCCAAAGTGCTGGAATTCCAGGTGTGAGCCACCGCGCCCAGCCAACACATCAGAATCCTTGACACCACTTTACAAACACAGCATAGTGTTTCTCATAGGGATACACAAATGAAATACTGCAAATGGTTCTTCTCCTCAAGAAATGCAGGATGTAGTGGCAGTGCACCAGTCCAGTGGGCACGGGAAGGGCCTCCTTTGACCACCACTGCCACACCCCACCAGCAACACAGATAAGGGAAAGGAAAGACACTTGCGTCTAAAGAACAAGTAATCGTTGCGATGGGCCAAAAATGGAACCCAAATGTAATGCAGAACGCTGTCCTGGAACTGAAGGCCTGCTGACTTTGGGTACAGAAATGGACGGAAGGAATGGGGCGCTCCTCCCCTGCTGTGGAGAGAGGTGTAAAATCGCCCCCTGCAAAATGAGACACCCGGGCTCAGCTTGCTCCTTGAAACCAGGTGCTGAGAGCAGGCTCCTTGACTCAGGAAAAGAGGCCACAGGGTTCTTTCCAACCCCGGGGCTGACACAGAGCTGATCTTCAGACAGCCCCGGGGGGGCAGAAAAACCACACGCCGGGACGCTGGCCGTCCAGGGGCACTGTGAGTGTTTGCTCAAGTTATTGCTGGAGATGCAGCACTCCGCCTGCCCCTGGCTCCCTGGCAAAGACTGCAGGAGCCTCCGGTGGCAATGAGGACCCGAGAACCACTCACTGCGGTGCTATGCCAGATACCGGTTGGTTCCTAGTCTATAACGCCCACAGCCCTTGTTACCGTCTTCTGTTATCATATTTAGTGCATGAGACCTTAGGAGCAAGTCTCAGGAGAGAATCTCTGACCTTCCCCTGCCCTCCTTTCAGCTGCCGCAAGGCAGGACTCTCCTCTTCCCCCACCTTTCTGATTGTGGGTCTTAAGACACTTTCCAGAGAGGGTCCTGCCCTATAACCTGGGGACAAAATGCTGACATCATGCAGCTTCCATAAAAACCCGAGGGCTTGGGTGCGGTGGTTCATGCCTGTAATCCCAGCACTTTGGCAGGCTGAGGCGGGAGGGTCACCTAAGAGTTTCACCAGCGTGGCGAAACCCCACCTGCACGAAAAATACAAAAATTAGCCCGGTGTGGTGGTGTGCACCTGCAGTCCCAGCTACCCAGGAGGCTGAGGCATGAGAATCGCTTGCACCTGGGAGACGGAGAAGGCTGCAGTGAGCCAAGATGGCGCCACTGCACTCCAGCCTGGGTGACAGAGCAAGATTCTGTCTCAAGAAAAAAGAAAACAAGGGGACAGGGAGGTTCCGTTTGGAAAGCTTCTGGAGAGCTGGACATGCGGTAGCTCCTGGAGGGCGGAACTACCCACCTCTCTCTACGTAGACGGCGTCAGAGTGGACCTGAAGGACACCCGGCTTGTGTCTGCTGCTTGGCGTGGGAGGAAAACACCCTGCGCATTTGGTCACGAGAGGCTTCTTCCCTGTCGACGGTTGTTGTGGTGATGTCATGAGAGATTGAGGAAAAACACAGCTGAAGACTTTTTCTGATACGCTCACACTTTCCTACCATGGGAAACACTACAGCCTTCCAGCCCACCGCAGCCAGGCAGACCACCTGGCTTCCCTCGCCTTGCCTTCGGTGTTTTTGGTCATTTCGTGGCTGACGTCCAGCTTTCTCTCTTAGGTGATCTATTCAATGTGTGACTATCAACTCGCTGTCTTGGTTCCTCCTTGTGAAGGAGGTGAGGACCACACATCTCTGGTCAGCCCCTCTGTCTCCCTGCTTCTATGATATTATCAGGGACACCCAAAAAATCAAGAAAATGAGGATGGTGGTGGCCACAGAGATGCTGAATAATTAATTTTAAACCTCATTTAAAAATTTTTAAAGAATTTTTAACGATTCTCCTGCCTCAGCCTCCCAAGTAGCTGGGATCACAGACGTGTGCCATCACACCTAGCTAATTTTTGCATTTTTAGTAGAGATGGGGTTTCACCATGTTGGCCAGGCTGGTCTTGAACTCCTGATCTCAAGTGATCCACCTGCCTCAGCCTCCCAAAGTGCTGGGATTACAGGCCTGAACCACCACGCCTGGCTTTGAAATCCAGCTATATGCTACTTACAAAGACAAACCAGAGTAAAAGCACACAGAAGTGTTGAAAATAAATAGAACGATATTGAAGAGCAGACATTCAGAATTACGATGTAACAAACAGAGGAGGTGATAACCACAGCGAAAGGTAATAGTTTGTAAAGATGAATAAGAGACGGGTCTCCAGCTAAGCTAAAAATATCATATAGACTCTTAGTTAGAAAGAATTCATCCAAAGACCACTCTCTTGCAAAGGAGGAAGGAACAGATCATGGGTATGCAGCTGGTGAGGTGAATTCGGGTGAAACTGCACCTATCGGCGCAAAAAAACACTCTTTCTCTTTGCATAGCAGAGGGTGAAAGAGAGAGAGTGGGCGGGGAACAGGCAGAGGTGTGGAGCCACTGGGAGCCTTTGACCATTTAAATGAGCAGGACAAGAAAGAGGCAGGCACCCAGCCAAACAGAATCGAATGCTTGATCAAGGTCGCCAGGCGTGGTAACCCACTTCCGGCTGCTCTAGAAGCGGAATCTGCTCATCTCAGGACATAAATGGTGATTTGAAGAGAGAGGTAGCGAATCGTCCTTCAAAGTCACGACAACCAAATAGCAAGAAGGATGTTATGCAGGGGAAGAATCTGAGTGACGTATAAAGGGTTAACTTGCCTCCAGGCACAGGGGAGAACATCTGGACCGTGCTGACTGCTTCCAGCCTCCAGCGACTCAGGAACACGTGAGGACCATGTGATCTGTCTCTTCAATCCAGCCCCACCTTGTCAACAGCACTGCAGGGGAAACGTAGAGCCACGGCGGGGGCTGGCACCCTTCTGGACAGGGATGGGACAGCATGGCAGGGGTTGGGTCCTGCCACCCGAGGCCATCCCAGAGCAGCTGCAGGGTAAATGTGCCTGACAGCAATAACTTTAGTGTACCCTAAGAGTGACCCTGGATGGCAGACCCACCTGAAAGACTCCGGCTAAGCCTATGAAGGAAATGAACCAAGGAGTTGCAGGTTCGTGCAATCGCACATCCACACACGGTTGGTTGTTTTACTCATTCCTTACTGCCCAGACGATTCTACTTGGGAAGGATGGAAGTTCTTTCCCTCTCCTGGGGACATAGCAAGTTGGCTTGGGTCTGTAGCCATCCGGGTTGACTGCAGCTTGAGCTTTTATTTCTCTACTTGCTACTGCCCAGGAGTACTGAGTCACTATAAGCAGGAGTAGAACAATAAATCAAAACAAATTAAGAAGAACAAGGCATACTGCCAAATTGAAAAAATGGCAAAGATGATGAACAGGCAAGCTGCAAAAGACAGAACCCAACTGCTTAATAAAGACGGGAAAACATTCAGCCTCTCCGAGGTTAAAAGCAGAGCAAATCAAAACAACTACGAAATAGCATTTCACACCCTGCATCTTGGCAAAGACTGAGTTACCAAGGATGCAGGTAAGTGGGAGCTGTTATAAGGCATCGGTGAGACTGTGCGCTGAAACCGAGCTCTGTGGAAAACAACGTGGCAGGCGGGGCACAGGGGCTCACACCTATAACCCCAGCACTAAGGCATCGGTGAGACTGTGCGCTGAAACCCAGCTCTGTGGAAAACAACGTGGCAGGCGGGGCCCAGGGGCTCACACCTATAACCCCAGCACTAAGGCATCGGTGAGACTGTGCACGGAAACAGAGCTCTTTAGAAAACAACGCATTACCCCATTTATATAAAATCATACAAGATATTCTCAACACGCAATGTGGGTGAACAGAAACCGGCTGAGCAGAATAAAGGTCTTGATCCTCAGCTGCAGACATCACCTTTCATTGATGCCTTTTATGTAAAACACATTACTGCTTACGCTACGCGCCTACATAGTAAAAACAGAAAAATGTGGTTAGAAAAGATAAACAGCCATGTAGCCCAGTGGGGAAAAAGAGAAGAACTTAAAACCAAGGGAGAAAGCTAAGAGGGCACAGATCGACAATATTTCACTGCTTTAGAAATTCTGAAGCAGATACTGCATAGTTTAACATTTGTTCAATACAGGCGATTTGTTATATAACACGGTGTTTCTTATATTTGCTCTGTGCTTTGCTGTAGGAGTAAAATATTTAATTCTTAAAAGTTGTGTGGGGCCAGGCACAATGGCTCATTCCTGTAATCCCAGCACTTTGGGAGGCTGAGGCAGGCAGATCACTAGAGCCCAGGAGTTCGAGACCATCCTGGTGTTGGAAACAGATGCTTGATGCCACAAAGAAAAATCAGCACTGAGACAAGGGGTCTTTCAGCAATGCAATTTTTACTTCCTGGACTGTAGGATGGGTACTCCCACTAGCCATCTTGCCATGAGAGTACAGTGAACAAAGGAAAACACACAAATTTATCCCTTACGCATTTGGGGTCATCCTTACTGCTGTGTCTGATCTCCGTTGGCTGGAGCCAGACCTCACAATCTAAACTAAAACCCAATTGGCTAACAACTTAAAGCTTTTCTAAACAGCAGGAGTGTTTAGAAAGACTCTATCTCAAAAAAAAAAAAAAGATTTATTCATGTTGATGTGTATTAACATAGATTATTTTAAATGCTGCAAAATATTTCATTATACCATCATAGATACACCCAATCTCACTTAGATGTATAATTTAGATTATACAAGGATCATTTAGATTGCTCCCAAATTTTTAGAAAATTGGAAGCAGTGGAGAGCTGGGACATGCCTGTGAGCACATCCAGCACAGATGTCCTGGTTAAAGTACAAGGACATAGAATGTACCACGTGCCTGTAAGCATGGCGTGTCTCACAGCTACATAGGATAGGACTTAACAAAGTGATTAGCACACTTAAGATTTAACAAGAAAGGAAACTTTAAAAAGGAACTTTTCTACTTCCCACACTGGCCAACATGGTGAAACCCCATCTCTACTAAAAATACAAAAATTAGCCAGGCTTGGTGGCAGGTGCCTGTAATCCCAGCTACTTGGGAGACTGAGGCAGGAGAATCGCTTGAACCCGGGAGGCAGAGGTTGCAGGGAGCCGAGATCCAGCTACTGCACTCCAGCCTGGGCAACAAGAGCGAGACTTCATCTCAAAACAAATAAAATGAAATAAGTCTCCTACACACACAAGTCACAGTCCTGCCAGAGTTTTCACCCAGGGAAAAAGTGACATTTGTGTGATGGGATACATTTTAAAGGGACAACAGAAGGACAAAAATAAAAGTTCTGCTTTGATTGTGTCATGAGTTGTGCTTACTCAGCATCTGTGAACACGAGGAACCACTGGCCTCAGGACAGGGGCCTGTGCTATTGCATAAGTCCACGTGGGACGCGGCGAGGACACGGGAGCAGGCCCCGGGGCGGGCCGGGCAGTCGGCTTCCCCAGTGAGCCTTGACTTCCAAGCAGCCTATGACTGCATGATGGGAGCATCAGCTTCAGGGAGGAGAGCAGAAAGGGAGAGGCCACGGGCAAAGGGCAGAGCCACTGGGAGAGTGTGGAGGTGTGTTGGGACCACGAGTCACTTGGGAAACATTGTGAACCTGTTACACAACCCCCAGGAGAGGGGACTGGGCTTAGAAGCAGATCATGAAGAGTTCTGGAATCCGGACTGTCCTGAGGGAGAAGTGGCGTCTTTAAAAGCATTTGAGCAGAGGCGTGACCTTGAAGGATCATCCAGTTCAGTCTCTTGCCTGCAGGCAGATAAATGCCTCCTTTTCATTGTCTCTAAGTGCAGGCTCTAGAGTCCCCATCCTTCATCTTTTCTAGTGTCGGGCAAACATAGCTGGGAGTGAGGAAGGTGACTGCACAGGGCAGGACAGATGGGGAGGGGATGACACCTCACTCCTGGAATCCAGGGGGTCCAGGGACACAGACTGGAGAGCAGTGGGAGGCCGCATCAGGCAGCAGGGCATAGTGTGCCCAGGTGTGACTACAGGCGTCAGCAAACAGTCTGCAGCGGGAGACAATGTCTGATGACAATGACAAGGAGGGTCATCTTCATCACCATCATCATCATCATCATCATCACAGCAGACACTGATACAGTATCGCCACGTCTCAGAAGTGTTCTGATGCTTTACACAGTTCCACGCACCCTAGGAGGTGGGTAGATCACATCTACACTTTAAAGATGAAGGAAATGAAGCAAAAACAAGGAGAAGTGGACTGTGGTTCCACAGCTTGTAAGGGGCAGGTTCGGCACTCAGAAGCAGCCAGTCGGCTCCAGAGCCTATGAGCCTGACCACACCATCATGTGTCTCTAAAGGTGTGTGCCTGCATCCTGCCAGGCAGAGAAAATGTGGCAGAGGAGGCTCTCAGGAAGGCACAGTCACTGCCCCAAGCCCTCGGTCCACATGGAAAAGATTCAGAGAGCACACTTGGGGGTTTCTTTCTAAACCCTTTCTCAGACACACGGCTGAATTCATGGAAATTCCTCCCAGATTTCAGCTGTGATTATCTCTTATCTTCATTTCGCAGTTGGCACTATCTTTTAAATTTATTTTTGTATGTATTCTTCCAGGAAATTAGCAGAAGTCTCTATATATGAGGTGCTAAAAGCAGGGCCCTATCTATGAGAATGAAATCCAGGAACAGACCTCTGACCCAGGCCATGGAGGAGAGCTGGTTCATAAGAAGCCTGATGCTTGCTGCCTCCTCTCAAGCACTGGAATAGGGCGTGGGGACTGAGCGCACAGTGAGTGACAGGTGAAAGGTCTTTTAGGTAGACTGACAGTACCACAGACTACACCATGGTAACCTCTGTGACCTGCACAGACACTCCAGATGAGTTCTGGGAAAATCTGAAGTAACTGGAAGACCATGAAAAGGGGAAGAATGATCAACCCCCGTGTCTCTGAATTAACTTGAGACATTCTCTATTGTTCCTTATTCCTGCCTCAACTGATAAGGCAACTGGACTTTGTAACCAACCTTGGTCAACCTCGTGACTCCAGAACCTACGACCTCCCTCCCAGCTTGAAAAAACTGCCCTGAACTGTAACTCCCATAACTTTCCACTGTCTACCCCAAACCTATAAAACCAACCCCCATCCCATCACCCTGCACCAACTCTCTTCTCAGAGTCAACCCACTGGCACTCGGGTGAATAAAAAGCCTTGTTGCTCACATGAAGCCTGTTTGGGGGCATCTCTTCATTCAGAGTGCGCACTTTAACAACAGGTTGTCCAGCATCTCAGACGTGGTCTCCCATCTCATCCTCGCCATGACCTTGTCATGCAGACATTCCTATGAGAGCTGAGGATGCAGAGGCTCAGAGGGCCACAGTCACGGGCTGACAGCCCCGTGGCAAATAAGAGGCACAGCTGGGAGTAAGATTATTTGCCTCAAAGCCCTGTGCTTCCTTCTATTACTCCTCACAGAATTTTGCAAGTATCAGCCGACTGCATGCTGGCCCAGAGTCAAACCAGATTTCCTTGTTAATTTCCCAGAAGAATACACACAGAAATAAATAAAAAAGATAGTCAGTGCCAACCATGAACTGTAGATAAGAGGCGACCACAGGCCAGTATCTGGGAGGAATTTCCACTAATTCAGCTGTGTGCCTGAGAAACGACATACAAAGAAACCACCAAGTACACTCTCTGAGCCACAAGAAGACAAACAACCCCAGAGAAGACGGGAAAGCAGGACAGATAACTTGTCACTTTGCGACAAATCCCAGCACACTGGGAAAACGTGGTCCGGAGCAAAGGGGTGGAGGGGAGTTAACGAAATACTTCTGAAAAGGTAATGAAGTAAAATAGACATTATCCTGATCAGAGGAGAAAAACAACTCTGAAAATCACTGTTCTCAAACCAAGATGGTGCGTTAACCCAGTTTAGTGTCTAAAAAAACATCCAGGCGCACCATCGAACAGAAGCAGAAGGGGAAGAACGTGGAAAAGGGGACGAAGCTGAAAGGGGCTGAAATAAGACGGAGGAGGATGATAGGAAACTGAAAAAAGCAAGAGCGAAATAAAAATGACATTGTAGGCTGTGCAGGCATTTGAGCCAGAGTGACTCCATCTTGAATAGGAGCTGGAAAAAATGAGGCTGAGACCTGCTGTGCTGCGTTCCCAGGAGGTGAAGGCATTATTCTAAGTCACAGGACGAGATACCAGTTTGGCACAAAATATGGGTCACAGAGATGTTGGTGATAAAACAGGATGCGGTAAAGAAGCTGGGCAGAACCCACTGAAACCAAGATGGCGAGGACAGTGACCTCTGCTGGTCCTCCCTGCTCATCATACGCTAATTATAATAGACAAGCATGCTAAAGGGCACTCCCACCAGCACTACGACTGTTGACAAATGCCACGGCAACGTCAGGAAGTTACCCTGCCTGGCCTAAAACGGGGAGAAACCCTCGGTCCTGGGAATTGGCCACCCCTTTCCTGGAAAGCTCCTGAATAATCCATCTCTTCTTTAGCATATAATCAAGAAATAACTACCAGAATACTCAGTCCAGCAGCCCAAGCTATTACTCTGCCTGTGGAGCAGCTGTTTTTTTATTCAGTTACTTACCTTTTTTTTTTTTGAGACAGAGTCTCACTCTGTTGCCCAGGCTGGAGTGCCGGGGCACAATCTCAGCTCACTGCAACCTCTGCCTCCTGTGTTCAAGCAGTCTCCTGCCTCAGGAGAGGCAATTTTACTTAGAGGAAGGTTGTAGCTGATGCCATTTGCGGTATGGCCAGAAGCCACTCACAGGAGTCACTGGGATTACAGGTATGTGTCACCACCCCCAGATGATTTCTGTATTTTTAGTGGAGATGGGGTTTGGCTATGCTGGCCAGGCTGCTCTCGAACTCCTGGCCTCAAGTGATCCACCCGCCTTGGCCTCCCAAAGTGCTGGGATTACAGGCATGAGCGACCGGGCCTAGCCTATTCCTTTACTTTCTTAATAACATTCTTTTACTTTGTTAATAAACTTGTTCTCACTTTAAGGACCCGCCCCGAATTCTTTCTTGTGCAAGGTCCAAGAACCTCCCTTTGGGGTCTGGATCTGGACCCGCTTCTGGTACCAGTTGCGCACAGCACAACATACCGTCCAGAAATGAGGAGTATTCACAAAGAGAACCCACGTCAGAGTTTCTCTGAATTCAGACGGAAAACGTATGAAACAGAGAGAGAGAGACAGAGGTCGACAAACAGGAAGGATGAGAACAGAAGTACAAGGTAAGAATTTGACATGTTGCACAGGAGAAAACCACGAGGCTGAATAAGAACAAAATGCTCTCAAAAGCAAGAATTTAAAAAGAAAATAATAAGCCAGGCGCAGTCGCTCACAACTGTAATCCCAGCACTTAGGCTGAGGTGGGTGGATCACCTGTGGTCAGGAGTTCGAGACCAGCCTGGCCAACATGGTGAAACCCCACATCTACGAAAACTACAAAATCAACCAGACAGGGTGGTGGGTGCCTGTAATCCCAGCTACTTGGGAGGCTGAGGCAGAGGATCGCTTGAACCCGGGAAGCAGAGGTTGCCGTGAGCCTGGAGGGCACGCCACTGCACTACAGTCTGGGCAACAGAGTGAGACTCCACCCAAAAAAAAATAAAAAATAAAAAGGGAACAGCAGAACACTGCACTGGATGGAAGGCCTGGGTCTACATTTCAGAAGTGCTTTCTCAGATCCAGGCAAAGTAATAAAGATGAACCATTTCGACCCATCTACAACATGATTCTAAACTAATAAAAGAAAAAACTATAAGCACCAGGGAGGTTGTACAAAGCATGTTCTATACAAGGAATATAATCAAGTCACGTTCAAACTTCTTTTCTACAAAGAACAAGAAAACAAGGGACAGACACTTAAAAGTATTTCCCATGAGACATCCTGCCTACAATTTTACTTAGAGGAAGGTCGTAGCCTTCCTCTAAGATCACTCAAGTCAAATCCGATGCCATTTGCGATATGGCCAGAAGCCACTCACTTCCCCTCTTCCTTTCTTAAAACAAAAAAACAAAAAAAACTGATTTGATTTGGTAATAACGAGTTATAAAAATAAGTAGTTCAAAATCTAAGCTGTTGGAACTTTAAAATCCTTGGAGCCTTAAGGGCATGTGATTATGGGCACTGAGTCACATAGACAGGCAGCTGTGACCCTCCTTTGTCTCATTATAGACTCTTCTTCTTCCTTACCAAAGCTAATACATTGTTTTGGAATTGGGAAATGGTGAGAGCACACAGGGAAGACCCCTTCCCTAGTCACTGTCGATCTTCATGATGGATTAACCTCGCCCTTACCTTTCTAATACAAAGACATCATAACTCTCCCATTGTCTAAGAGGAACTGCTAAACACCCGCTTTTAAATCGGAAAGGAAATGAAAACGAGCTGAACAGCAAAGAAGATAAACTATAACTAAACTGCGTTGTTCATAACTAGCCTTGCATAAGAAAATGTTATAATTCTCCTAAATGTCTTTGTTTGCTGCCTAGATAAGCAAGACTTTGACATTTTTTTACTATTACTTTTTGTAGCGACAAAGACTCGTTGTTGCCCAGGCTGGGGTGCAGTGGTGCAATCATGGCTCAGAGCAGCCTCAAACTCCTTGGCTTGAGAGATCCTCCCACCTCAGCCTCCTGAGTAGCTGGGACTACAGGTGCACACCATCATGGCCAGCTAAGTTTTACATTTTTTTGTAGAGACAGGGTCTCCCTATGTTGCCCAGACTGGCCTCATACTCCTGGGTTCAAGCAATCCTCCAGACTCAAAGTTGCAAAGTGTAGGGATTATACACATAAGCCGTCACACCCGGCAAAGACCTTAACTTTTAACTTCAGAACACTGCCCCTATTTATCTGGCATTTGTGCTTCCTGAATGACTATTCTCTGCTTTGGGCTGCAGTAAACTCTACACTTAATCATATTTTTGAAATCTCGTTACCTGAGGTTGACACACTGCAGCCCCGAGGGTGGATCACAGCAGATGTAAGCCAGTCATGTTATCACGTGCCCCTTTTCCTATTTTCTCAGCCTCTCTTGCCACCAGGAGTAGGCATACGATTCTGATCTGGCTGATGAAACTTAAAGGGGAAACCTGCTGGGAGACTTCTGAGAAAGAGTTTCCTTCGCTCATGAGAAAAAGAACATTCGAGAAAAAAGGCTTTTTGGCTATCACCCCCACCCCACTCCAAATGTAGTCCTGGTGTCTGAGGCTGTAGCAGCTCTTCTGTAGCCAGAAGGCCACATGGACAAGGATGTTTTTCCTACAGGCTGAGGGTGTCAAGTGGAAGACGGAGGGGCAGAGGTCCGGGGAGACATCACCAGCCTTGGCTGCCATCTTGACTGCCCATTTTTGTTACATCCATGTCTTTGATATTTAGGTCATTGTCAGGTTCTCTTTTAGATATAAGTAAGTACCCACTTATATCTTTTAGTGGATGGCATGTGCCTGTAGTCCTAGTTACTCGGGAGGCTGAGGTGGGAGGATCACTCCAGCCAAAAAGTTTGAGGCTGCAGTGAGCTACGATTGCATTGCTGCATCCCAGCCTGGGCAACAGTGAGGCTCTGAGGATGTGATGGAGTCTCGTTTTTTTTTTGAGATGGAGTCTCGTTCTGTCACCCAGGCTGGAGGGCAGTGGTGTGATCTTGGCTCACAGCAACTTCCACCTCCTGGGTTCAAGTGATTCTCCTGCGTCAGCCTCCTGAATAGCTGGGATTACAGGTGTATGCCACCACATCCAGCTAATTTTTATATTTTTAGTAGACATGGGGTTTCAACATGTTGACCAGGCTGGTCTTGAACTTCTGGGCTCAAGTGATCTGCCTGCCTTGGCCTCCCAAAGTGCTGGGTTTACAGGCGTGAGCCACTGTGCCCAGTCTGCGGCAACAGCATAGTGGATTCTACCACAAGTGCCTGGCCTGGGGAATATTCTCTGTCCCCCACAGAAGAGGGACATCTCGTCATAAAAAGCACTTGGCTTAGGAAGCCTCCTTGTTCCTGCTTGAGAATCTCCTCCTGCAAAGAGACACACTTGCCATCCGGGCCTAAGAAAATCTTTTTCTGTCCTGTCAAGCAGCACCAGGAGGAACCGATGGGAGCCAGCAGCCCTATGTAAATGAGGCTGGCTAATATATCACCACGAAGGCTCTGCAAAGAAGCTGCACTGCAACTGTAGTCCACAAACCTACGCCAGAATCTAAACCTCAACAAGGTGACTAGACCTAAGCATGGCTAAACTGAACAAGGCAGCCCACCGCCCACTAAACAGAAGACTTAAATAGAACCCAGAGTCCACTCAGCTACTAGATGAAATATCTGCGATAACAGAAAACCACTCATTACATCAAGAACCAAGAGACTCACAACTTGAATGAGGAAAGACACTTAACTGACATCAATACTGAGATGAATCAGACATTGAAATGATCCGCAAAGGATTTTAAAGAAACCATCGTGCCCCAGTGAGTGTTGATCCCCTTCCTCTGTCCACGTGTTTTCATGGTTTAGCTTCCACTTCTAAGTGAGAACATTTGGTGTTTGGTGTTCTGTTCCTGGGTTAGTTAGCTGAAGATGAGATAATGGCTTCCAGCCCCAACTATGTCCCTGCGAAGGACATGATCTCATTCCTTTTTATGGCTGCATAGTATTCCATGGTATATATGCACACATTTGCTTTATCCAGTCTGTCAGGGAGAGAGGGAGGGAGAGCATCAGGATAAACAGCTAATGCGTGTGGGGCTTAATGCGTAGGTGACAGGCTAATCAGTGCAGCAAATCACCATGGCACACGTTTACCTCCATAACAAACCTGCACCGTCCCGCACATGTATCCTGGAACTTAAAGTTAAATTAAATCAAATTAAATTTTAAAAAAAGAAGTCATCATAAAGATGTCTCAACAATCAACTAAAAAGTCTCCTGAAACAAATGAAACATAAGAAAATCTCAAGAAGTAAACAGGAGTTCTAAAAAAGAACCAGCTGGGCTCGGTGGTTCACATCATACAGAATCCCAGCACTTTGGGGAGGCCAAGTTGGGAGGATTGCTTGAGGCCAGGAGTTCAAGAGCAGCCTGGAAAACATAGTGAGACTGTTTCTACAAAAAACAATTAATTAGTTGGGTGTGGTGGCATGCACTGATAGTCCCAGCTACTCACTCGGGAGGCCGAGGAAGGAGGATCACTAGAGCCCAGAATTTGGGGGTTGCAGTGAGCTATGATGGCACCACTGCTCTATGGGCTGTCAACAGAGGGAGATCCGGTCTCTAAAAAATAAGAAGAAAGAAATAATCAAACGGAACCAAATGGAAATTACGAAACTGAAAAAAAAAAAAGACGTGCTGGATAGGAGAGTAGAGGACACGTGACAGATGTCAAAGTCATGGCTGGGAGGACAGATCAACAAAATTCACTCATTATGAACACCAGAAAGAAAACAGATGAAATGATATTAACAGGTCTCAGGGACAATTAAAAACATCCAACGCTCATCAGAGTCCCAGAAGGAGAGGAGACACAAAAGGGGGCTAAAGGGTGTTCAGAGAAGTAATATCCAAAAATTTCCAAATTGGGTGAGAACCCCAAACCAAAGATGCAACCATCTGATCCAACCTCATACAGATAAAACAGAAATAAGCCCATGCAAAGCACTTTACAGCTAAACTCCTAAAAACCAAAACCTCAGAAAAACCCTAGGAAGCATCCAGAGAGAAATGATGCATGACCTATATGCAAAAAATGACTCAAATGACCACAGGGTCCCCATCTGAAATCATGGAGCCTAGAAGTAAGTGCACGACTTTCTTCAAGTTCTAAAATATAAAAATAATCTCATTTATGAATTTAATTTTATTATTTACTTTTGAGATGGAGTTTCACTCTTGTTCCCAGGCTTGAGTGCAGTGGCCCAATCTCAGCCTCTGCAACCTCTGCCTCCTGGGTTCAAGTGATTCTGGTGCCTCAGCCTCCCAAGTAGCTGGGATTACAGGCACCCGCCGCCACACCCAGCTAATTCTTGTATTTTTAGTAGAGACGGGGTTTCACCATCTTGACCAGGCTGGTCTCAAACTCCTGATCCACCTGCCTCGGCCTCCCAAAGTGCTGGGATTTTAGGCATGAGCCACTGTGCCCGGCCCATCTATGAACTGTATATCTGGCGAAATTATTCTCTAGAAATGAGAGGAAATAAAAACATTCCTGGACAAAGAAAAACAAAAATAATCATAATAAAAATTGCCATGATCATGATTTACCCTTAAAAACTGCCCTAAAAGAAGTTCTTCCAACAGAAAAGGAATGGGAAGAGAATCGAGCTTGGAGCACCAAGAAGGAAAACGAAACAAGAGAAACAGCAGCAATCTGGGAATACAGAATAGATATCCTTTTCCTTCCAAGTGGCGTCAATTACATTTAGTGATTGAGGCACAAATTATAACGACCTCTGGTACTGAAGACAGTGATATGTAAGAGCAGGGAAGGAAAGGACCTCAAAGGTAATGCTGCTTTCATGTCCCACTTGAAGAGGCGGTGTTGAAACCAGTGAAGTGTGACCTCACACAGCAACCAGTACTAAAGCTATGCAAAGAGATAAACTTTTTTCTCTGTTTTGAGACAGTCTCACTGTATTCCCCAGACTGGAGTGCAGTGGCATGATCCTGGCTCACTGCAACCTCCACCTGCCCAGTTCAAACGATTCTTGTGCTTCAGCTTCCCGAGTAGCGTGCACCACCATGCCCAGCTCAGTTTTGTATGTTTAGTAGACACGGGGTTTCACCATGTGGCCCAGGCTGATCTTGAATTCCTGGCCTCAGGCAATAGCCTGCCTCAGTCTCCCAAAGTGCTGGGATTACAGGTGTGAGCCACTGAGCCCAGCCAAAGAGATATACTTTAAAATGCAATGAAAAATCAAGATGGAATCCTAAAAGCTGTCCAAGTAGCCCACGAGAAAAGAAAAACAGAGTAACAGGAATCCGAGGGACCAAACAGAAAAGAATTAATAAAATGGTAGACTTGCATAGATAGTTCACTTAAATGTAAATGCTCTAAGTACACCAATAAAAGAACAGATTGGCGGCCGGGCGAGGTGGCTCACGCCTGTCATCCCAGCACTTTGGGAGGCCAAGGCGGGTGGATCACGAGGTCAAGAGATCGAGACCATGCTGGTCAACATACTGAAACCCTGTCTCTACTCAAAATACAAAAAATTAGCTGGGCATGGTGGCGTGTGCCTGTAATCTCAGCTACTCGGGAGGCTGAGGCAGGAGAATTGCCTGAACCCAGGAGGTGGAGGTTGTGGTGAGCCGAGATCGCGCCATTGCACTCCAGCCTGAGTAACAAGAGAGAAACTCCATCTCAAAAAAAAAAAAAAGAACAGATTGGCAAAGTGGACAGAAACATACTCCAATTTTATGCTGTTTACAAGAAACTCACTTCAAATTCAACAACACAGGCAGAATGGAACATTATATAACCTGAAAATATTAATTTTAAAAAGCGGCAGTCACTACAGTAAGACCAATAAGGTCAGCTTCGGAGCAAAAGTTTACTATTGAATAGAAGCAGAGAGGGACATTATATAATGTCAAAGGATCAGTCCACCCGGAGGATATGCTATCCTAAATATGAACACATCAAAAAGCTTCAAAATATATGAAGCAAAAACAGAGTTAACAGGAAAACACACACATCCACAATCAAAGTTGGAAATCTGAACAGCCTCCTCTCAGCAAAAGACAGAACTAATAGAACAATCCTAATGTGGATACAGAGAACGACACGGCAGAATCAACCAGCAGGAGCTAATTGACATACACAGAACACTCCATCCAACAGCAGCATATGCTGTTTTTTTTGTTTTTTTTTTTTTTAAATCTGACTGTGTCACCCAGGCTGGAGAGCAGTGGCATAATCTCGGCTCACTGCAGCCTCTGCCTCCTGGGTTCAAGTGATTCTCCTACCTCAGCCTCCCAAGTAGCTGGGACTACAGGTATGTGCCACCACACCTGGCTAATGTTTGCATTTTTAGTAGAGATGGCTTTTGCCCTGTTGGTGCGGCTGGTCTCGAGATCCTGACCTCAAAGTGACCCGCTCACCTCAGCCTCCCAAAGAGCTGGGATTACAGGTGTGAACCACCGTGCCCAGCCATATGTATTTTTTAAAATGTCTGTGGAACATTCACCAAGACAGACAATGTTAAGGCTATAAAACAAACCACAAATATATAAATAAGTGGAATCATACAGAGTATGTTTTCTGGTCATAATGAAATCAAACTAGAAACCAGTAACAGAAAGACACAAGGAAAATCTCTGAATACCTGGAAAATTAACAACACGCCGCTCGACTCAGGCTCAAAGAAGTCTTGGTGTAAATAAAAATACAGACAACTGAAAGAAAGTGAGCATGGACTGTCCGTGGGTAACTGAAGTTCCTACTCAAAAAACTGAAAAAGAGCAACACAAAACAGAAAAGCACAAAGCAGACAGAAGAAAACAGGAAGCTAAGAGCAGGAAACAGTGAACTGGATATAGACAAATCAAAGAGAAAAATCAGTGAAACAAAAGCATTTTTTCAAAAAGTGTGAATAAAATTGATACACCTCTGGCAAGAGCGACAGAAAACAGAAAGAGAAAACACAAATCCCCAATATCAGAAGTGAAACATGGAGTATTATTATATATCCTGCAACCAATAAGAAGAGAAGAGGGGAATCCTCCAATAACTTTACACTCATAAATTCAACAACTTAGAAGAATTGGACCAATTCCTGGAAAACCACGAACCACTGAAACAGATGAAAGAGATAATTTGAATGACGCGGCAAGCATTAAAGAAATTGATTTCATAATTTAAAAGCTTTTGAAAGAAAAAGAAATCTCCAAGCCCAGATCGTTTCGTTGGAAAATTCTACCATTTAAACATGAATTAAAAGCCATTTTATACTGTCTCTTCCATAAACAGTTTGATACAACTCCCCAAAGAATAAGAGCGATAGGAACACTTACTAATTCATTTTACAAGACCTCATAACAAAGCCAGACAGACAGCACAGGAAAACACTGCAGACCGTATCTCTCACGAACTTAGGCGTAAGCGTCCTAACAAAATACCAGCAAACTGAATCCGGTAAGGTATAGAAAGAATCATACACCATGACTGCCACAGAAGGAGTCCGGCAGACATCAGTAGGGCAGGAGAGGGTCCCCCTCCACCAGGAATGTCAGGCGGCCATCAGGTGATGGGCAGGCACTTGTTAAGCTGTTTTTCCAAAATAGTAATTGGTCATGGCCAGCACCAGGGAAAGGCAGTCTCCCGATAGGTAGAAGAAGCTGACACTGGTGATCGGCTTCTCAGTAAGATCTCAGGAGTTGGGTGAATGGGCTCAAGTATGTGCTCTAAGTGGCAAAGTGGCAGAGTTTAACTGGTACATGACGTTCTAGAAACATCCAACTCAAGAGAGCCGGAGTGCAACTCCAGTACACGTACCGTATACACACGTGGCCTCTCCTAGGTGCTGGCAGGCCACTGTGCACGTGGACAGCCCACCCCAAGGGAAGAATCAGGGGAGAAGGGACACAAGCACCCAGAGGTATGCCAACATATAAAACCCTAAGTCCATGGTCAAAGCATGCACTTGATAGCTCACACTGCCCGCCTGGCCCTCTTCCAAGTGCACTTACTTCCTTTTGGTCAGTAAACTCTCACTCCTGCCTTAAAATTTGTCTCAGTCTCTCATTCTGCCCTTGGCTGAATTCTTTCTTCTGAGAAGGCAAGAACTGTGGTTGCTGTAGACCTGCAGATTGGCCGCTGGTGACATGACCAAGTCAGATTCATGTCAGGTGAACATGTGTGGTTCAACAGCCAAAGATCAATCAGTGGAGTCATGTTTAATATTTAAAACTCAATCAATGTAATCCACCAGATCAACAAATAAAAGAAGAAAATCCTATCAAGTGAAACAGAAAAAACATTTGACAAAATCCAACACCCGTTCATGATAAAAACCTTCCGAAGTTTAAGAAGAGAAGAATTAACTGAACTTGGTAAAGAACGACTACAAAAACCCTACAGCTAACACGAATGACAAAAAACTGATTGCTTTCCCTGTAAGACTGGGAACAAGCCAAGAATATTTACTCTCACTGCTGCTAGTCAACACAGTACAGGTGCTCCTTGAATTACGATGGGATTCGATCCTGATAAAGCATTGTAAATGGCAAATACGGTTAAGTGGAAAATGCATTGAATACACAACCTACTGAACATCTTAGTTTAGCCTAACCTAGCTTAGGCATGCTCAGAATATTGATGTTAGCATACAGCTGGATAAAAATCATCTAGCTTAAAGTCTATTTTATAATAAAGCATTGACTATCTCATGTAATGTATTAAATACTGCACTAAAAGTAAAACACAAAGTAGATATATGAGTAATTGAAGTGCAGTTTCTGGTGAATACATGTCGCTTTTGCCTCATCATAAAGTTGAAAAATTCTAAGTTGAACCACTGTAAGTCAGGGAAGTTTTGTACAGAAGTGCTAGCCAGCTCAATAAGATAAGAAAAATAAAACAAAAAGTAAACAGATTGGAAAAGAAGGAATGAAATTGTCTAAGACGACATCAACTTTGATATAAAAAAATCCCAAGATATCCACAAAGAAACCCCGACTAGAACAACTAAGTGAGCTCAGCAAGGTTACGAGACACTTATATTCAGCCTTTACAAAGAAGGAGATCCTGTCATCTGTGACAATATGGATGAACTTGGAGGACACTATGTTAATTGAAAAATAAACCAGGCACAGAAAGGCGAGCAATCCATGATCTCATTTATATGTAGAACCTAAAAAAACTAAAAATAGCAGAAACAGAGAATAAATCACGGTTACCAGGGACTGAGAAGTTGTGGGTGGGGAGATATTGGTCAAAGGACACACAATTTCAGTTATGCAGTAGGAGAAAGTTCAGGAGATCTGCTATATAACATGGACGCTATAGTTAATAACAGTCTATTGCATACTTGAAATTCCTAAGAGATTAGATTTTAAATGATCTCAGCAAGCATGTGAAGTAACTGATATGTTAATGAGCTTGATTTAGCCATTCCACAGTGTATACAGATATCAAGACATCATGTACACCATAATCTATGCAATTTTTGCCTATTTGAAAATTTAATAAAATTTTAAAAGATTAACAGAAAGAAATCAATCATATTTCTATTTACTAACAATAAACACGTTACATTCACTCCAAACAAGATGAAACACTTAAGTATACCCTCGTCAAGACAAGTATAGGATCTTAATTCTTAAAATTACAAAATATGGATGAAAGAAATCAGTGACTTCATTAAAGGAGCGACATATTGCTTTCATGGACTAGCACAGGTGTCCCCAACCCCCAGTACCAGAGAGCAGGAGGAGGCGAGTGGTGGTTAGGAACTGGACTGCACAGCAGGAGGTGAAGGGCAGGCCAGCAAGAGAAGCTTCACTGTATTCACAGCTGCTCCCCATCGCTTGCATTACCCCCTGAGCTCTGCCTCCTCGAGATCAGCACTGGCATTAGATTCTCACAGGAATGTGAACACTATGATGAACTGCACACTTGAGGGGTCTACGCTGTGGGCTCCTGATGAGAACCTAATGCCTGATGACCTGTCACTGCCTCCCATCACCCCCACAAAGGGCTGTCTAGTTGCAGGAAAACAAGCTCAGGGCTCCCACTGATTCCATGTGATGGTGAGTTGTAGGACTATTTCACTATACAGTACAGCATAATAATAATAGAAATAAAGTGCATAATCAATGTAATGTGCTTGAATCATCCCCAAAGCATCCCCTCCCTTGGTCCATGGAAAATCTGTCTTCCACGAAACCAATCTCTGGTGCCAAAAATGTCGATGATGGAATCCCTTAGACCACTGGACTAGAAGACTCAACATAATAAAGGTGACATTTCTCCCAAGATGACTTACAGGTTTAATGCAATTCTTATCAATATCCCAGTGAAATTTTAGTAGGCACAGACAAGCTTATTCTATAATTTATATGGAAATAATACAGATCTTAGAAGAGCTAAAACAATCTTGACAGGAAATAATAAAGTATAAGAAATCACTTTCCTGATATTAAGTCTCACTATATAGTTACGGCAATCAAAATAGTGGAGAATTGGCAGCAGGAAAGACTCATGGATCAATGAAACAGAACAGAGAATCCAGAAATAGACCCACATAAATATACCCAATTGATTTGTGCCAAAGTTATCAAAGTAATTCAATGGAGAAAGGATGGCTCTTTCAACAAATGATGCTGGAGTAAGTGAATATTCACAAGCAAGAAAATGAATCTTGAACTAAAGGTGTGACAAGGTATGACCCTTATCCAAAAATTAACACAATTCTGGATCATGGACTTAAATGCAAAACAAAAAACTATGAAACTTTTAGAAGAAAAAAAAATAGGAGAAAATCTTCAGCATCTAGGGCTAGGCAGAGTTCTTGGACTTGACACCAAAATTGCAGTCCATGGTGGGAAAATTGATAAGCTAGACTGCATCACACTTAAAAGCTGTTGTTCTGCCAAAGGTCATATGAAGAGAATAAAAAGATAAACTACACAATTGCAGAAGGTATTTGCAAACAATGTATCTGACCAAGGAGTAGTATACAAAATATATAAAGAATTCTCAAAACTCAAGAGCTGAACCAAAACAAAAACGACCAGCCAATTATAATATGGGCAAAAGACATCGACAGACATTTCACAGAAGAGGACATACAGATGGTAGATGATTGCTGTTAAAGATTAGCCATCAGAGAAATGCAAAATCATAGTTGAGAGGTCACTCCACAGCTACCAGAATGGCTTAAAATACAAAATAGTGACACACCAAAGCTGGTGAGAGTACAGAAAAACTGAATTACTCTCACATTGCTGGTGAGAATGTAACAGGTTACCATCACTCCGGAAATAAAAAATAGCCGTCTCTTATAAAACAAAACACGCAGTTACAATCCTGCCCTGCAGGTGCATTTGAGCTCTTTTATCCTGGAGAAATGAAAACTTACGTTTACACAAAAACCTGCATACAAATGGAAGTAGCTTTATTCATAAAAGCCAAAAACTTGAGACAGCCTAGGTGTCCATCAACAGGTGAACGGGCTAAATAAATTTCATACCATGAAATATTTCATCCTGTAAAATACTACTCAGCAATAAAAAGAAGTAAACTTTTTTTTTGTTTTTGAGACAGGGTCTTGCTCTTTCACCCATGCTGGAGTTCAGGGTGCGATCACAGCTCACTACAGCCTGGGATTCCCAGCCGAAGCCACCCTCCCACCACAGATTTCCAGGTAGCTGGGACTACAGGCACACACCACCATGCCCAGCTAACTCATTCATTTTTTTATAGAGATAGATTTTCGACCATGTCGTCCAGGCTGGTCTTGAACTCCTGGGATCAAGCAATCCTCCCACCTCAGCCTCCCATGTGCTAGGCTTACAGGCATGAGCCACCATGCCTGGCCCAGAGCAAACTATTAATACAACAATTTGAATGAATCTCAAGCATATTATGATGGAGGGAAAAAAGCCCACTCCAAAATTACATAGTATGACTCCATTTATATACAGTTTTTGAACTGGCAACATTTTAGACTTGGAAAACCAAGTCGTGGTTGACAGTTAGGGGTGGGGATGGGGATATCATCATTAAAGGGTAACATGCAGATCCCTTGAGGTGATGGTGATGGAATTGTTCAGTATCTTGACTGGTGGAAGACACAGGACTCTACACACAGGTGATCAAATTATATACAAGTAAACACTTTCTCATGTGAGTAGAAGCAAAACTGGGGAACTCTGAAAACTGTTCCCAGTTTGTATCAATATCAAAATCTCAGTTATGATATCGTATTACGGTTTTTGCAAAATGTCACCATTTGGAGAAAATTGGGTGGAGTGTATATGGGATCTTTCTGGAACTGTTTCCTACAACTGCATGTGAATCTACAACCATTTCAATAACTTAAAAAATGTCCAGGCCGGGCACGGTGGCTCACGCCTGTAATCCCAGCACTTTGGGAGGCTGAGGCAGGTGGATCACGGGGTCAAAAGATCGAGACCATCCTGGTCAACGGTGAAACACCGTCTCTACTAAAAATACAAAAAATTAGCTGGGCATGGTGGCGTGCGCCTGTAATCCCAGCACTTTGGGAGGCTGAGGCAGGTGGATCACGGGGTCAAGAGATGGAGACCATCCTGGTCAACATGGTGAAACCCCGTCTCTACTCAAAATACAAAAAATTAGCTGGGCATGGTGGCGCGTGCCTGTAATCCCAGCTACTCGGGAGGCTGAGGCAGGAGAATTGCTTGAACCCAGGAGGCAGAGGTTGCAGTGAGCCGAGATCGCGCCATTGCCCTCCAGCCTAGGTAACGAGAGCGAAACTCCGTCTCAAAAAAAAATTACATCAGTCCACTCAAGTTCTTCAAACACTCCAAGGAGTACTGCTTGTACATGAAATCATACCCAGACTCCACACCTTGATGAGCTGAGACAGTTCTCCCCCAGTGTCAATTCACTCTTTCTTAATAGCAACCAGATCCCCGAGTTTTAAAACTCTTAGACCATGGCTGTTCAGAATAAAGATGGCATTTCCCAGCTTCCCTTGCTGCCAGGTGTGGCCATGTGACCGACTTCCACCAGACACGTGGCTGGCATCTGGCTGGAGAACACAAGTAGAAGTGATGTCTGCAGCTCCTTAAAGGACTTGCGGCCAGGTGAAGTGGCTCACACCTGCAGTCCCAGCACTTTGGGAGGCCGAGGCAGGCAGATCACCTGAGGTCAGAAGTTCGAGGCTAGCTTGGCCAACATGGAGAAACCCCATCTCTACTAAACATACAAAAATTAGCCAGGCATGATGAAGGGCACCTGTATTCCCAGCTACTTGGGAGGATGAGGCAAGAGAATCTCTTGAACCCAGAGGCAGAGATTCCCAATGAGCCTAGATCACGTCACTGCACTGTAGCCTGGGCAAGAAAGCGAGACTCTTGTCTCAGAAAACACACACACACACACACATGCACACACACACACACAGAACAATATTATCTGAAACTTCCTTATACATTATCCATCTATTTAATGCCTGTCTTTCTTACACTAAAATGTGAATTCCATGAGAGCAAGAGCCTTGTTTACTAATCACCACTACATCTGCACTCTATCCAACAGACTTTTAAAAATTATTTTATTAAAAAGAAATACAGATGGGTTTCAGTATGTTGCCCAAGCTGGTCTTGAACTCCTGGCCTCAAGTGATCCTACAGCCTGGGCCCCTCAAAGTGCTGAGATTATAGGCAAGAGTCACTGGGCCCAACCTCAAAAGACTTTCAATAAGCCTCTATTGAATGAATGAATCCATCAAATAATGGGTGGCAATATCACATACACACAGATACACACAAAGAGAAAGTGTCAGAAACAGAATTGAGACAAATTTTAATGCTGCCAGTCTAAGACAGTGAGTAGACACAAAGGAAATGAGGAAGTTCATGATTTTAATGCAACTTTTAGTGGAAAGGGGTCATGGGTCAACAGCTCTATTTTCTATAAATTGTGCAAGCAGTCTCTTCAATTACCATATTACATTTGCAGAAATCGAACACATATTGAGACACAATAAATGGAAATAGTAAGTAGTATAAAGGGGGTATTATATACCGGGCATCCTATGAGTATCACGCAAAAAAAGAGAGAAATCCATAATGAGTCTTTAAATAAGGTATTCAGTAATATTCTCCCAATAACTATGGAGTGAACAAAAATATTATCTACAATTGCAGACCATATACTAAGTGATCGTAATACATATCAAAATCTTCAGAATGGTAACAAAGCTATACAAAGAAAATTCATATCTAAATTATTCTAACAATAAAAAGAAAAACCTATATAAAATTAAAACAATACACAAATTATTATTATATATCATAATAAATGATCAGAAAAAGAAGAAGAGAAAGTAAGAGACAAGAAACGAAGAGGAAAGCTGAAAATACCAGAATGAAAACAGAAAAAAAAGATTTTTCATTAAATAGAATAGATTTTCCCCAAAATCACTAAAATAGACAACCATCTGGCATATCAAAATAATAAAAAATGAGAAAAACAAAAACTATAACTAAGAGAAGCTAAAACAATGGTACGAGAAGACGTTTAAATATTTTTTTTTGAGACAGAGTTCCACTCTTGCCCAGGCTGGAGTAAAGTGGTGTGATCTCGGCTCACTGCAACCTCTGCCTCCTGGGTTCAAGTGATTCTCCTGCCTCAGCCTCCAATGTAGCTGGGATTACAGATGCCCGCCACCAAGCCTGGCTAATTTTTGTATTTTTAGCGAAGACGGGATTTCGCCATGTTGGCCAGGCTGGTCTCGAACTCCTGACCTCAAGTGATCCACCTGCCTCAGCCTCCCAAAGTGCTGGGATTACAGGTGTGAGCCACCGCGTCCAGCTGCCTTTTATACTCTCATACCAGCCTCCCTAAGTGCTAAGATTATAGGCATGAGCCACTGTGCCTGGCCTCAAATAAATCTTTAAACAATGTTAATATGCAAGCAAATGCTAATAAATTAAGCAATTTTGAGGAACTGGTAACCTGAAGACAATATATGTTTTCAAAATAGGCTAAAAGACAACTAACATCTAATATTTATCAAATGATCACCTCAACAAAATGAAAACAAAGCAAAAAAGCACTACCACTAGATGAGGGCAGTTTATAAACTAGCAAGCTCAAAGTCAAAGTTATAAATCAATTCCATACTGTAGGGAAGTTACTGCAGATCAGAGGACATCACAGAATGCAAGCAAATGAATTTTATCATGCTAGGTCTAACTATGTTTCAAGATCTAACAATGACACTTGTAGTTTTGTATAAATTATAGGGCACTTTTATTTATAAATAGGAATAAAAAAATCAAAATTAACGGCAAATCAAATTCAAAACTTACACTACAAATTCAAATTGCATTAAGAAAATGGACTACCGTGACAAGTACTATTAACCCTAAGAATTCAAAAATGATTTAATAGGAAATTTACGAATTCTGACATGTCAGTAAACGAGAATAATCACACGATCCTATTCATAGACAGTCAAAGAACATTTGAGAAAAAGCTATCATATATTCATGGTTTTAAAAAACTGTTGGCAAATAAGATATGCTTTGGCTGTGTCCCCACCCAAATCTCATCTTGAATTGTAGCTCCCGTAATTCCCACGTGTTCTGAGAGGGAGCCAGTGGGAGATAACTGAATCATGGCAGAGGTTTCCCCAATATTGTTCTCGTGGTAGTGAAGAAGTCTCACAATGGTTTTATCAGGGGAACCCCCTTTCACTCGGTTCTCATTCTCTCTTGTCTGCCTTCATGTAAGATGTGCCTTTCACTTTCCACCATGATTGTGAGGCCTCCCCAGTCACGTGGAACTGTGAGAGTCCATTAAACCTCTTTTTCTTTATAAATTACCCAGTCTCGGGTGAAAACAGACTAACACAGTAAGTAAGAGGTTAATTTCCTAAGATCAAATATCATCCTTATGGTTTATTCATGATAAATAGGTTTCCGTTAACACGAATGGGATAAAATACACACTGCCAGAAAGAAGGAAACAAAATTGCTGCAATTTGTAGACAAAGTCACTGTGGGGATAAAGGACCTACGAAAATCAATGGAAAAAAATCCATGACTGCTGTTTGTGTTTTTCCAAAACTCATATACTGAAATCCTAACTCCCATCGTGATGGAATTGGAAAGTGGGGCCTTTGGGAGGTGATCAGATCGTGAAGGTAGAGACCCATAAAAAGGATTAATCAGGGATAAAAGGATCCAAGGAAATCAGCTGATACTCTGCAATCTGGGAGCAGGCCTTTGCCAGAACCTAACCGTACATGCAGGATGCAGAACTGACAGCAGTACGTTTCTATTAATAAGCAATCTGCTCTGTAGTACTTAGTTGCTGCAGCCTCCACTGCCTAGACCCTTGCTAATGAGAGAATTCAGTAAGGTAGCTGGATGAATGCCAAAATTTCAAAGCCATTTCCACCCTCCTGGCAGAAAGAGTTAGAAACATTTAATGAAAAGTTAAAATCGGGCACGGGGGCTCATGCCTGTAATCTCAGTACTTTGGGAGGCCAAGGTGGGCTGATCCCCTGCGTTCGGGAGTTCAAGACCAGCCTGACCAATAGGTGAAACTCCATCTCTACTAAAAATGCACAAATTAGCCAGCCTGTGGTGGCACGTGCCTGGAATCCAGCTACTCAGGAGGCTGAGGTGGGAGAATCTCTTGAACCTGGGAGGAGGAGGTTGCAGTGAGCCAAGATCATTGTCCCTGCGCTCCAGCCTGGGCCAAAGAGCAAGACTCTGTTTAAAAAAAAGAAAAGAAAAGGAAATTAAAATCCTTTTCACCATGGAAAATAGAAATTTTAAAAAAAAAAACAGCAGTGCCTCAACGAGGCTGTGGGGCCTGCTCCCCAGTGTCTGGCTGGGAAGGGGTCAGGAGCGTGGGGATCAGGGCTCACTGACCAGAGGGTCAGGTGGCTGTAGCCACCTCCCTGGTCTCCCTGGCTGCATACGGGAACCTCAGAACACTATCCTGTGGGTCAAGAGCATCAGAGCTGTGCTCAGAGGCATGTCCAGGACAACATCCCCGAATCACAGGAAGACACTTACCCGCTCTCCTGAACGTGCCTTTGGCTGCTTCTTGTTTGTTGGTTTCAGGGGACTGCCCTGATTGACCTCAAGAGGTCCCCATCGGCTTCCATACCTGTCTCGCTCCTTTCTCTGCTTCCTCTGAAATTGAACAAGTTCAGGGCCGAGATTCTACCTCTGACAGCATCCATCCTAATCATCTTTCCTTTCTCTCGTGTTCACTTCATTTACAGAGTCTCGCTCTGACACCCAGGCTGGAGGCAGTGGCACAATCGAGCTCACTGCAGCCTCAAAGTCCTGAGCTCAAGTGATCCTCCCACCTCGGCCGCCCAAGGAGCTGGGACCACAGGTGTGCACCACCAGACCCAGCTAAGTTTTAATTTTTTTGTAGAGACGATGCTCTGTATGTTGCCCAGGCTGGTCTTGAACTCTTGAACTCAAGCAGTCCTCCTGCCTCAGCCTCTCAAAGTGCTGGGGCATGAGCCACCATATTCAGCCCATTTAGACAACTTTCAATGAAAATTCTGCACCTCCCTGAGCACCTACAGTTCCCATCCTGCCTTATGTGTTAAACTCTTTAGGATAAGTGGATTGAACACAAGAAAATACATTTAAATAAAATTTGGGAAGATTCTATTCGATAGAAATACGAAACCACTGGTGCCAGGACTTTGCCAATAACGTGAGCAGTGATTTTCCTCCTCCTCCCTCCTCAGGCCGCTGGTCAGCCCATCTCAGCTACAGGCTGAAATATCCCATGAGGTTATTTTGAAGACACTTTAAAAATTACTTTCCATCAATGTATTTTTTGTGATTATAAAATCATTTCAGGCTTTCTCCTAAAATACGAGTTTTCAGCATACGGATCGCGTATCCAGCTGATATGTGGAGAGCAGTGTCTGTGAGTCCTGCCTTGGGCCTCCTGCAGCCTCTGCAAGAGAGGGTCATACAGTGGCTTTGGGTGACAGATGCCACTCAGTGGTCTCCAGTGAGTTCTTTTCCTCCTGGCAGCTGGCAGCTGCATTAATTTTTATTTTAGGCTTTACTGAAAGAGTCCTGCTCTGTTGCCCAGGCTGGAGTGCAATGGCGCAATCTCGGCTCACCGCAACCTCCTCCTCCCAGGTTCAAGCAATTCTCCTGTCTCAACCTCCTGAGTTGTTGGGATTACAGTTGCATGCCACCATGCCCAGCTAATTTTTATCTATTTTTAGTAGAGATGGTATTTCACCATATTGGCCGGGCTGGTCTCGAACTCCTGACCTCAGGGGATCCACCCGCCTCGGCCTCCCAAAGTGCTGGGATTACAGGTGTGAGCCACCGCGCCCAGCCGGCCTTTATACTCGCATAGCAACTTTGTGCTCCTTTTACCATAACCGTGGGGATGTGCACTAGAGACACTTCACACTCTAATCACTCCTCCCCCCGCCCCACTTTTTTTTTTTGCCACTGAAAACAATTGTTGGATAATGTAATTTCGCTAATTTGAGATTTTTTTTCTTTTGAGACAAAATCTCACTGTCACCCAGGCTGGAGTGCAGTGACATAATCATGGCTTACAGCAGCCTCAACCTCCTGGGCTCAAGTGATCCTCCTGCCTCAGCCTCCCCAAGTGCTGGAATTACAGACATGAGCTACCACACCCAGACTAATTTGAAATTTTGTTAATTTTACTGAATAATAACGGAATAGACCTTATAGCCTAATACACACAAGAATAAAGAATAAATTACATTCACCTTTATGCCAGTCTAAGTAAGTACCATGAGAATTTTCTCCATTTTTCTCTCTCTGACTATAAACGGATCCATAATAGATGGATATAAATAGCACATAATACATATAGAATGGTGATGTAATTTCACTGTAAATTCAATCTCTACCTTGGCTTCTTCATTTAGTATAAAGTGAAAATATTATTTGTAATAATTATACAATATTTTATCTCCATAACTGCCTTTTTCTACATGTCTGACTGATTTAATATGATAGATTACTAAATGTAGAATTATTTTAAATCACAGTGTTTGAACAAATTCTAAATTATAGGGCTTTAAAAATTATAGATAAGTATCACCAAATAGTTTTCTGAAAAGTTGTACAATTTACGTTTCTATCAGTGTTAGTCTTTTTTTTTTTTTTTTAGATAGAGTCTCACTCTGTCACCCAGGCCGGAGTGCAGAGTCTTGGTCTCAGCTCATTGCAGCCTCCACCTCCTGGTTTCCAGCATTTCTCCTGCCTCAGCCTCCCAAGTAGCTGGGATTATAGGCGCACACCACCACATCTGGCTAACTTCTGTATTTTTAGCAGAGACAGGGTTTCACCATGTCGGCCAGGCTGGTCTCGAACTCCAGACCTTATTGCATTTGTCCACACTTGGTAAGATTCCTGTGAGGACTCGAGGTTTTCTGTCAGTCTAGCAGGCCTGGGTATGAGCATCACCGCTGAAAACTATCAAAGTTCCATTAGAGGAGTAAGAATGGAAGAGAGGCCGGGCGCAGTGGCTCACGCCTGTAATCCCAGCACTTTGAGAGGCCGAGGTGGGCGGATCACCTGAGGTCAGGAGTTCCAGACCAGTCTGGTCAACATGGCGAAACCCCGTCTCTAATAAGAATACAAAAATTAGCTGGGCGTGGTGGCAGGCACCTATAATCCCAGCTACTCGGGTGGCTGAGGCAGGAGAATTCCTTGAATCCGGGAGGCAGAGGATGCAGTGAGCTGAGATTGCATCACTGCACTCCAGCCTGGGCAACAGAGTGAGACTCTGTCTCCAAAAAACAAGTTATTGTCAGTGGTTGGATATTTCCTCCCAGTCTTTTTATACATAACAGATTTGAAGTCACATTGTATTGCAGCTTTTTGTACGTAATATTTCCTTCACATGCCATGACCAGGAACGCAAAGGGTTCTCAACTGTCTATGAGTCAAGAACTTTATTTAATTAACATTATTTTTCAAGACAGAATCTCACTCTGTTGACCAGGCAGGAGTGCAGTGGCATGATTACAGCTCACTGCAGCCTCAACCTCCTGGCCTCAGACAATCCTCCTGCCTCAGCCTCCCAAATAGCTGGGACTACAGGTACATACCACCATGCCTGGCTAATTTTTATAATTTTTTGTACAGAAGAGGTGTTGCTCATTGCCTAGGATGCTCTCAAATTCCTGCCTTGGCCTCTCAGAGTTCTGGGATTATGGGTATAAACCACTGTGCCAGGCGTAAGTCAAGAATTTTAAACCAAACCACCTGCCCATCTCTGCCCTCACCCTAGGACCAGCTTATAAGATGTCCCAGACAAAAGCCTGGGCCCTGGGCTGGGAAGAACTGGGTTTTGGATCAGAACCTGCGACAGAGATCAAGAATCCAGGACCAGGCCAGGCGCTGTGCTTCACGCCTATAATCCCAACACTTTGGGAGGTCAAGGTGGATGGATCACTTGGGCCAGGAGCTTGAGACTAGCCTGGCCAATGTGGCAAGACCCCATGTCTACTAAAAATGCAAAAAGTTATCCAGGTATGGTGGCACACACCCGTAGTCTCAACTACTTGGGAGGCTAAAACATGAGAATCACTTGAACCCAGGAGGTAGAGGCTGCAGTGAGCCGAGATGGCACCACTGCACTCCAGCCTGGGCAACAGAGCAAGACTGTGTCTCAAAAGAGAAAAAAGAGTCCAGGCCCAAAGCAGAAATGGAAAGCCACAGGAGACATGAGACCACAGCAAGAATCTGGGATGGAGAGACAGAAGGTAAGACAGAAGAAGGTTTCCGCGGAGCAGATGGAGGTGTTCCATTGCACCTGCTGTATATTCTTCCACAAGTGAGGACTGCATGGCAGCAGACCTGGGACTGATAACCAGGGAGGGGCAAAGCAAGGCAGCGTGGCAAACAGACTTTGCTCCCTACCAGACCTGGGGGTGAGTGCCCTATGCACTTTTAGGCTAGGGTAATTTACAATGTCTTCCACATTGCACACAGCGGTGGGATGAACTAGCTATTCCGAAGAGTAGCTGGCAGAATGGCTCCCTGGACGTCGTGTGTGCTCAGAAGTACCACCTAAAAGTCCTGAGCACGCGAAAAGAGCAGCGAGCTATTACAGGCTTGTCTCCCGACCTCTTCCCCGACTCATTCCAGCACGGCCAGCACCATCCAGTGAGCAGATCTATTTGCTCACAAGCTATGAATGTGTCTTTTCTGAAAACAGAAACTCTAAATTAGTGAAGTCTTCATGAATGAGGTTTGATTGTGAATAAGATTGAAATGTGACCAAAGGAACCCAGTTCTATAGCATGCATTCAATGTTTCCAGCATCACTCTGGCCAAGGTGTTCTTGAACCTCACGGTGGCAAAAAGAAGACACAAAAACAGCTCAGCTCTCCTCACCAAGTGCGGACTCCTTTCTTTGTTTCTTCAGAGGGAAAAGAGTTTAATGGGAGCGTTGGCCGGCCCCTGGGACCGGCAGACCTGTTTCATCTCCCGTGATCCTTTCACGTCCACCTGCTATAGTTTGCTGTCTGCAAAGTCACGGCAGAACACCGTGGCACAGGGCTGGAGGTCAAGGAGGAGAAAATGGAAAAGGCTGCTGGGGTGGCTTTGTGAAAACACTGACAAGGCTCTCCCCTCTGCCGCTTGAGGACAGCTACTGTATCATAAGCCTCTTATGCTTGGAGACAAGCAGGCACACGATGTGTGGTAAATAAATGTTGGGAAAGCAGGGACGCTGAGAACTGTGCTCGATGTCCCGGCAGTCGCAATTAACCTGCAGCATGGAGCGGGAAGGCTGAGTGCCCTGTGCACTTTTAGGCTAGGGTAATTCACAATGCCTTGAACGCTGCACACAGCTGTGGGATAAAACTAGCTCTTCTGAAGGCCAGCTGGCAGAATGGCTCCCTGAGTCCTGCGTCTCAGCCCCGCTCAGTCCCTTCTTTCCCTCCTCTCTCCACATCCCACATCCTAAGGCTGACTCCAAACCCAATTTCACATTTCCTCTGCAACTATGTCCCTGCAGTAATGGCAAACACACAGAAGCTTGATGAATGAGGACGAAGAGCACCATAACAGCGTCATAGGTTATGTGCAGAAAAGCAGCTCTGAACCAGGTGCCAAGAGTCTCATACCCAGAGGGCTCGGTGTACCCTGCAGGGGCTGCAGGCTCTGGGGCATGACTCTCAGACCATCCTCCCTGGGAAGGAAGGTGCGTTTGTAGCCAGCCACATTCCCCCTTCACTCATAGCCAATTTCCTGTAAAGAGCCAGGGGCTTATAACTTTTGGGACTGGGGCCAACCAACAAATAGTTGCTTTTGCAGAATCCCATTTGATTTTATTCTACTCTTGGCAGTATAGGCTAGAACGCCAGTAAGGAGAGCACTGGAAAAAGATCTTTATTTGTTCATTGAGCCAGGGTTTTGCTCTGTCATCCAAGGTGGAGTGCAGTGGCTCAATCTTGGCTCACTGCAACCTCCACCTCCCAGGTTCAGATGATTCTCATTCCTCAGCCTCCTGAGTAGCTGGGATTACAGGCATCTGCCATGACATCCACCTAGTTTTTCTTTTCAGTAGAGCAAGATTTCACTATGTTGGTTAGGCTGGTTTCAAACTACTGCCTTCAAGTTATCTGCCCACCTCAGCCCCGCAAAGTGCTGGGATTACAGGCATAAGTCACCCTGTCTGGCCTGCAAAAAAAGATTTTATTAGGGAAGAGGCACCTGTGCTCGGGAGGATTGCTTCTCAGTGATACAGAGAATAGCCTTGGTCATGGGTCTCCTCTAAGGGAGGAAGAAACGTAAGCCTGGGGAAAATGGAAGGCTTGGAACAGCAACGTCAGATCAGAAGTTGAAGTCCAATGGCAGAGTCTTTACCCTTCTGTGGTAGCCAGCCTCCAAAGTGACCCACAGTGGCTCCTGCCTCCTGGCATTCGCTGGGAGGTTGTTTTCTCCCACACTGAATAGGAATGACCTGTGTAGAAATGATGGCATCCAACTTCCATAGCTAAGGCATAAAAGACATCACAGCTCTTGCCTAGCACTGTCCTGGATCACTGGCTTTGAGGGAAGCTGGCTGCCATGTCAGAAGGATACTCAAGAAGCACCATGGCAAGGTCTGTGCAGTAGGGACCTGAGGGCTCCCGGCAACCACCAGCATCACCTTGCCAGCCAGGTGACTGAGCCACCAGGAAGCACATCTTCCAGCCCGGTCAAGCCCAAGGCTGGTCACAGCTCCAGCCGGCCTCTTGGCTGCAACTGCATTAGAGACCCTGAGCTAGAACGACCCGGCTTAGCCCGCTTTCAAATTCCCAACCCACAGAAGTTTCATGAGATAGAAAGTATTTACTGTGGTTTTCTGTCCTTAGATTTTGGTGTAACGCATTGTGCAGCTGTGGGTCGTGGATATATACCTTTCCAGAGGTAGTGTCATGTCTGTTTCTATGGGAAACTGACTTTGTCACACTGATGGGAAGTCTTGCTAGTGTCTCTAAAGTAGGATGGTCTTCTTTCAAGAATATCAGTACCTCCTAAGATCAGTATCTTCTGCCTGGATATTTGGAGATGAAAAGCTACCTTTCTTACTTTTTTATGTCTTGAAACAGGGTCTTACTCTGTCACCCAAGCTGGAGTGCAGTGGCACAATCACAGCTCACTGCAGCCTCAAACTCCTGGCCTCAAGTGATCCTCCTGCCTCAGCTCCAGAGTAGCTGGGACTACAGCTGCACGCCACCAAGCCCAGCTAATTTTTAAGTTCGCTTTTAGAGACAGGGTCTTTAGAGACAGGTTGTTGGGAAAGCAACATTTCTGCTTCTTTTTCGTCCATTATCTTCAATCACTACGAGGAAGGACACACACACACACACACACACACACACACACACACATATGCCCACGTGCACACACTCAGCTTTCTTCTAAACCTGAAAAACTACTCAAGCACTGGGAACCTGAACTCTTCTCCAGAAACAAGCCAAAGCCGTGGAAATTTTAAGTACCATTTTTTCACGCGGTCTCTGAAGAGGTAGGCAGTCGCAGGGGGAAAATGGGGAGGCTGATTACTGAGAAATGATGGATGGTTTTGTTCTCGCTTGCTAGTTGTAAAATCCTGAGCTGGGTGAGCAGCAGCAGGAGGGGAAAACCACAGCCACTAAGTCTGTGCCTTCCAGCATCGGTTTAAACATTTCAAGATGGAATTTTCCCCTTTTTCTCTTCTTTCTCCAACCTATCTTTTCAGCCTGGGTGTGGAAGAAAATCTTAAGACAAAAAACACGGAGACTTTGTGAGCATGACAGCATGTCTGAATTAAGCTAGAGGCAGTCCATATATTAAGAGAAGTATTTCCCTGCGGTGTAGACACTCTACCATTATGAAGCTGGAAGACAGGAGGCCTCTGCTTAAGAGCGGGAAATGAAGCAGCCATAGCTCCTTCCCGTCCGGATGAGGGCCAGGAAGAATGCTTAAAGCCTGCAACGTTCTGGAACATTCTCCTAGGCTGCAGGAAGCCATGAGGATGGAGATAAAGAAAGGAAAGCATTTGAGGTCAGGCGCAGCCATTCATGCCTGTAAACTCAACACTTCAGGAGGCTAAGGCAGGCTGCAGTGTGGTGGTGTGATCACAGCTCACTGCAGCTTTGAACTCCTGGGCTCAAGCAATCCTCCTGCCGCAGCCTCAAGAGTGGCTGGGACTACAGGCAGGCACCATCACGTTCAGCTAATTTTTAAAATTGTTTGCAGAGGTGGGATCTTGCTATGTTGCCCAGGCCGGTCTCGAACTCCTGGCCTCAAGTGATCCTCCTGCCTCGGTCTCCTAAAGTGCTGGAATTACAGGCATGAGCCACCAAATTCAGCTTCATCAGCCAAATTCTCAAATAGCTAGGTCTGAGTCTTAAATGCCTTTGGTAAAACCCACAAAGACTGACAGATTATAGCATACGTAAGTTCTTACCAAATACTTGTTGGTTCTGTGCAAGATGGGTACCTGAGTAAGACTAGAAAGACATGCCAAACGCAGCTCTGATCTAGGTTAGAGAAAACTCTCACTGAAGGGGAAAAACAGTCTCAAGACATTTTCTAACAACCACGCTGTGTTTGAATAGCGTTTTACGTGTCTAATCAGTAATTTAACTTAATTTAATTTGACAGACAACTTATTTGATTCAAATTTTTAAAAACAATGACTGATAACCCACTCCCTAAATTTTATAATCAGAAAATAATTGTCACATTTTAAGAGTAGAGAACTAATAGAAAAATGGTTTCATTATGCTTTAATAATTAGGACGTTAGATGTTTGGAATTTCTTAAGAGATTTTACAAGATAAAAATAGGAGCTAATTGAGAAGCAGTGAATACACACTCTTAGACAAAGTCACTCTCTCCTCTGAAGTGCAAAGATATTGACGGGATCCAAAAGGTCCAGGCAACCACGCCATTCTCTCAGCAAAGGCATCCCAGAACTGAGGGCAGAGACAATATTGGCTCAGGTAATACCAGTGCGCCCCTTTGAAGTGTCCCCAGGAAAAAGACTTTGTGAATGAGCAGTGGAATAATTTCATTTTTCCCAAATGCAAAAACATACTGCTATGAGAAAAACACGGGGAGATATTTCACTCCTCCAAACCCTAAATAAGTAATAGTTCTGACTCTGTGTTCAGGAACATGGGTCGCTCAGCCCAGAAGAGATTTTCACATGCCAAACAGAAGCTCAAGAATCCAGAGACAAAACTTAGTCTCAGACACGTTTACTGTCAAACTTAGTCTGAACAAAAAAAAAGGATTCTTACTCACCTGCCAGAATATGCTGTCTATCGTGTTTCCAAGAAAACCATCGCGACCTTCTGAAGACACCAGCTTGGGGCCAAGAATGGTCATGAATTCATCGAAATCCACCTGGCCATCCCCTGGGAGGAGAAGACAAAAATATGAGTTTCAAAGAGGCTGAACCTGACCCACGGTACCTGCTGCAATGCACACCTCTACGCTTTCCTTCCTGGCCTGACTTCAGGCGATGAAGAAGAGCTGGTAACATTACTTAAAACCGTTCAATGTTCTTCAATGACCGAAAGTCCCACAAGGAACTGGCAATTATTAGTACAAACAGCACCGCAGAATCCTAAACATTTCACAGGATTTCTAGCGAAATGCGCAACCACACCTCCCACTTACCGTGGCTGTAGCTCACCCTTTCCTTTTACCGCACATTGCCCAGTTGTACACGACAGAGGGGCGGCTTCGCCCCATCGCTTCCGCCATCCCTGTCACCCACATAGACATTTAGTTATCAAGCCTTCTGGATTTCACGTCTTACATATCTGTGGCTGCTCCATCTTCCTCATCACTCCAGTGGCTAGTCCTCTTTTCAATGACAAAGGTGAGAAAACCCTTCCGAGAAGGAACGTTCCTAGCTACGATTCTGTTGTGAGTAGCGTGGCTTTTCCACTCCTGGCATCACAGTCTCTTTATGCCGTTCTGAGTTTAACTCCCCCACCCCAAATCTGATCATGCTTGATACCTTTCAACAGCATCTTTTATTTTTATTTTTTGAGGCAGAGTCTTGCTCTGTCGCCCGGGCTGGAGTGGGCGGCGCTATCTCGGCTCACTGCAATCTCTGCCTCCCAGGTTTAAGCAATTCTCCTGCCTCAGTCTCCTGAGCAGCTGGGATTACAGGCACCCACCACCATGCCTGCCTAATTTTTGTATTTTCAGTAGACACGGGGTTTCACCATGTTGCCCAGGCTGGCCTCAAGCTCCTGAACTCAAGTGATCCGCCCATCTCGGCCTCCCAAAGTGCTCGGATGACAGGTGTGAGCCACTGCACCGGCCTGAACAGTACCTTTAACTGAATATAGGGACACACCCTCAGCACACATTCAAGCCTCACTAGCTCTTTTTTTTTATGGAATGAATACTTTTTAAAAAACATATATTTTATTGCATTTTCGGTTCTGGGGTACATGTGAAGAACATGCAGGATTGTTGCATAGGTACACACGTGGCAGTGTGATTTGCTGCCTTCCTCCCATCACCTCTATCTGGCATTTCTCCCCATGCTATCTCTCCCCAGCTCCCCACCCCCCGCTGTCCCTCCCCTATTTCCCCCCGACAGACCCCAGTGTGTGATGCTCCCCTCCCTGTTTCCATGTGTTCTCATGGTTCAACACCCGCCTATGAGTGAGAACATGTGGTGTTTGATTTTCTGTTCTTGTGTCAGTTTGCTGAGAATGATGGTTTCCAGGTTCATCCATGTCCCTACAAAGGACACGAACTCATCGTTTTTTATAAGCCTATCTCTTTTGTATCCAGTGGTCCCCAAACTTTGCATAAAATGCTCGTGCCCTCACAGCTCTGCATGCAGGTGTATGCCGTCCCTCCGTTCGGGATGCCTTCTGCCCTTGTCTATCCGGGGACTATCTCTTTCTCTAAGACGGAGCTATGTTCTCTTTGTTTTGTTCCTGATCTCATCAGGCAGAACTGGAACTTTTTTTCTAGCTCTCCTACTAACTTCATGTGTACCTATTGTAGAATTTAAGACCATGTATCCCGCTGGGTGTGGTGGCTCACGCCTGTAATCCCAGCACTTTGGGAGGCCGAGGTGGGTGAATCAACTGAGCTCAGGAGTTCAAGACCAGCCTGGTCAACATGGTGAAACCCTGTCTCTACTAAAAATACAAAAAATTAGCTGGGCATGGTGGCGCGTGCCTGTAATCCCAGCTACTCAGGAGGCTGAGGCAGGAGAATTGTCTGAACCCAGGAGGCGGAGGTTGCGGTGAGCCGAGATCGCGCCATTGCACTCCAGCCTGGGTAACAAGAAGGAAACTCCGTCTCAAAAAAAAAAATACAAAATGAGCCAGACATGGTGGTGTGTGCCTATAATCCCAGCTACTGGAAAGACTGAGGCAGGAGAATCACTTGAACTGGGAGGCGGAGGTTGCGGTGAGCCAAGATCACACTACTGCACTCCAGCCTGGGCAACAAGAGCAAGACTCTGTCTCAAAAACATAAAATAAAATAAAACCTCATACCCCAGTCATTGATTTGCATGCCTATCTCACAAGCGAAAGACTGTGAGTTCTGCAAGGTCAAGGACTTGGTCTGAAACATCTCTGCATATTGAACGCCAAAGCAGGCATTCAGTATGTACTTTCACAATGAATGAATGATGTCTCCTGCTCGCTCTTTCTTTGTTCAGTCCAGCATCTGTTGGATCTTTCATACGAGAGCTGACAGTAGCCAGAGGTGGACTTGAGCCAACCCAACAGACAACCGTGAGCCTTCAAGCCATCGTTCGGTCCTCTGTGAGTCATCAGTGTGGCATTCTGCGCCCATAGAGCTGTTCGAAAGGGCAACTCCATGACGAGTTCACCGCACCCCTATCTTGGCTCCAGCCAGTGCAGACAGCCAGGTGTCTGCGCACAGGAGTTTGTCCAAACGCCCACACGTAAATCAATCTACTCCCAGAGTGCATTCACCTTCAAAGAATATTCATTCACAACCGATTTCACAACACCAAGCAGATGTTAGCAACGAGATGCCAGTAATTCGGAACAGCGTGTCCAGGAACAGATCCCAGCAGAGGTAAAACTTCCTAAAGGATTAGAGAGGTGTGGCAAGTCAATGGGAAATGGAGGATTTAACCACCAAATGATGGGGGGCAGTGAGTGGCTTCTGGAGAGGAAATCAATTTATCTCTTCATTCAACAAGATAAATCGAAAACTTCACTCTTTCTGGTAATCGTTAAGAAAGCTAATTCAAGCAACGAATGAGTTACCATCTTGCCTTCAAAGTTAACAAAGACTTCCAAAAAGGACGCTGCTGTCCATGCTGCCAGAAATACAGAGAGAGAGGCTCTATAACGCATTCCTGGTATACTTGTCCCAAATACAGACTGCAAGTGCCAATCGGGACCCTACAAAGTGCCGGTTCTTTTAAAAAATAGAGATGGGGTCTTGCTATGTTGCCCAGGCTGGTCTCGAACTCCCGGATTCAAGTGATCCTCCTTCCTCAGCCTCCTAAAGTGCTGGGATTACAGGTGAGAACCACTGCACCTGACCTTAATAACTTCAGTTTTAAAGAAAAAAAACAAAACAATATTATCTTGAATATAGAACAAGATATTTGCCTAGAGATAGATGTTCAACCGGTACTTGTGAAAGTGAAAGTGGAAGGCTAGAGGGAAAGGAGAATGGCCCAGTCCACCTAGAATCTGACACCTCTGAAAGCTAACTCCATGTGGCTCCAAGTCTCGGACAGACATGCTTGTTATACCCTCAGCTCACCCCAGATCACCTCCACTGGTCATAGGTGGGGCGGGATGGCTAAATAGTCTCAGAGAAAACTGCATTCTCAAGAGAGACAGTGTCACCCACAATGGGGTGAAAATGGATTCTTAGTGTTGGAAATAGATGCTCCATGCTGCAAAGAAAAATTAGCACAGAGACAAAGGATCTTTCAGCAAAACAATTTTTACTTCCTGGACTGCAGGAAGAGTACCCACACTAGCCATCTTGCCATGAGAACACAATGAACAAAGGAAAACACACACAAAATCATCCCTTATGCGTCTGGGGTCGTCCTTCCTGCTGTGACTGATCTCTGTTGGCTGGAACCAGACCTCACAATCTAAACTAAAACCTGATTGGCTAATAACTTAAAACTTTTCTAAAGAGGTGAAAGCAATGGATAGCTGGGACATGCCTGTGAGCACAGACATCTTGGTCAAAGTACAAGGTCCACATGGAGCTCTGGGCCAAGTCATCGCAGTGCCAGGCAGTGCTCACAGATGGTGCTCTTGGCTGGGAACGACAGACCAAAAGCTGACAAGCAGAAATGATGCTTCTGAAACACATCTTGGCCCTGGCAAAGGGAGCAGCTCATTTGCTATTCCAAATTGTTGGCCAGAGAAGAAGCGATGGGGAAGGGCACTCAGGATCCTATGGGCAGGGAAACTATAGCGTGGAGTACACGTGACTTGGCAGAAGAGGTCCAGATCACGGAAGTATTTGCTTCTAGTCATTTAGGAGAGGACATTTGGAATCGCAGAGCGGACGAGATATGTATTTTCCCTGTGATACTGTGATTTATAATAAGAAATACATACTGGCCGGGCATGGTGGCTCATGCCTGTAATCCCAATCACTTTGGGAGGCCAAGATGGGAGGGTCACCTGAGGTCAGGAGTTTGAGACCAACCTGGTCAACATGGTGAAACCCCGTGTCTACTAAAAACACAAAAATTAGCTGGGTGTGGTGGTGCACACCTGTAATCCCAGCTATTCGGGAGGCTGAGGCAGGAGAGTCACTTGAGTCCAGGAGGTGGAGGTTGCAGTGAGCTGAGATCATGTCACTGGCCGCCAGCCTGGGTGACAGAGCAAGACTCCATCCCAGACATATATATATAAAATCTTCGTCTCTGTTTCCTGGCACACAGCTCATAAAACACTTACAATTCCCTAAGTGATAGGGGCACAGGAGCATTTTTTGTTCTAATATTTGGTCTTTGGCCTCAGTTCCTAGGCAGAACTCCTGAATGCTTTGGAATTTCCTGGGCGATAGGAAAGTCTTTTGTTCTAATGAAGCACTTTTTGGTGGAAGATGATCACCAGAAACACCAAACCACGATTAGAACCTTGGGCGCCTCAGCCCCGTCTCCCCAGCCTCCAGAGAGTGAAGAAGAGCTGAAGATTGGCTCAATAATAATACATGACGAAACCTCCATAAAAATCCCTAACATACGAGGTGCAGAGGGGTTTCGGGTTGGTGAACACACGGAGATGCTGGGAGGGTGGTGCTCCCAGAGAGGGCGTGGAAGCTGCAGGGACCACTCCCATTACCTGATGCCTCTCTGGCCTACCCTGAGTTGTGTTCTTGTCCAGTGCTTCCCTGAGATCCGTGAATGGCTCTAGAAAATAAATGAACCCAAGGAGAGAACGCCTGATTTGTGGTCAGAAGCACAGGTGGCGACGTGGACTCTGAAATGGTGTCCTAAGTGGGAGCAATCTTGCGGAACAGAGCCCTTGACCTGTGGGACCTAATGCTAACTCCAGGTAGAGTAACGGAATTCAACTTAACTGTAGGACATCCAGTCCAGTGTTTGCAGATAACTGGAGAAAACCCCGCGCTTTGGTATATTTAGTCTTGAGCATGAGAGTGCTGGGAAAATAGTCCTCTTTTCACATACACTCTCTTTTTCATTGTCATTGAGCAAAAGGGATTTCTTCAGGCTCAGGCTTGGAGGAATAGTCAGGTTAGGTCCCCCATATCTCTAGCTCTCTCCAGATATTTCTCAGCTCTGGTTCCTAAGCATGTAAGGACACAGCACATTTTCTGCAGACCTTCAGCGAATGAAGACTCTTCTTTCTAATCTATAACTTTATACCAACCCTACTGGTAACATAAAGGTTCTATTCAGATTCAGACTATGGAAATGACCACTTTAGCAGATCTGAATTTAACAAACAAAGAGGGCTGGGAAGAACCCCAAAAGTTATCAGCATTGCACCCAGAAGTCTGGTCCCTATGCCCCCATACCCTCAATCTTAAGGGAATGGAGACAAACAGAATCTCCGAGGTAGGTTTTACACCAAGTCCCTAAAAAAGCATTTCCCAGCTGCCAGCCTGAATCCAGGTCCAGGAAACCTGATGACCTTGATAACACCTAACACCTCCTGGGTACACATAGAGTGGTGGACATGGTTTTTAAAAATGTCCACATAGGAATTTTTTTTTTCTTAGAGACAGCCTCTTGCTCTCACCCAGGCTGGAGTGCAGTGGCGCAATCATAGCTCACTGTAGCCTCAAACTCCTGAGCTCAAGCGATCCTTCCACCTCAGCTTCTGGAGGAACTGGAACTATAGGAGCATGCATGCCACTCCACTCAGCCAATCTTTTAAAATGTTTTCAGAGACAAGGTCTTGCTGTGTTGCCCAGGCTGCTCTCCAACTCCTAGCCTCAAGGAATCTATCTGCCACAGCCTCCCAAAGTGCTGGGACATATACCGTTTCATTTAAGTCTGCCTGCAGCCCATTTGACAGATGGGAAAACTGAGCCTCAAAGAGGGCCAGTAGCTTGCAGACGCTTATGCAGGGAGCAGAGCCGAGATCCCAGCCCCGGCCGTCTGCCTGTGCTTTTCATGGCCTGTTGGAAGGTCATTCACCGACATGGTCTGTCTGGATTACTGTCCCCTGATCCCAGCTTTTCCTACCATTGGAATGCATTTATGGCTTTCAGGTACATAGAGTCCACCTGAAATCTAAATGGCTCTGTGTGGTCTCGCTCTTGCACCTCAGGCCAGCCACTGGAGGCCATTCTTAATCATTTCAGGGAGTGGTAATACGTTAATAGGACATACTTAACCCTTGCTATGTGCCAGGCACTGAGCTCAGGGCTTCACATGTATTACCTTGTTTAATTCCATGCCACCACTATAAACAGGTTCTCCCTTTCCGCATTTTGCCAATGAGAAAACGTAGGCAAGAAGAGGTTAAAAATAATTGTATCAAGGTCATGCAGCTGCCACGAGGCAGAGCGGGGGCTCGGCTCAGAACCGTAATTGTTTCTTGTTTTGTTTTTCTCAAGACAGGATCTCGCTCTGTCACCCAGGAGTGCGGTGGCGCGATCACAGCTCACTGCAGCCTCGAACTCCTGGGTTCGAGTGATCCTCCCGCCCCAGCCTCCCGAGTAGCTAGGACCACAGTTGCGAGTCACAACACCTGGCTAATTCTTTTTTTTTTTTTTTTTTTTTAGATGGAGTCTTTCTCTGTCACCGAGGTTGGGGTGCAGTGGTGTGATCTCAGCTTACTGCAACCTCCACCCGCCGGGTTCAAGCGACGCTCCTGCCTCATCCTCCTGAGTTGCTGGGATTAAAGACACCTGCCACCACGCCCGGCTAATTTTTGTATTTTTAGTAGAGACAGGGTTTTGCCACATTGGTTAGACAGGTCTCAAACTCCTGACCCCAGGTGATCTGCCCCCTCAGCCTCCCAAAGTGCTGGGATTACAGGCGTGAGCACGGCGCCTGACCAGAACCCTGATATTCACCCCTATCTTGTACTGCCTTCCCCTGACAGTGGAAACCCCAGCTCTTGATCCTGGCACAGGATCCCAGGATCCCAGGATCCCAAGCTCTTTTCAAAGCTTGAGAGTTATAGTGTGTTTTCCTATCTGGGAATTCAGGCAGGAATTTGGTGGGAAACTGGGAGAGACGGCTTTCCGGAGCTTTAATGCAAATGGCAATTGTCGAAACAGATGTTTCTCAAATCTCCTCCATCAGGATTGCAGGAGTTCTCCATGGGTGCTCCATTTCCAGGGAGGGGATCCACGCCTTTCACACACAACCCTGCACACGTCTGAAATCTCTTCCACCAGAAAAGAACTGGTCTGATGAACAAAACCTGTTCAGACCCTGCGGGATCCCAGGAAACTGCCATTACAGACTCACATGCCCCCAAAAGACAAAGGCGACCCTCTTCCCGGATCTGCAACCTTACAGGGAATGTAGGAGGTTCTAGATGCAGAAGCTTTGATTAAATTCTCTTATGGATCTTGAATGAGCAAGTAGCTGCAGAAAGAAAGAATGTGATTCAGTCTGACCAGGCCTCATTCTCCCTGCTCCAGCTTGCACACATCACGATCCACTTAGCAAGACGCGCAGAAAGCGAAACTGTGAAGGACTGCGTCCCGTGGCTTCCCACTGCTATGTGAGTGCAAGTAATGAACTTGAACTAGGGCAAGAAGCTGCAGGAGTGCCACAACTGCACAACATTCATCAAGACCAACCAGCTGAAATTTTCACAAGGAGGTAAAATAATCCTTAAAAAATCACTGCAAAGTCAAAGGGAGGAGAGCAATATACAGGAAAAATAGGTGGGCGTCAAACGGTAACAAGGAGACAAGAAGAAATGTCTACCTGAGACTCCATTCAAATCAGTTGACTAAATCCCCAAAGCATAAGGCACAGCTTGGCTTCCAGGGGCTTGCAATCCATTACCCCAGGCTGAATCAAGTGAGTACCATAATTGACCTAAAAGCATTGTGCTAAGGCAGGACAACGTCGGGAACACAGGGTCCAGGAAGGTCATTCTCCATGGTTTTGCAGTGAGTCTTTAAAGGAGGGAAGGATTCTAATGATCTGCAAGGGAGATGAGATGAGCTGAGCGGCCTGAGCAAGGGTGAGGATGCTAGGAAGGAGGCAGGGTGCCTGGGAACAGCGACTGACCGCCCTTCATGCTGGATTGAGGATCCCTATAGGAAAAGAGCAGGACAAGCCGGACCCAGAAGGTCAAGGTGGGCTGCGGGGGCTCATCTTCCATGCAGAGTCAGTAGAACCTGCCCAGGCTTGGGTCTGAGAGCAGCAGACCTTTGCTCACCAAAGATCAATCTGGGGACAGTATGAAGGCTGGACTGGATGGGGCAGAGCTGGCTGGGGAAGGGGTCTTAGGTAAGACAACTGAAAGGCAGCCAGGGTAGAAGATGGAGATTGGAGAAGACTAAATACAAGAAAAGGGCATTTCAGACGGAACTGACCAGAAGGGCAGGAAGGGTAGGAGGCAAGAGTGACGTGGAGGTGTCTGGTCTGTGACACCGAAGGGACTATGAAGCTAATCAGAAGTCAGGACATACTGGGGAAAGGCTGCTTCTGAGGTGCAGGTAGGATGGTGTCAGGGAGTGCCTAACAGCTAAAAAAAAATGTGGATTTAAAAGTCTCCTAGATGGACCCAAGCACCATGGCTCACGCCTGTAATCCCAGCACTTTGAGAGTCCAATCAGGCAGAGCACTTGAGGCTAGGAGTTCAAGACCAGCCTGGCCAAGACGGCAAACCCCATCTCTACTCAAAACACAAAAATTAGCCATGCATGGTGGTGCATGCCTGTAATTCCAGCTACTCGGGAGGCTGAGGCAGGAGAATCACTTGAACCTGGAGGTTGTGGTGAGCTGAGACCGTGCCACTGTACTTCAGCTTGGGTGACAGAGCGACAGAGTGAAACTCTGTCTCAAAAAAGAAAAAGAAGTCTCCAGGATCTATGGATCTATGGGAGGATCTCTAAGATCTTCAAGATAGCTTCTCAAGTTGAAGAAGCAAGGTATATGACTGTATTTTAGTATGCTACGATTTGGTTTAAAAAACAGGAGGTCGGCCGGGCGCGGTGGCTCACACCTGTAATCCCAGCACTTTGGGAGGCCGAGGCGGGTGGATCACGAGGTCAAGAGATAGAGACCATCCCGGTCAACATGGTGAAACCCCGTGTCTACTAAAAATACAAAAAATTAGCTGGGCATGGTGGCGCGTGCCTGTAATCCCAGCTACTCAGGAGGCTGAGGCAGGAGAATTGCCTGAACCCAGGAGGCGGAGGCTGCAGTGAGCCGAGATCACGCCACTGCACTCCAGCCTGGGTAACAAGAGCGAAACTCCGTCTCAAAAAAAAAAAAAAAGGGAGGTCAAGGAAAATATAGAATCTGATTTCTTGGCATAAATAGTTATATAAAAATATCCAGACACGTACTCACTCCCAAAAAACGAATAATAGCAATTTATTCTTCTGCATGTCTGGCAGGTGGGGCACACGAGTGGTAGAGCATGTTCTCATGACGACCACTTTTTTCTTTTGGTAAAATACACACAACATAAACTGCACCATGACAGTCATCTTTAGGTGTACAGGTACAGTGCTAAATGCATTCACAATGTCCAAGCTTCTGAATTCTCTTCTTGCAAAACTGAAACCCCATCCATGAAACAGCAGCTCCTCATTCTCTCTACCCTCCAGCCCCTGACAGCCACCTTTCTACTTTCGCTCTTGAACTGTGACTACTCCAAGTATCTCATGCAAGTAGAATCAAGTCTTTTTCGTGTCTGACTTATTTCATGCTGCATAAAGTCCTCAAGGTTCGTCCATGTTGTGGCATATGCCAGAATATCCTTCCGTTTTTAGATGGCCTCATAAGGAGGAACTTACTTCTGTCATTTTCCTATTTATTTCTCACACACCTTACAGCTTTTGGTCCCTCATTTCCTGCATTGCTGTCTTCTTTTGTGTGTAGTTGATCTTTTTGTAGTGAAATATTGAAATTCCTTTCTCACTTCCTTTTTTGTATATTTTGTATCTATTTTCTTTTTCGTTACCATGGGGATTACATTTAATATACTAAAGTTATACACTCTCATTTGGATTTGTACCAGCCTAACTGCTGCTAAATACAAAAATCCTACTCCTTCACACCTCCATTCCCACTCCTTTCACTCGTTGATGTCACAAAATTCCTTCTTTATACATTACATGGCCAAAACCATAACTAGCAATTTTTGAAAATACATTAATGTCTTACATTATGTGGAAAACAAAATGCAGAGTTACAAACCACTGTTACGATAATACTAGGTTTCACGATCGCCCATACAATTGCACCTTTACTGTGATCTTTATTTCGTTGTACAGCCTCAAGGTACAGTCTAGTGTCCTTAAATTTCACCTTGAAGGACTCCCCTTAGCATCCTAACAAACTCCCTCAGCGTTTGTTTATGTAAGAATGTCTTAATTTCTCCCTGACTTTTGAAGGACGAATTTTGGTGAATATTGGATTCTTGATTGATTGGCAGGGATTTTTTCTTTTATCATTTTGAAAATATCAGCCCACTGCCTTCTGGCATCCAAAGTTTCTGGTGAGAAACGTGCTGACAATCTTATTGACATTCTCATGTGTGATGAGACGCCTCTCTTACTGCTGTCAAGATTCTTTGTCTTTGTCTTTTGAAAGTTCGATTATAATACGTCTTATTGTGGGTCCCTTTGAGTTAATCTTACCTGGAGATTGGTAAGCTCCTTGAATGTTTATATTAATGTTTTCATCAAATTTATGAAGTTTTCAACCATTTTTTCTTCAAATACTCCCTGTCCCCTCCTCTATCTTCTCCTCCTCTGGGACTCCCACGACAGGTCAATCGGTCCACTTGATGGTGTCCCACAGATCCCTCAGGTCTTGTTCCTGTTCCTCCTATCTTTTTTCATTCATTTCCTCAGTCCTGGTAATTTTCTTTGTCCTATCTTCAAGTTTACTGATTGTTCCTTCTGCCTGTTTGAACCCCTCTAGTGAATTTTTCATTTCCATTGTTATACTTCTTGGCTTTAGAATTTCTCTTATGTTTCATTTTAGGTTTTCTGTCTTTTTGCTGATATTTCAATTGGCTTCAAAATTATTTTCCTGACTTTCTCGATGTCTTTCTTTAGTCCTTGTCTATTAGATCTGCTATCAGGTCTTTCTGAGGAACAATTTCTGTTTTTTGTGTTTTTTTCTTGGAATGGGCCATTCTTATTTCTTTTATGCTTTGTGATTTTTTTTGCTGAAAACTGGATGTGTTAATGTAATAAGCGGTATCTCTGGAAATCCAATTCTCCCCTCTCCCAGGATTTATTTTTTGCTATTGTGTTTGTCATGTTTTAATTTGCTTTGATTTACTTGTATGGTTTTTGTCTTTGCTTACTGTTTCTGTTGTTGCCCAGGCTGGAGGGCAGTGATGTGATCACAGCTCAGGATAACCGCAACCTTCTGGCCTCAAGCCATCCTCCCGCCTCAGCATTCCAAAGTGCTGGGAGCTAGGACTACAGATGCAAGCCACTCTGCCTACCCTTAGATGTCTTTTCATAATTTTTGATATTTTAACCAGATCATTTATTACCTGTTCAAAAAAATAAATAAAATGTAAAGACTAAATAATAGATTCAGTCGTTTGTATCCAGCCAGATGAACTCATCAAGGTTCAGAGGAAGGAAACACTGCCTTGATCAGTGATCAGAACACAGATCTCTGATATTTGGAGGATGGAATGTTTTCATTTAACCGAGTTCCTGCAAATGGTGTGCAAGCTACTCCTGGAATGCCTACACAGCTTCCTGAAGCACTGGTACAGGGCCGTGGGTGGGGAGCGGGGAGCTGCCTTTACCACCCAAGCCTGAGTGTCCTGTCTCTATGCCAATGATCCAGCTGACCAAACTGAACGTCTCCTCAGGCCTTTTCTGTGCCTGTACCTTTCCCTGGGCATGTGTAGTCACCTTCTAGTGTTCCTTGTATATGCAATTGCTTTTGAATGTCCTACTCTTTAACGTCTGTCTCCCCAAAGGGGGAAAATGAAAGTGGGGAAGCGAGGGGAGGGGAGATGGAGAAACAGGACACGGGCCCTTTAAATCCCCTCAAAGCAACTTCAACCAGAGGGTGAGGGGCTTGCAGCAGGGGCCAGGTGCACCAGCAATGGAAACCAGCCTCTTTGTCTGCACCTCTGTAATCAGAAGCATTGATCAGGGATCAGAACACAGATCCCTAATAGGTGGAGGACAGGATGTTTTTATTTAACCGAGTTACCGCAAACTATCTGCAAACACACACAGCTTCCTGAGACACAAGTACAATGCTGTAGGTGGGGAATGGGGAGCTGCCTTTGCCCCCACCACCAAGCCTTCTTCTGGAAGTTTCAGGCCTTCCACGGACTCCACTTAGGTCAGACAGACCCTGCCAGTGTAATCCTTGTCTAGGTGGGGAGGCAGATTCCTGACACCTCTCATTCTACCAGCACGGCAAAAACTGCTACTACTTTTGCACCAACCTAATAATCTATTTTTTTTTCTTTTTTGAAATAGGGCCTTGCTCTGTCACCCGGGCAAGTGGTGTAATCACAGCTCACTGTAACTTCAAACCCCTGACCTCAAGCCACCCTCCCACGTGGGCCTCCCAGGGTGCTAGTGTCAGAGGCGCTTGAACCAGAGCAACACCATCTTCAATAGGAGCTGGGTCAAATCCTCCCAAGACTGAGCATATAGCTGTATGCACAGCTATAATTTATTGTGGAGAAAGAATACAACATGCAATCATCAAAGGGAACCAGAGTGTGGGGCAAAATCTAGAGGAAACCAGGCACAAGATTTCACAATCCTCTCCCAGTGGCATAAGCAGGACGTGCTTCACTCCCCTAATAATGAGTAGTGGCAATAGATGCGAAATACTGCTCAGAAGGAAAGTTCATTACTGAATGAATGTCCACGGTTTTCACTGGGGACTGGTCATGCAGGCGCTCTCTGCCAGCATGTGCTAAAATCCAAGACTCTCGAACAGGGCCAGGAGCAGTGGATCACATGTGTAATCCCAGCACTTTGGGAGGCTGAGGCTGTGGGATTGCTTGAGGCCAGGAGGTTGAGGCTGCAGTGAACTCTGATTGTGCCACCGCACTCCAGCCTGGGCAAGAGAGTAAGACCCTACCTCTTAAAAATGAATAAATCAGACTCCCAAAAGGAAAACAGGTGCTTAGCATTAACCCTGTTGTTTGAACAAACAATTCAGCCATGAAGAACCAGTCTTAGAAGTTTTAGGAATGGTGAGACCCCTCCAGAAATCCAATTTTCCAGAAACCAGCTAAGGGCCAACCCTGTAAGTGTGCCACCCTAAGGACACCTTGCCAGGCCAGCACTTCCGCGCACACCCCCACTCTCCTCTGAGTTCCTGAGTCATCACGCCAAGGCCACAAAAATTTATAGAAACAAACATTTCGACCTAGAGCAGGAATAGACGCATGGCTTCTCGTGGTTCAGAGGCCCTAATATAGCTCTTGCAGCTGCTGGAGACACAAGTTAGGGTCCTTCAGATCTGGGATGTTTAACTCTGTGCGGTGCAAGGCTGCTGCTGTTATTCGGAAAGGACCGGCCAGCACAGCCTCGTCATTCTCTGCTTCTGCTCATGGAATTTTATGCTCTGCAGGCTCTCCTTGTTCCTCACACAGCTGGGAAAAGTAAAAGAAAGGTCTAGACAACCCAGCGAGGTTTGTTGCCTCCAGCAATCCAGCACCCCTGGGAAGCCCATTTCCCAGGGGAGCTGAACAACAAGCAAAGAGTTTTTATACACATTACATAATGCAGAACAATAAAAATAGGGGAACATGCTTTTATGCACACTTTACATTAGAATGGAAAATATCAGTTAACCATAGCAGAGGAATAAAGGCCAGCTGGGCATGGCGGCTAAAGCCTATAATCCCAATACTGTGGGAGGCTGAGGCGGGAGAATCGCTTGAGGCCAGGAGTTTGAAACCAGCCTGGACAACATAGCCAGACCCTATCTTTACAAAAAATTTAAAAACTTAGCCAGGTGCGATGGCACTATGCTTTGGTCCCAGCCACTCTGGAGGTCAAAGCAGAAGGATTGCTTGAGCCCAGGAGTTTGAGGCTGCACTGAGCTATGACTGAGCCACTGCCCTCCAGCCTGGACAAGTGAGACCCTGTCTCTTAAATAAAAAAGAGGTAACACGGTTGTATCAGTTTCTTTGGATGCTGCTGATAATGACATACCTGAGACTGCGCAATTTACACAAGAAAGAGGTTTAATTGAGCTCACACTTCCGCATGTCTGAGGAGGCCTCACAATCATGGCGGAGGGCAGGGAGAGAGGGCTTGTGCAGCAGACAACCTCTTTCCAAAACCATCGGATCGTGTGAGACTTATTCACCATCACGAGAACAGCACGGGAAAGACCTGCCCCATTACAAAGTTACCTCCCACTGGGTCCCTCCCATAACCCGTGGGAATTCAAGATGAGATTTGGGTGGGGACACAGCCAAACCACGTCAGGGGTGAATATGAGCGTTGGGGTGGGCTGATGGCACTTCCTAGTGCCGCTGTTGTCCCCTCTCCTTTCCTCCAAATTAGAGCAGGAGCAAATCAGATTGGGTTGGTTCTCACCATGTGCTAAAAGTTCGTGCTCAGAGCCTAAGCCCATTTCAGGCCGTGCTTCTCATCTATGCGTTAGGTCCAACCAGAGTCGGCCTCCTCAGAGCAAGCCAAGTCATCTTACCCCTCTCTTCCTTTCTGCAGTGGTGGATGAGCAAGGCAGATATAAAGGGGCCTTTATTTCCCATTCCACCTCCTCCTAAACACACATCTCCCTCGGGAACTCACATGGAAGATAAATTATCCAGGCAAGACAGAAACAGGCCTCACCAATTGCATCAAACCTTGTCTTCTATCTACTCCAAACGTTGCAGGGTATTTTTTAACCTTCAGAGAATAATTTCATCTTAAAACTTTTTATTTATTTATTTTGAGATAGAGTATTGCTCTGTCACCCAGGCTAGAATGCAGTGGTACAATCACAGCTCACTGCAGCTCGAACTCCTGGGCTCAAGTGAACCTCCTGCTTCAGGTTCCTGAGTAGCCAGTACTACACGTGTGTGCCACCATGCCTGGCTGATTTTTTATTTATTTAATTTTTTGAAGAGATGTGTTCTCACTATGTTTTCCAGGACAATCTTGAACTCCCAGCCTCAGCTATCCTCCCCCCTCAGCCTCCCAAAGCAACGGCATTAGAGGCGTGAGCCACTGCACCCAGCCAAAGCCTAAAACTTCTGATCTGAAATATGTTAGGCGTTTTGAGAATGTGAATGCAACGACTGTAGGATAATCTTGACTTCCGGATTAAGAGGCATGGAGACACCAATTTCTGATGTGTTTTCCTCAAGTTCTCATGGAAGTCTCCATGAAACTAGAAAAAGACACAAAGTCAAAGCAGTCTTAAAAGACATAGACCAATGGAACAGAACAGACCCCAAAAGAAACACCACACATCTATAACCATCCGATCTTTGACACACCCAGCAAAAACAAGCAATGGGGAAAGGACTCCATGTTTAATAAATGGTGTTGGGAAAACAGGCTAGCCATGTGCAGAAAGCAGAAACTGGCCCATACCTGTCACCTTACACTAAAATTAACTCCAGATGGATCAAAGATTTAAACATAAAACCTAACACCATAAAAACACTAGAAGAAAACGTAGGCAAAACCATTCAGGACATAGGAGTAGGCAAGGACTTCATGACCAAAACACCAAAAGCATTGGCAACAAAAGCCAAAATAGACAAATGGGACCTAATCAAACTCCACAGCTTCTGCACGGCAAAGAAACAGTCACTAGAGTGAATCGGCAACCAACAGAATGGGAAAAAATTTTTGCAATCTACCCATCTAACAAAGGGCTGATATCCAGAATCTACAAAGAACT
>CM052649.1:184828286-184849273 GCA_028533165.1 Leontopithecus rosalia
ATAGGAACACTTTTACACTGCTGGTGGGAGTGTAAATTAGTTCAACCATTGTGGAGGACAGTGTGGCGATTCCTCAAGGACCTAGAAATAGAAATTCCATTTGACCCAGCAATCCCATTACTGGATATATATCCAAAGGACTATAAATCATTCTACTATAAGGACACATGCACACGAATGTTCATTGCAGCACTGTGTACAATAGCAAAGACCTGGAACCAACCCAAATGCCCATCAATGATAGATTTCACAAAGAAAATGTGGTACATACACACCATGAAATACTATGCAGCCACAAAAAATGATGAGTTTGTGTCCTTTGTAGGGACTTGGATGAATCTGGAAACCATCATTCTCAGCAAACTGACCCAAGAACAGAAAGCCGAGCACCACATGTTCTCACTCATAGGTGGGTGCTGAACAACGAGAACACGTGGACTCAGGGAGAGAAGCATCACACACAGGGGACAGTTGGGGGGGATAGGGGAGAGACAACAGGGGGTGGGGGAGGTGGGGAGTGATAACATGGGGAGAAATGTCAGATGTAGTATGCACCGACAGTAAAATTTAAAAAAAAATGTTGAAGATAGGCCCAATGCAGTGGCTCACGCCTGTAACCCCAGCACTTTGGGAGACTGAGGCCAGTGGCTCACCTGAGGTCAGGAGTTCAAGACCAGCCTGACCTACATACAGAAACCACGTCTTTACTAAATATACAAAATTAGCGGGATGTGGTGGTGCATGCCTGTCACGCCAGCTCCTCGGAAGGCTGAGGCAGGACAATCACTTGAACCTGGGAGTCAGAGGCTGCAGTGAGCCGAGATTGCACCATTGCACTCCAGCTTGGTCAACAAGAGCAAAACTCCGTCTCGAAACAAAAACAAAAGCAAACTGAAGATAGCCATCGTTCTTGTGAACGGATCGGGGGAAGCACACACTAACCATGGCTCCCATGGAGCGGATGGAGAAAGCAAGCTGGTGGTCCCTGCAGGCACTGTTAGAAAGCACCTGCCAGGAGAGGCTAGGAAGACACGTGAACAGCAGACGCTGCCTGCCCCAAGCTGGGAGACCCAGGTGTGCAGAATCCAGGCACCCAGACAGCCAGCTCCTGATGACGTGTGCCGGGATTACCGGGAAGTCTGGCCTCTTGATCCCCGTCCCTTCTGTCCATTTCCTCCTGCTTCCTGGTGCCTCTGTTTTGATCCTGAGTTGCAGGAACAACTCCACCATATTATATGGGGAGGAGTTTCCAGCACCGGCAAGTAATGCAATGAGTGAGTTTCCTTCCTTTTTTTTTTTTTGGAGACAGAGTCTCTTTCTATTGCCCAGGCTGGGGTGCAATGGCACAATTATAGCTCACTGCAGCTTCCAATTCCTAGGCTAAGGTCATTTGCTCTCCTGCCTCAGCCTCCTAGGTAGCTGGGACTACAGACACAAACCACCATGCCTGATTCATTTTTGGTTTTTTGTTTTTTTTTTTGTAGAGAGGCCAGGCACGGTGGCTCATGCCTGTTATCCCAGGACTTGGGGAGGCCAAGGTGGGTGAGTCACCTGAGGTCAGGAGTTCGAGACCAGCCTGGCCAACATGGTGAAACCCTGTCTCTACTAAAAATACAAAAATTAGCTGGGTGTGGTGGCAGGTGCCTACAATCCCAGCTACTCAGGAGGCTGAGGCAGAAGAATCACATGAACCCAGGAGGCAGTGGTTGCAGTGAGCAGAGATCACACCATTGCACTCCAGCCTGGGTGACAGAGAGAGACTCCCTCTCAAAAAAGAAAGAAGAAAAAAAGAACTGAAAAATCAGGCCAGGTGCGGTAGTTCATGCCTGTAATCCCAGCACTTTGGGAGGCCGAGGCATGAGAATTGCTTGAGCCTAGAAGTTAGAGACCAGCCTGGGCAACCTAGCAAAATCCTGTCTCTACAAGAAGTACAAAAATTAGCTGGGCATGGTGGCACATGCCTGTAGTCACAGGTACTCAGAAAGCTGAGGTGGGAGAATCACCTGAGCCCAGAGAAGTTGAGGCTGCAGTGAGCCGAGATCGTGCCTCTGCACTCTAGTCTGGACAACAGAGTGAAACCCTGTCCCCCCAAAAAAAATGTTGAACAGTAGGGGAGAAAAGTAAGGTTTAATCCAGCAGAGAAGAGCAACATTACCTTTAATGTACAAAGACAAGATTAACTCCTCCAAATTACTCACTATCAGAGAGAGGAGAAAGGTTAAGAAACACCTGCTTTGTTTAGATACAGCCAGGGAAAGCGGCCTTCCACAAACTATATGAAGATGAAATGAAAAGACAAGAGGCTGAAACAGGAGTGGAAGGAGGCCCAGGGTGGTGGCTACCTGCAGTCCCAGTGGAGGTGGAAGGCTGGGAGTTGAAGACCAGCCTGGACAACACAGCAAGACCCCATCTCTCCAAAACAAATAAAAATTAGCTGGGTGTGGTGGTGAGCACCTATAGTCCCAGCTACTTGGGAGGCTGAGGCAGGAGGATGGCTGGAACCCAGGACTTACAGGCTGTAGTGAACTATGATGGCACCACTGCCCTGCAGCCAGAGTAACAGAGCAAAACCTTATCTCAACAAGATAACATAAAATAAAGAAAAACAGGCCTGGCTTCAGTGAGGAGAAAAAGTAAGAACAATGTCAACACAGCAGCAACGTCAAAGCCTGCCCAGGAAGCGCCAGCAGGGAACTGACACTTCTAACTCACGTCCATAAACCTTTACCCAAACCCATTACGTGGCAGCTGTTGTGCTCGGCTTTGGGGACACTGCAGTAAAGAAGGGCATGTGGGCATCTTCCTCGAGGAAAGCAGAATTCAGCTGGAAGCAGAGATAACCAAAGACTCACAGGGGGGTGTGTGTTTAAAAAGGAGAAAGTGCTGCTGATGGAAAATGCAGGGAAACTTGATATTGTCTCGCACACTGGTCTCCAAGATGTGAGCCAAGTGAGAGATGCTCACAGGCACCTACCAGTATGGGCTCAGAGAGCAGCGACTTCATTCATTCATATGCTCACAGGCACCGACCACAGTGTGGGCTCAGAGAGCAGCGACTTCATTCATTCATATGCTCACAGGCACCGACCACAGTGTGGGCTCAGAGAGCAGCGACTTCATTCATTCATATTGCTGCTGCTTCTTTTATTTTTTTGAGACAGAGTCTTGCTCTGTCATCCAGCTTGGAGTCCAGTGGCATGATCTTGGTTCACTGCAACCTCTGCCTCCCAGGTTCAAGTGATTCTCCTGCCTCAGCCTCCCAAGTAGCCAGGAGTACAGGTGCCCACCACCACACCCACTAATTTTTGTATTTTATTAGAGACTGGGTTTCACCATGTTGGTCAGGCTGGCCTAGAACTGCTGACCTCAGTTGATCCACTCGTCTCAGCCTCCCAAAGTGCTGGGATTACAGGCGTCAGCCCCGTTCCCAGCCCTTATTTTCTTTTGAGATGGAATCTCATTCTGTCACCCAGGCTGGAGTACAGTAGTGCAATCTCAGTTCACTGCAATCTCCACCTCCCAGGTTCAAGTGATTCTCCTGCCTCAGTGCCACCACTCCCAGCTGTGTGTGTGTGTGTGTGTGTGTGTGTGTGTGTGTATGTTTTATATACTTTCAGTAGAGATGGGGTTTCAGCATGTTGGTCAGGCTGATCTCGAACTCCTGACCTCAGATGAGCCACCTGCCCCCATCTCCCAGAGTGCTGGGATTGCAGGTGTGAGCCCCCTCGCCTGGCTAAAGGTAGGTATTCATTGATGTCCTTGTTTCACTACAGCATAAGGGAGGTTCAGATATTAGGTGACCTGCATAAGATTACGCCATTAATTGTAATAAAATTCGGATTTCAACTGTGATTTACTTTCACTCTAAAACATTCTTTTCTTTCCGTTAAGCCATGTTGTCTTTCAAGATGAGAAATTCAGCAACACAATTGCAATTATTAGATGATTAGCTACACATAGGAAAAAGAAGAGGTAATATACAGAATGCCGTAGGAAAAAAGACTATACCTCTTAAAACATTCAAGAAACATTTATAAAAATAGGATTATATGCTAGATCACAAGAAAATCAACCTTTCAAAGCTGAAATAAGCAGATCTCAGTGGGAACTCAAACCCAAAGAAACTAGGATTTCATCTTACAGTCAACAGTCAAGCACAGAGCCCTAGTCACTCTGAAACTGAAAACACTCTCCTGATCAATGAAGGGTACAAATGAAGGATCATATATTCGAAAGTAAATGACTGAGAATATTACATAACTCAAACCTGTAGACATTAATGAAAGTGGTTCTCAGAGGTAATTAGCAGCATTAAAATAATTTCATTATTCTGGGCCAGGTTTGGTGGCTCACGTCTGTAATCCCAGCACTTTGAAAGGCCAAGGCAGGAGGATCATTTGAGATCAGGAGTTCGAGACCAGTGGGGTTGACATGCTGCAACCTCGTTTCTACTAAAAAAATACAAAAATTAGCCAAGCACGGTGTCATCCCAGCTACTTGGGAGGCTGAGACAGGAGAATCGCATGAACCCAAGAGGTGGAGGTTGCAGTGAGCTGAGATTGCACCACTGCACTCCAGCCTGGGCAGCAGAGCAGATCACAGCAAACAAACAAATAAATAATTTGAAAAGAAGAAAAGAAAACATTTTTTTGAAATTTGGAAAAGTTAGACGTAAAAGTAATAGGGATAATTATATACTTAGGGTTCAGGTAGAATTAGTTAATTGAGAAATTCAAAAATAGACATATGTCTTGTATCAAAAAAAGAGAACTATTTGAAAAAAACTATAAAATATATGAATGATTGACAAATCTAATCCAGAAAGATCAAAGTATAATTACACTGAGAAAAGCTAGACAGCCACGAATATAGAAGGGAAAAAATTATGAAATAATGTACTTTGTATCACCAAAAGCTAATTTATTTGAAATTTTTTGTGAAACTAGTGATTTTATTGAAAAAGAGATTCATTCATTAGTATTGATTTAAGAAAATGTAGAAAAACAATGGAATCAGATTTACAAAACTGATAAACTATTTTTTAAAAATACCTGAAAAGCTTCTCAAATTAGGAAAAAATTATATTTGAGTTTTTTCCTATTGTTGAAGAAAAAGTCGAAAAGTCAATGTAACTCTCATACAAAGTACACACACAAAAAAAACCCAACCAACCATCTCACATGCAAAAATCCTAAAGCTGCAACTGGAAAATCTAAGTTAAAATATGCTCCAAACACAGCTGACCACGGCAAAGTACAGAGCATTCCAGGACTTGGGTACAATTTAATATTAGAAAAATCAATCCATATATTAAATCAAATCAATAGACGCAATAAAAAGTGTGGTGAGCTCTAGGGAAGCTGCAAACGGTGCTGGGGGAAATATAAGATTCCTCCAGGAGTTTGTAGAACGAGGACAAGAATAATCCTTTCTCGACAAAGTGAGCGTGATCCATTTCAAGGCAGAAGCGTATTCTCCTACACCGGAGGAAGTGCCGCTAAAAGCAGCAGCGCCCCAAGGACACTCGCTATCATTTGTATTCATTGGTGTTCTCTGTGTTCTGGCCCATATTATGACTCAAGATACAAGTGAGAAAGAGGACTACAGGAATTCAGGAGACAAGATGATCGCTACTCAGGGGATGGTATGACTGTCTATCCAGAACAAAAGAAATGACTCCATTGTAATTCTGGGGATTCACTCACGGTGCCTGGGGCCTGGACAAGTATTTTAAAAATCAACTGTGTTCTTGTGTGGCAGCAATAAGCATTCAGAAAATGGAGCGAATGTGAGGACACAACAGCAAGAACTCCCGCCTTGTTCTCCCTCCCAGCCTCCCAGCAAGTCGCCTCCGGAGTGGACCCCGGCCAAGGCAGGCAGGTCTCCGGAGGGAAGGGAGAGAGAAGACACGGAGGGTCTAACCTTCCCCAGAAAGCCCCCCGAGAAAGGGCCACCTGTTGACTCCAGCAGGCTCTGCGGGGATTGGGATTTGGGGTGACGGTCTTGACCTCCCTGGTTCCCAAAGAAAATCTGCTCTATAGCCTGTGTCTCCCTGCTCCTGGATGGAAGGGCCCCTAAAGAGAGGATGTCCCCTTCTAGTCAGGGGTAACATGAAAACCACCGGGCTTTCCCCAACCAGTTGATCTGCCTTTGCCTTGACTTGGCAGAGGAGGAGGATGGAAAGCTACAGCCAGGCAGAGAAACGACAACTTGCTTCCGGGTATGCCATGACCAGAGACAGGGTGACCCAAAGAGCCTTCCAAGCACTTGGTTCCCACAAACTACAACTAAAAGAAGATGACCCAGGTAAGAACCCAGAGGGGGCCAGGAGCGATGGCTCCCTCCTGTAATCCCAGCACTTTGGGAGGCCAAGGCAGGAGGATCACCTGAGGTCAGGAGTTTGAAACCAGCCTGGCCAACATGGTGAAACCCCATCTCTACTAAAAATACAAAAATTAGCCAGGTCTGGTGGTAGGTGCCTGTAATTCTAGCTACTCCGGAGGCTGAGGCAGGAGAGTCGCTTGAACCCGGAGGCAGAGTTTGCAGTGAGACACGATCATGCCACTGCACTTCAGCCTGGGTGAGAAGATAAAACAGGCGAAGAAAAGAAAAAAGAAAAAAAAAAGAACTTGGTGGGAGGGAAGAAGAAGAAAAAAGGAATATGTGGTTACCCACCTGTAATCTCAGCACTTGGGAGGCTGAGGCAGGTGGATGACCTGAGGTCAGGAGTTCAAAACCAACCTGGCCAACATGGCAAGACGTCATGTCTACAAAAACACAAAAATTAGCCAGACATGATGGCAGGTGCATGAAATCCCAGCTACTCAGGAAGCTGAAGTGGGAGAATCGCTTGAACCCTGGAGGTGGAGGTTGCAGTGAGCCAAGATGGTGTCACTGCACTCCAGCCTAGGCGACAGAGTGAGACTTAAAAAAAAAATGTGCTCCCAAAGAGTGGAATCAGAGTACACCAAAGACTCCCAGGAACTAAAGAGCGTGGTTTTCAAATATGCAGATTCACAGACGCTCTGAAATCACCGGCTGGTGGGTGTCAGGAACTGAGGCGGTGGCCTGGAACCACTGCGCAGAGTAAGAACTCAGAGTGTATCCCCCGAGGCGGAGTGCTGGGCTGCACGGCAGTTCTGTTTTTAGCTCGCGGAGGAATCACCACACTGTTTCCACAAGGGCTGAACTAATTTCCACTCCCACCAACAGCATATGAGTCTTCCCTTTACTCCCCAACCTTACCAGCATTGGTGGTTTTTTTTTTAGATCTATGTAGCAACATTACTTTTCCTTTGCAACCTTTATCAAAGCGTACGTATTTTTAAATTTTATTTTTCCATTAGTTATTGGGGTACAGGTGGTGTTTGGTTACACGCGTAAGTTCTTTAGTGGAGATTTGAGAGACCTGGTGCCCCCATCACCCGAGCAGTGTGCACTGTGCCGTAGTTACTGTCTTTTATCCCTCCCCCCAACTCTTCCCCCAGGTCCCCAAAGTCCATTGTGTCCTTCTTAGGCCTTTGTGTCCTCATAGCTCAGCTCCCACATATCGGTGAGAACATACGATCTTTGCTTTTCCATTTCTGAGTTGCTTCACTTACAATAATAGTCTCCAGTCCCATCCAGGTCATCGCGATGCTGTTCATTCGTTCCTTTTTATGGCTGTGTAGTATTCCACCATCTAGATACTGTGGTTTGTTTATCCATTCATTATTGATGGGCATTTGGGTTGGTTCCATGATTTTGCTATTGCAAATAAACACGTATGTGCAAGTATCTTTTTCACAGAATGACCTTTTTTCTTCCAGGTAGATGCCCAGTAGTGGGATGGCAGGATCACATGATGGTTCTACTTTTAGTTCTTTAAGGAATCTCCACAGTGTTCTCCATCGCAGCTGTACCAGTTTACATTCCCACCAGCGGTGTAGTTGTTTACTTTTTCTTAATAGCGATTCTGACCGGTGTCAGAATGAGACGGTATCTTGTTGTGGTTTTGATTTACATGGTTCTAATGGTCAGTGATACTAAGCTTTTTTCATATGCTTGTTGGCTGCGTGCATGTACATATCTATATCGTGGAATACTATAGAGCCATTATAAAGAATGAGCTCACATCTACTGCAGGAACACGAATGAAGCTGGAAGCTACTATCCTTAGCAAATTCATGCAGGAATAGAAAACCAAATACCGCATGTTCTTACGTATAAGTGAGAGCTACATGATGAGAGCACATGGACACAAAGAGGGGAACACCACACACTGGGGCTTGGAGGTGAAGGACGGAAAGTACCGCAGATAACGACTGAGCACTAGGGTTAATACATGGGTGACAAAATAATCTGTACAACAAACCCCTGAGATACAAGTTCACCTATTATAACTAACCTGCACGTGTGCTCCCAAACCTAAAATAAAAATTCAGCAATACAAAACAAAGACTGCAGAGCTAGAGACTGGGAGGTAAAAGCTGGAGAGACCTGGAGACCGATTCCTGAGGTCTAACCTGATGACAACAGGAATTCCACAGAAGCACAAAAGAGCAGATGGAGGAGAAATGCTCATGACAGCTGACATCTACGGAGCCTGTTCTATCTGCCAGGCATCATAGCACACGAATCAACTCATTTAACCCACACACTGATGACATAGATATCATTATTATTTCTGATTTCCACTTCCTGATTGAGGGCATGGGGCTGGGTGGGGCAGGGTGAGGTGGGGGCTCTGAACACGGGCAGTCTAACTCCGGGGTCCACCATTTGAGCCAAGCTGGTAACGATGAACAGAGGCTGATTAAAAAAATAATAGAAAAGGCCAGGCGCGGTGGCTCACGCCTGTAATCCCAGCACTTTGGGAGGCCGAGGAGGGTGGATCACGAGGTCAACAGATCGAGACCATCCTGGTCAACATGGTGAAACCCCGTCTCTACTAAAAATACAAAAAATTAGCTGGGCATGGTGGCGCGTGCCTGTAATCCCAGCTACTCAGGAGGCTGAGGCAGGAGAATTGTCTGAACCCAGGAGGCGGAGGTTGCGGTGAGCCGAGATCGCGCCATTGCACTCCAGCCTGGGCAACAAGAGCGAAACTCCGTCTCAAATAAAAAAACAACAAAAACAAATAATAGAAAAAGTGACCCCGATGCAGGAAAGATAAAAATAGCCAGGAAATTAAAAACACAAACATGGTAATGGGGTAACGATAGAATTAGGGGGATGGCAGAATTCGTTCATTGGGAAATACACAAATAGACATGGTAACCGCCATTCCACAAAAAGAGGATTCTTCGAGAAAACTACAAAACATATGAATAATTAACGAATCTAATCCAGAAAGATTCAAATAAAACTACAACTGAGAAAACCCACATAGCAACAAATAGAGAGATAAAAATAAAATACTGGGGCCGGGCGCGTTGGCTCACGCCTGTAATCCCAGCACTTTGGGAGGCCGAGGAGGGTGGATCACGAGGTCAAGAGATCGAGACCATCCTGGTCAACATGGTGAAACCCCGTCTCTACTAAAGATAACAAAAAATTAGCTGGGCATGGTGGCGCGTGCCTGTAATCCCAGCTACTCAGGAGGCTGAGGAAGGAGAATTGCCTGAACCCAGGAGGCGGAGGTTGCAGTGAGCCAAGATCGCGCCATTGCACTCTAGCCTGGGTAACAAGAGCGAAACTCTGTCTCAAAAAAAAATAATAATAAATTAAAATAAAATACTGTACTTTATATAACTGACAGCAAATATACTTTACAACTCTTGCCAAAAAATTACTAGTTTGTGACATTTAGAACCAAGCTCAGTGGCTCACATCTATAATGCTAATGCTTTGGGGGGCCGAGGCCGGAGGATTGCTTGAGGTGAGGAGTTTGGAATCAGCCTAGGAAACATAGCAAGACCTCATTTCCACAAAAAATAAAAAATTAGCCAGTCTTGATGGCACAGACCCTCGCTTGAGCTCAGGAGCTGAGGCTACAATGAGCTAGGAGCGCATCACTGCACTCCAGCCTAGGCAACAGAGCAAGAAGTTGCTCTGTATTTTTTAAAATATATATTTTATTGTGCTTTAGGTTTTGGGGTACCTGTGAAGAACATGCAAGATTGTTGCATAGGTACATACATGGCAATGTGGTTTGCTGCCTTCCTCCCCATCACCTATATCTGGTATTTCTCCCCATATTATAACTCCCCAACTCCCCGCCTCTGCTGTCCCCCCAACAGACCCCAGTGTGTGATGCTCCCCTCCCTGTGTCCATGTGTTCTCATTCTTCAACACCCACCTATGAGTGTGGTGTTTGATTTTCTGTTCTTGAAACTGACGTTTGTTGAGAATGATGATTTCCAGGTCCACCCATGTCCCTACAAAGGACATGAACTCATCATTTTTTATGGCTGCATAATATTCCATGGTGTATATGTGCCACATTTTCCCAGTCCAGTCTATCATCGATGGGCATTTGGGTTGGTTCCAGGTCTTTGCTATTGTAAACAGTGCTGCAATGAACATTCGTGTGCATGTGGCCTTATAGTAGAATGATTTATAGTCCTTTGGATATATACCCAGTAATGGGATTGCTGGGTCAAATGGAATTTCTATTTCAGGTCCTTGAGGAATCGCCACACTGTCTTCCACAATGGTTGAACTAATTTACACTCCCACCAGCAGTGTAAAAGTGTTCTTATTCCTCCACATCCTCTCCAGCGTCTGTTGTCTCCAGATTTTTTAATGATCGCCATTCTAACTGGCGTGAGATGGTATCTCAATGTGGTTTTGATTTATATTTCTCTGATCACCAGTGATGATGATTAGGACCCATATGAAGAAACCTATACAACTTTAGTGAGATCCTTTTTTTTTTTTTTGAGATGGAGTTTCACTCTTGGTACCCAGGCTGGAGTGCAATGGTGCGATCTCGGCTCACCACAACCTCCGCCTCCTGGGTTCAGGCAATTCTCCTGCCTCAGCCTCCCGAGTAACTGGGATTACAGGCACGCGCCACCATGCCCAGCTAATTTTTTGTATTTTGAGTAGAGACGGGGTTTCACCCTGTTGACCAGGATGGTCTCGATCTCTTGACCTCGTGATCCACCCGCCTTGGCCTCCCAAAGTGCTGGGATTACAGGTGTGAGCCACCGCGCCCGGCCTTAGTGAGATACTTTTAAAACATTCAAAGAAAACATAAAAGAATACCATGCTTCCTGGTAGAAGGATTATTCTAGCAGTTTTTATTCTTCCTAAATTAATGGATATGTTTAATGCAATGTCAGGAAACATCCCCATGGAATTTTTTTGAAAATGTCCCAGTGAATCAGTCATTTGGAAGAATGAACAGGAAAGAAAACCTCTGAAGGTAATTAAGTACAGTGACGCTAAACCAGCAATAGAATCTCTTATAAAACTACCATTAAAAAGTACTGACCAAGGCTCAAAAGGAGATAAACAAAACAGGACGGTCCAGAAATAAAGCCTAGTAACTAAAGACAATAAACAGAAACAATCGAATGGAAGGAAAGAGGCTTAGCTGACAACTGGTGCTGAGAAGACAGGCTAAGGATTTGAAGAAAAAATCAATTTTATTCCTCACTTGGCGTTTTTACTCTAGAGCATAAATTAGAGGATAAAATTAGAGAAATATACAGGTAAAATGAAGAAACCCTATCTATGCTTAAAATCAATAAAGAGATAAAACCAAAAAACAAAGATCCATGGACTTGCTAACACATTCTACCTGTTAAAAACATCGGAGACTAAATCACATACTTAGCAATAATCTAGGAAAACTTTATGCAATGAATATGGCAAAGGCAGAGCATTCTTCAAACACAAAGAAATTCGTTAAAGGATGAATCCCGAAAGGTACGAACAGATAGTTCACAAAACACAAATGCAAATGTTAAACATGTAAGAAATGTTCCACTTCAATCATATGAAAATGAATGCAAATGACAGCCATGGGGGGCTGGCCTTTGAACATGCCCAGTATGCAGTGTGACTTCATTGCAGTGTGACTTCACTGCCGCGTGACTTCACTGCCGTGTGACTTCACTGCAGTGACTTCACTGCCGTGTGACTTCACTGCCGTGTGACTTCACTGCCGTGTGACTTCACTGCTGTGACTTCACTGCTGTGACTTCACTGCCGTGTGACTTCACTGCCGTGTGACTTCACTGCCGTGTGACTTCACTGCAGTGTGACTTCACTGCCGTGTGACTTCACTGCCGTGTGACTTCACTGCCGTGTGACTTCACTGCAGTGACTTCACTGCTGTGTGACTTCACTGCTGTGTGACTTCACTGTGTGACTTCACTGCAGTGTGACTTCACTGCTGTGTGACTTCACTGCTGTGACTTCACTGCAGTGTGACTTCACTGCAGTGTGACTTCACTGCTGTGTGACTTCATTGCAGTGTGACTTCATTGCAGTGTGACTTCATTGCTGTGTGACTTCATTGCTGTGTGACTTCATTGCTGTGTGACTTCATTGCAGTGTGACTTCATTGCTGTGTGACTTCATTGCAGTGTGACTTCATTGCAGTGTGACTTCATTGCAGTGTGACTTCATTGCTGTGTGACTTCATTGCAGTGTGACTTCATTGCTGTGTGACTTCATTGCAGTGTGACTTTATTGCAGTGTGACTTCATTGCTGTGTGACTTCATTGCAGTGTGACTTCATTGCTGTGTGACTTCATTGCTGTGTGACTTCATTGCTGTGTGACTTCATTGCAGTGTGGCTTCATTTGCACTGTCGTTATTTTGTTTGTTTTAAAGCTGAGGTCTCACTCTGTTGCTTAGGCCTGAGTACAACGGCCCGATCATAGATCACTGCGGCCTCAGACTGCAGGCCTCAAGCGCCCATCCTGCCTCAGCCTCCCCTGTAGGTGGGATTATAAGCACATGCCACCAAGCCCAGCTGAATCACGAGGTCAAGAGATCGAGACCATCCTGGTCAACAAGGTGAAACCCCGTAGCTACTAAAAATATAAAAATTAGCTGGGCATGGTGGTGCGCGCCTGTAGTCCCAGCTACTCGGGAGGCTGAGGCAGGAGAACTGCTTGAACCCAGGAGGCGGAGATTGTGGTGAGCCAAGATCGCGCCATTGCACTCCAGCCTGGTAACAAGAGCGAAACTCCGTCTAAAAAAAAAAAAAAACAATAACGACAAAAATAAATAAATAAATAAAATGTTTGTAGAGATGGGGTCTCACTACATTGCCCAGTCTGGTCTTGAATCCCCGGTCTGAAGTAATCCTCCCATTTTGGCCTCCCAAAATGCTGGTGTTATGAGCTTGAGCCATGGAGCCTGGCCAGCTTTTATTTTTAAGTGGAAAGTCTGAGAGTACAGTTTGCTGAGTCTTCTCACTGCTCCTGATGGTAACAGATACTGGCAGGGACTTTCTGGATACTAATTTGGCAATGGCATTTAGATTAAAATTTCCTATTTAATGTTTTTTCTTTTGATTTAATAATTCCTTTTCTGGAATCCATCCCAAGGAAGTGATTAGACATTTGGACAAAGATCTCTGCAGCATGCTGTCTTTCATAACATCATTTGTAACAGTGAAAAATGGTAAAGAAGGAGGAATATCTTTACACAAATACACCACCCAGAAATAACCTACGTGTATTTTCTCCTCATCTTCTTCTAAGCACATAAACAAAATAATTGAAATTATGTCTTCCGGTCCTTTTTACTTGATATTGTATTGTCAACATTACCCATGTCATTGAAACTCTTTACAATAATGAGTGCAAAACACTTACTGGGAAAAAAAATGCTCTTCATAATCAACCTGGTTGTATGACATCTTACAGAAAGCCGCAGATTTCTCCACTGATCCCCTATTTTGGTGTGGCCTTATCGTTTCTGTATTGGCATGAAATACGTTTGTAATAGAACAGGAAGTTACTTCTGTTTCTCGTGCCTTCAAGCGTCCACATGAAAGCGTTCTTGAGGCGTAATGGTTCTGTGGAGCTAGGACTGCAGCTGAATGCCGGTGATTTCCTCTATGAAACACGTGGCGCAGTTTTCCAAGGTATGCAGAAGTCAAGATGTCACTTGGCACCAACCCATTTTAGACAGAGTATTACACAAACGCCATCCAGGTGATTTCACGTAGAATTAGAAGTGTATAGAAAACTGCTCTTCTGGGGCCCTACCACTCTATTAAATAATCACGCCACATTCAACACCTGTATGTGCTACACCAGTCTTATCCAGACGAGACCCTGGATGATCGTTCAACTGTTCACCTCCAGCAATCAACTCGCTTGAGTAAAGAGTAGGAGTCAACATTTCCAAGTGGCTGCCGGGGGCTGCCGGGGGCTGCTGGAGGCTGTAACAAGCTGGAATCTTCAGGGAACACCCAAGAGTGTCTGTCCACACCCTGGGCAGAGGGCCAAGGGGGCGGGACTTTGGAAGATGGTAAGCTCTGAACTGAAAGAGTGGAAAAGAACAGCTTCACCAAGCTCTCTATGAAAAATACGCCTTCGCCCCACACACATCGTAGGCACTGGGCATGCCGAGTTGCAATGCAGTGCAAAGGGACAGTGACATGCAAAAGAAGCCATGTTTTCTGCATTAAGAAAACAAGAGTTGAAAATAAAGAACTCTGGCTGGCCTTAAAATCCAGCTGTCAACAGGAGGAAGTGTAATTCCAGTTTTAAACTGGGACTTAAACCTAAATGCTATGCTTCCTGGATTGTGAATATCCAATTTCATTTGTATTTTTAAACTAAAATTTTAGAAGTGGATGAAGCAGTTGGAAACCTCTGGGATTCAGCTGGACGCAGTGGCTCATGCCTGTAATTCCAGCACTTTGGGAGGCTGAGGTGGGTGGATCACCTCAGGTCAGGAGTTCGAAACCAGCCAGGCCTACATGGTGAAACCCTGTCTCTACTAAAAATACAAAAATTAGCTGGGTCTGGTGGCGGGCACTTGTAATCCCAGCTACTCAGGAGGCTGAGGCAGGAGAGTCACTTGAACCCGGGAGGTGGAGGTTGCAGTGAGCCGAGACCTTGCCATTGCACCCAGGCTGGACAACAAGAGTGAAACTCCATCTCAAAAGAAAAGAAAAGAAAAAAAGCTTCTTGGATTGACAAGAGATGTGCAGAATGATACTCCTTTTAAATGGTCACTTTCAAAAACCTTTATCAAGGAAAATGAACAAATCACTCTTAGGAATGGCATTCAAACTTTGGTCTTCAAAATCTCCATTTATCTCTTCCCAAGATCAAAAGTAGGTGACAGGGGTTCCTTTCTCCTGTCACTTCCCTGGTCTCCTCTAGCAATGGCATCATAGGGATGGCACAGCAAAGGAATCCTCAAATGACAATATTAGGAGTGAAGCTGTCTTCAATAACCCATCCCAAGAAAACGTGGGCAGATGGTCCCAAACCCCGACAATCCCTAGTCCTTAGGAACTCTTCACCCTCATCCTTGCCTTGGCAAAACTTTCCTGAAAGAAAAAGTCAGTAGGTCAATACTTCAGGCTAAATTTAAAGGAACCTACTCGGAATTACTTCGCTCTGAAACCTTGTTAAAAGCGCAATATTTCCAAAAGGAAATTGCACTGTAATAGGTTTCAGAGCTTAGCTATTAAGGTTGAGAATGAATGTCAGTTGTGAGCTCGGGGTACCCACAGCGAAAGACTCGTGACAGCTGATATCCCTATTTTTGGCGAGTCCTTGTGGCATTTGCTCAGTGTTTTATAATCCCAGTCCCCCTCTAATTTGCCATAACTTAGTGACAGTGACCTCATTTATGATAAAACATTCGATTAACCACTTAGGTTGAAAAAAACTGTGAAAAATTTCCAAGCGTTTCTGATGATGGGAAGATGAACATTCCACCCTGTTTCCTCCGCTGTCTGCAGCTGTGGACGGTGCAGAGATGCGTGGAACAGCTATTTGGGATTTGGAGAAGTAAATGGTGGTAGCAGGTGATTTGGAGAAGATCTGAATTTAAAGTACCACCAAACCAGCGAAGAGTTTACTCTACTTTTTCCTCGAGTACCCCCAGCTAGATGCAGTGCTGAAGAACCCCGGCAGTGGGCACTGGTGTGGATGGCAAGAGCTCCAAGAAGCCTCTAGTTCTGGCTCGAGGGGTAGGAAGAGGGTCTCTAACATTCAGAGAGAGTGGGGAAATGCTTAATGCCGTTCATTTCACCATTCCTTCATGCCTCAGCCCACGGTAACCTGCAGGTGCTCACAAGCTCTGAAGGAAGAGAACCTTCTCTTCTAATCAGTGGAACCATTGTCCTGAGTAGGAACAAATGCCTGGTGCTTTTTTTTCTTTCTGTTCTCTTGTAGCTTGGATCAGGAAGCCGATGCAGGAAAGTATGCGTAAGAGCGGGACAAATAAAGCCTCAGCTTGCTGGACATAGGAACGAAAGTAGAGCCCTACAGAAATGGAAAGCACCACGGAGGTTTTGGAGACTGAAGAGGCTGGCGAAGCTACCCCATCATTTTGTGTATGAAATCCTGAGCTCACCCGTTAGTTGCTCATGCCTGTCTAACCCTAAACAGCATGGTCTAGACTCTGAAAACTAGAACACATGTAAGATGGTCATCCTCAGCAAACTGACAAAAGAATAGAAAACCAAACACCGCATGTTCTCACTCATAGGCGGGTGTTGACCAATGAGAACACAGGGAGGGTCTGTTGGGGGCTGGGGGGCCAGGGGAGGGACAGAGGGGGATGAAGAGGTTGGGGAGGGATAACACTGGGAGAAATGCTGATGTAGGTGACAGGGAAACGGAGACAGCAAGCCACCATGGCATGTGTGTACCTGTGCAACAATCCTGCAAGATTGCACATGTACCCCAGAACTTAAGGTAAAAAAAATGTGAGATGGTCTGGATATTTGTCCCCTTCAAATCTCATTTGAAGCATGATCCCAGTGAGCCTGGGGATGTGGGGGATGTTGGACCATGATAATAGATCCTTCATAAATGGCTTGGTGCCCTCCCCAGTGCAATGCATGGTAATAAGTTCATGCAAGATCTGGTTGTTGAGAAGAGTCTCGGATCTCCCTGCTCTCCTGCTCCCTCTCTTTCCTTCCCTTCTGCTATGACCAAAAGCTTCCTGAGGCCTCACCTGAAGCCAAGCAGATGTGGGCACCATGCTTCTTCTACAGCCTGCAGAACTGTGAGCCAGATAAATCTGTTTTCTCTATAAATTACCCATTTTCAGGTATTTCTCCACAGCAAGGCACACGCTTCTGTAGCAACAACTAACACAATAGAACAAAGTACTCCACAGCTTCTAGAATGGCCAAGAAGTGGAGAACAAGCAGAACAGATCTGAATAGCCTTGTAAAGCCTTAAAACACTGAACAAGAAAGCAGGCCAGAATTTTCAGCCTCCATCCGACCAACTCGATTTGTCTGCTAAAATATCCACATTTTCCATGGGATTTAAAGAAGACCCAGGGTCTCATAATATTCGAAATGTCCAGACTACATACAAAATTAATCAGTGTATGAAGAAACAGGAAAATTTGATCTGTATAAGAGAACACAACCAACAGATGCTAGTGACACAGTTGCTGGAACTATCTAAAAAGATGTTCATGAAACCTTAAACACTGTGTTTTTATTTATACCATTTATTTATTTGTTGAAGGTTTTTATCTTTTTCTATCTTTCCACTCCTCTCATCTGCAAATTCTCTTGAGAGGAGTGGGAATACAGAAAGTCTTGACAAAGAAATAAATGATGTAAACAAGACTACAATTAAAATTTCAGAGCTGAAAAAAAACAGTAATAGCAAAGAGGCTCTGTAGATGGGCTCAGTGCAGAAATGCAGGTGACAGAAGAGCTAGTGAATCTGAAGACAGAGCAATAAAAAGTGTGAGTCTTTCTCCTTTTCTTCTGCAATTAATGTTCCTACTATCAGAGTCACAAAAGGAGATGAAAAAGGCTGTAGAGAAGAAAAAATATCCAAAGAAATAATACCCAAAAACTTTCTAAATTTGTCAAAAGAAATAAAGCAACAGATTCGCCAAGCCCCTAAAGCCCCAAATGGGCTACACCTAAAAGAATACATCTTCAGACATATCATAATCAAATTGCTGAAGAATAAAGACAAAGAAAAAGCATCACACAGAAATAAATGACACATTACCTACAGAAGGTAATCATTCCAATGACTGCAGATTACTCCTTATAAAACACTGAGACCAAAAGGAAGTAGAACAACATTGTTAAAGAGCAAGGAGACAAAACCGTCAACCCAGAATTCTGCATCCAGTGGAAACACCCTTCAGGGGTACTGTCAACATGAAGACATTTTCCAATGAAGGAAGGTAAAGAATTTCATTGTCAGCAGACCTGCTCTAAAAAAAATTTTAAAGGATCTTCTTCAGGGAGGGATCCAAGATGGCTCAATAGGAGCAGCTCAGGATTGCAGCTCCGAGTGAAAGTGCGGAGGGTGAGTGGACGCTGCATTTCCAGACAAATTTTATTGCCCAGAAAAGGAGATTCCCAGGCGGAGGAGCCCCGTGGGTCACCAGCACAGCTGGTTTGGCCCCTGGGTTGTTTTGGCCAGCGTGGCTGTTTTGCAGGCACCTTGGCACAGCGGTTCTCCATAAAAAATACACGGGTCTCGGGGTCGTTTTAACTGGCAATTGGAGCTCCTGGGAGACAGAGCCACCCACTCATCTGATTAAAAAGTGGACTGAAACAGGGAGCCACGACAGGAGATTCCCGGGCAAAAAAGTGCCACAAATCTCAGCGCGGCTGATTCAGCTGACACAGTGAGTTGCCACACGGGAAATCACACAGATCCTGGCACCTTTTCAACAGGCGACTGAAACACCTGGGAGCCAGAAGTGACCTTTCAACTAGGGCTCTGAGGCAGGGAGCCAGGTGATCAGGCTCGGCTGGTCCCACCCCCACAAAAAAACAGCAATCTAAAATGCTCTGGATTGAGAGTTTCACAGCAAGCACAGCTGAACCCAGGACGGTCCGGCTCTGTGGGGGAGGGGTGAGTACCATTACCAAGACAGTCCACCACTACGGAGGTAGTCCGCCATTGCTGAGGCAGCCCGCCGTTGCCAAGGCAACCCACCATTACAGAGAGAGTCTGCCATTATAGAGGTGGACCACCATTGCTGAGGCAGTCCACCACTACGCAGGCAGCCTGCCATTGCTGAGGCAGCCCACCATTACAGAGAGAGTCCGCCATTACAGAGGTGGGCCCCCATTGCTGAGGCAGTTCTTGCCACACCCATATAAACAGGACTGTAGAGAAGTTCACATGGCAGCTGGGCAGAGCCCACAGCAGCTCAGCAAAGCCTCTGCAGGCAGACAGTGACCAGGCTGCCTCCTCATTGAGCAGGGCAGCCCTGAAAAAAAGCCAGCAGCACAAAAGAAACTCATAAATAAAGCCCTAACTCCCTGGAACAGAGCACCTGGGGAAAAATAGGGAGGGGGTTTATGAGTTCTGCTGCAGCAGACTTAAACGTACCTGCCCAGCAGCTCTGAATGAACAATAGAGCTCAGAGCTCAGCACTTCGGCTCCTATAAAGGACAGAATGTCTCCTCAAGCAGCTCCCTGACCCCTGTATATCCAAAGAGTCGCCTCAAAAAAGAGAGCTCAGACTGACATCAGGTGGGGATCCTTCAGAGACAAAGATAGCAGAAGAAACTGGCAGCAACCCTTACTGTTCTACAGCTGCTGCAGGTGATCCCCAGGAAAGCAGGGCCTGGAGTGGACCTCAGCAGTCCTACAGCAGAGGGGCCAAACTATTAGAAGGAAAACTAAGAAACAGAAAGAAATAACTTCATCATCAACAAACTGGACATCCACTCAGAGACCCAATCTGAAAGTCAACAACTGCAAAGACGACAGGTAGATAAATCCACAAAGATGGGAAGAAACCAGCACAAAAAAGGATGAAAACACCCAAATCCAGAACACCTCTTCTCCTATAAAGGATCACAACTCCTCACCAGCAAGGGAACAAGGCTGGATGGAGAATGAGTGTGATGAATTGACAGAATCAGGCTTCAGAAGGTGGGTAATAAGAAACTGCTCTGAGCTAAAAGAACATGTTCTAATCCAATGCAAAGAAACTGAGAACCTTGAAAAAAGATTTGACGAAAAGCTAATGAGAATAAACAACTTAGAGAGGAATACAAGTGAATTGATGAAGCTGAAAAACACGAGAACTTCGTGAAGCATACACAAGTTTCAACAGCTGAACTGACCAAGCAGAAGAAAGGATATCAGAGGACGAAGATCAACTCAATGAAATGAAATGAGAAGGCAAGATCAGAGAAAAAGGGGTAAAACGGAATGAACAAAGTCTCCAAGAAATATGGGACTATGTGAAAAGACCTAATCTACATTTGATAGATGTACTTGAATATGATGGAGAGAATGAATCCAAGCTGGAAAACACTCTTCAGGATATTATCCAGGAAAACTTCCCCAACCTAGCAAGGCAGGCCAATATTCAAGTCCAGGAAATACAGAGAACACCACAAAGATATTCTTCAAGAAGAGCAACCCCAAGGCACATAATCATCAGATTCACCAGGGTTGAAATGAAGGAGAAAATACTAAGGGCAGCCAGAGAGAAAGGTCGGGTTACTCACAAAGGGAAGCCCATCAGACTCACAGCAGACCTCTCAGCGAAACCCTACAAGCCAGAAGAGAGTGGGGGCTAATATTCAACATCTTTAAAGAAAAGAACTTTCAACCCAGAATTTCATATCCAGCCAAACTAAGCTTCATAAGTGAAGGAAAATAAAATCTTTTGCAAACAAGCAAGTACTCAGAGATTTCATCACCACCAGGCCTGCTTTACAAGAGCTCCTGAAAGAGGCACTACACATAGAAAGGAACAACCAGTACCAGTCACTCCAAAAAAATACCAAATGGTAAAGAGCATTGACACAATGAAGAAACTGCATCAACTAACAGTCAAAACAGCCAGCTATCATCAAAATGGCAGGATCAAATTCACACATAACAATATTAACC
>CM052649.1:184856312-184888974 GCA_028533165.1 Leontopithecus rosalia
TGGAAACTGGTCCCTCCCGAGTCCTCCTTTTCTCCTCTTGTTTTTGTATTGCTGGTTGCTGGGATGAAAGTGCAGGACCTTACAATTGTTTCTGCTAAATCTCATCGTGTTGGATTCGGCCTAATTGTCCCAGCCTGTCAAGACCTTTTTGGATCTCAATTCCATCATGTGCTGGCCTCGGGGAAGCACCGCCAACGTTTTCAACACGGTGCAGTGGGGGTCGAGATCCCCGGGCGTGTTCCTGGGAGTCTTCCTCTAGGCACAATTACTCACCCACTTCTAATCCTACCTAATTGTGGTAGCATCTGGCTCGTATTTTTCTATATTAACCACACACACACTAAATTCATCAGGCAAACTTGTCGAATGCTTTGGTGAAATGCAGATACACTGTCCAAGGCACTCATTTTCCTTATTTTTCAGTACTTTTTTTTTTCGATACAAGTGGGTGTTTTCGGGAACCAACTGGCCCTGTCTGCTTACTACTTCACAACCAAATGCAACCGCACCTGCCTCGACCTGCCTTTGTAACAGCAACTATATGCATGAGTATGATTTTTCTTTCAGATGGAGTCCCACGCTGCACCCAGGCAGTGGCACGATCTTGGCTCACTGCAACCTCCACCTCCTGGGCTCAAGATGTTCTCTTGCCTCAGTCTCCCCAGTAGCTGGGATTACAGGCACATGCCACCATGCCTGGATTTTTTTTTTTTCGTATTTTAGTATAGACAAGAGTTTTACCACGTTGCTCAGGGTGGTTTCCAATTCCTGAACTCAGGCAATCTACCCATCTCAGCCTCCCAAAGTGCTGGGATTATAGGCATCAACCACCACACCTGACCCCAGCTAATTTTTAAATTTTTAGTTTTTCATAGAGACAGGGTCTCACCAGGTTGCCCAGGCTGGTCTCAAACTCCTGGCCTCAAGGGATCCCACTGCCCAGGCCTCCCAAGGCACTGGGATTACAGCCATAAGTCACTGCACCCAACCTATATCTGTGCTGTTTAACAAGGATTCAAATCCTCAATAAAGTCGATACTAAAATTATGTTAGGATTCAATGATGTGACCCCTGCAAACTCCACTGACGGTGCCGGTAAGTCAGTCAGAACCCACTTTTGAGAATCCTCTGCTCTTGGACACTGTTGTCCTGGGAGCCTGACGATTTATAAGAGCTTTTTACAGAATCACGGGTGTCATGATGGACACTGCACACGCTGGCGGACAGGAAAGGGAGACTCAGTCAGTATCGGAGGAGTTCAGGGTCAGGGCAGTCCAGGCACCCATTTCAGAAGAGGGCTCCCCACAGACAGAGGAATTCGGGAGCATGTCAGCCTTAAGTCTACATCTTTATCAGTCCTGCTGGCAGCAGCACCAGTAACGTGGGCTTACACGATTTCACCACCAATGACGTGGCAGACACTATTCAGAGAAATTTAAACACACAATTCACTGAATCCTCGGGGCAGCCCTATAAGGCAGGAAGTGTTTTCTTCAACATTTCCATTGTTTTATTTACTTATTATTTATTTATTGCCTCATACACTGTTTTATTATATTTTTGGCAGCATTAGGGTTTTTTTTTTTTTTGAGACGGAGTTTCGCTCTTGTTACCCAGGCTGGAGTGCAATGGCGCGATCTCGGCTCACCGCAACCTCCGCCTCCTGGGTTCAGGCAATTCTCCTGCCTCAGCCTCCTGAGTAGCAGGGATTACAGGCACGCGCCACCATGCCCAGCTAATTTTTTGTATTTTTAGTAGAGACGGGGTTTCACCATGGTGACCAGGATGGTCTCGATCTCTTGACCTCGTGATCCACCCGCCTCAGCCTCCCAAAGTGCTGGGATTACAGGCGTGAGCCACCGCGCCCGGCCTCCAGCATTAGGGTTTTTAATTACTATTTCCACCTTCCATTTTACAGATAACAAAAGAGAAGCAGAGCAGTTAGAAGCCCCTGAGGAAGGAACTCTAATTCTTAAGCACTTACTCCCCAAGTAGGACTGCTCTGAAATCAGAGGAGAGGCTTCTTCCGTGTTTTGGTCAGTGACACAGAGATGGGAAAACAGAGGCAGAAATTTAGGTAGAGCCTGACATCTACAGAGCCAGAACTGCTCTCTCCATACCTGTTCTTAGAGACAAGGTCTCGTTCCATCACCCTGCTGGAATTCAGTGGAGTGATCATGGCTCATGCAGCCTCTACCATCCAGGCTCAGGCAAGCCTCCTGCTTCAGCCTCCAGAGCAGCTGGACTACAGGTGCACATTACCATGCCCAGATAATGTTTTTTTTTTATTATTGTTTGTAATACAGACGAGATCTTGCTATATTGCCCAGGCTGGTCTCAAACTCCTGGCCTCAAACTCCTGGCCTCAAGTGATCCTCCTGCCTCAGCCTCCAGAAGTGTTGGCATTACAGGCATAAGCCACAGCACCCGGCCATTCCATCATTTTTCTATGACTCTCAAGCCTCCAGAGCACTCTGGAAAGCCATATCTTATAATGAAAAATTAAAAAATTATATGAGGTATCTCTCAATAAAAAAGGTATGGGGGAATTGGTCAATAATGACAATGAATTGCTCTGCTAAGGAGGAGTCCAGTGAGCTGCGTCCGTCATGTACCTCGGCAGAGGCACTGGTATGCTTGGGTCCTGGGTCCAGCAAGGGCTGACCACAGACCACCTTCTGCTGTCCCCTGCATCTACATTTAGTGGCAGATACAGACCAGGAAGCAGTCAAGGGCAAGGAAGGTCAGCTGATTCTATGCTGCCTTGCAACGCTGCAGAATATTTTCATTTTTCGAGAGTTATTTCCCCTCTCTCTGCCTCCATGTGCTTTGTGTCTTGGTCACTGTTTACAATGACTGGCTTCCCTACCAGATAATGCGTCAAACTAAACGAATTCAGTAATCTCATTATCACCAACCAATTTGTGTCCACGTGTTCATGCATAAATATCATCCTCAATTAAAGCCTGAATCGTCAATCTTGGCTAAAACCAACAATGGTGTGGGGCAGGGTTGGGGGAGAGCAATTTCCCCCTTTCTGAATGCATGCATCTCCGCCAGCAAAATATTTTAAAATATACATGACATTCATTTATTTGCGAATTACATACATACACTATTTCCTCATCAAATATTAACAAAGATCAATTCTTTTTCATTTTAGATGAGAAATGTATATGAGAAGGTTCTAATATTTTCTTTGTATGCCCCCGTGGATGTTCCCCACAACCTCTTAACTACACGCTCACCACTCTGAATCCCAGTGGTGTCAACCGTGAGGAAGTGAAGGGGGTCCCGGATGATAACCATGGCTTACTGACCTACAGCCAGTCATTCCTCCTCTTTCGGACTCTTATTTGGGGCCTCCTGTTTTGAGATGGAGTCTTACTGTTACCCAAGCTGGAGTGCAGTGACACGATCTCAGCTCACTGCAACCTCCACCTCCATGTTCAGGAGATTCTCCCGCCTCAGCCTCTCAAGTAGCTGGGATAACAGATGCCTGCCACCAAGCCCAGCTCATGTGTTTTTTGGATTTTTAGTCAAGATGTGGTTTCACCCCATTAGCCAGGGTGGTCCTGAACTCCTGGCCTCGAGTCATCCGCCTGCCTTGGCCTCCCGAAGTGCTGGGATTACAGGCGTGAGCCACTGTGCTGGGCCTGGGCCTCGTTTTGCATATTTTTGGTTGGGTTCATAATATTCACTTAGCGATAGCTACCTCACACAAGATCGTTAAGGAAAAAATCTCCCAATGGAGAAACCATCATGTAGATTTTACATATGATGGTTTATATATATAAAGAGTGTATGTATATGATTCACAATAAGATAATCACCGTCATAAAAGCATTATTTTTATGAAGGTGATTATCTTATTGATTGATGGTGGAAAAGCTGCAGGAAGAAGGCACAATAGAAACCTCTCGAAGTTGGCTGGGCGCGGTGGCTCACGCCTGTAATCCCAGCACTTTGGGAGGCCGAGGCGGGTGGATCACGAGGTCAAGAGATCGAGACCATCCTGGTCAACATGGTGAAACCCCATCTCTAATAAAAATACAAAAAATTAGCTGGGCCTGGTGGCACGTGCCTGTAATCCCAGCTACTCAGGAGGCTGAGGCAGGAGAATTGCCTGAACCCAGGAGGCGGTGGTTGCAGTGAGCCGAGATCGCACCATTGCACTCCAGCCTGAGTAACAAGAGTGAAACTCCATCTCAAAAAAAAAAAAAAGAACCCTCTGGAAGTAGGTGTGGACTGGTTCTAAGCTGCAGGAGAATTCAAAACTGTCTCTGAGTATGATGAAAATCACTTTCCCATCAAGAACAATTTGGCTGGTCAGCCAGAGGAGCAGAGGTCAGTGCACACAGAGAGGGCAAGTGACACTGTGGAGTGGCTGGAAATTCTGCAGACTTCATGAGAATCACGGCAACTGTCAGAACGCTGACCTCGGGATGGGCTGTCACAGCCAGGTAACGGGTCCCTGCTGCTCAGGCAGACACCTGTCAGGGGCCAACCTCATGGGACACTGGCCTGGGTGGATGCGTGTAATGAGGTGACATCTTGGATTCGTTTCCTGAGGCGGCTGTAGCCAACTAATATCCACCAGGTCCCTTAAAAAAACAAAACCAAAAAAAAAAAACACGACCTAAATGAATTATCTCACAGTTCTCGAGGCCAGAAGTCTGGAAGCAGTTTCACTGGGGCCAAATCTAGAGCACTCTCTCTGGAGGCTCCAGAGGGCATCTGTTCCTTGCCTCTTGCGGCCTGTGGTGTCTGCAGTATCCTTCGGTCTGTGGCCACTTCACTGCAGTCTCTGCTCCATCGTCACAAAGAATTCTTTTCTCTGGGTGTCACATCTCCCTGTGCCTCCCTTCTCTAGGGATACATGTGATGGCGAATAGAACCCCATTATCCAGGATCATCTGCCCCCAAATTCCTAACTTACAAAGGATTGCAAAGGCTTCTTTTCCAAATAAGGTGACATTTACAAGTTCAAAGAGGGAGAACTTGATATCTTCGGGAGGCCGTTTTTCAGCCTACCGCGCCCCTCCCCAGTCTCCCTGTCTCCTGAGATTTTAGGATCCCATGGTTTATGCATAAGCAACAGTATTCAGTAAAAATAAAGCAGGGTATCATGTAAGTGGCATAATGCAGGCAAAAGCATCAGAAAAGGGAGGGCGAGCCCAACTAAGACCTCTTGGGGATGCCCCGAGGTCCTCACCACGAGTGTCCCTTCCCAAGAACACAGCTGTCTCCAAACCCTATGGGGCAGAGAAGAGAGAGAGTCCCAGCGCCTGACGGTCTCCAGGCAACTGCCTCTAGCCTTGATCCACCCGATTCTCTCTTCTACCTGAAATTTTCTAATTGCTTTAGGAAAAATCCTTGCCACTGCAAAGAAAACAGCGTCTGTCAGAACGAGTTTGGTCAGTCAACCATAACAACACATATGAAAGGGAGGGCAGAGGAAGGTGAAACGCCTTTGGGAGTGTGGAATTGTTATGGCATTCCCATCTTTCTCGCTCCCAAAACTTCAAAACTTGCACTAGAAGAAAACCTGCGCTAGGTCCTCATGTTTGCATTGCTTCCTCGGGAGCCCAGGCCAGAACAGAAGAGGCATGTTCTGAGACAGAGTATTCATCCAGCTGCTACAGGTCCACGAGGCTCTGCCCGGCCCAGCATTCTGCTATTTACGGAAACCTCAGAGACTCAGCTGGATTCTCCTCCCTGATGGTAACCTCCGAGGTTAAATGTATTCCACCTGCTCTTCATAATTATGGTGATTCATGAATCTGCTTGGATCCTTCTGTAATTTATTTATTTCTCCCACTTCTTTCTTGTTCAAGGGATAGAAAGAGTTCCCCGAGTGGGCTGTGGTTCTATGAGTTAGGATTTAATTTTGTATCCAAAACCTCTCATCCAAGGCGAAAGGGACCACAATATACCGATTTTCAAGTCTGACATATAATCCTGGGCTAATGCTCTGCAGTTACAACATCACAGATTTTAATGCTGGCCCCGTGAGACTTCACCTCTTCCGTCTGAAGGGACCAAACTTCGCAGTTTTTGGAAAGTCTCCCACCATGATTCAATTTTTTTTTTTTTGAGACGGAGTTTCGCTCTTGTTACCCAGGCTGGAGTGCAATGGCGCAATCTCAGCTCACCGCAACCTCTGCCTCCTGGGTTCAGGCAATTCTCCCGCCTCAGCCTCCCGAGTAGCTGGGATTACAGGCACGCGCCACTCAGCTAATTTTTTGTATTTTTAGTAGAGATGGGGTTTCACCATGTTGACCAGGATGGTCTCGATCTCTTGACCTCGTGATCCACCCGCCTCGGCCTCCCAAAGTGCTGGGATTACAGGCTCAAGCCACCGTGCCCGGCCTATGATTCAATTTTTTAAGTTCTGTTGGACGCTTGGTTCATGAAGCCTGCCGGGAAATAAACTAGAAGAGCTTCCAATGCAAAGGCTTAGCTGAGCTCACCCAGGAAGTCAACACCAAACTGGATGGGGAAGATGGCAAAGCACAGAGCACTAGGAACCTGTCTCCCCACTGGGACAACAGTCACGTTGGCAGAATCTGTCCTGCATGCCTACCTTGAAACTCCAGGCTATTGAAGGCTTGCAACTTGCAGGGAAAGGCTCAGTTGGCAAACTGCAGTTAATTTTCACCAATTTCAGCTCTTAGCAGCATAACTGCTATGGGTCCCTTACTCCCAATCCCATGGCAGGGAGCTGTGCACATGTTCCTGGAGCAGCTCGCATGCAGCCAGCAGGAATCAGGTTGGGTAAAAAAATGCCCTGCCCTCCAGATAGAGGGGTCCTGTGCTCTGATCAGAGAGGCACAGACGGACAGGCCGGGGCCACCATGCTAGTCCTCTACCCGTTGTGTAAGCCCCACCAACCCCGACCCCCAACCCTGCCTAGCAGTTAAAATGATTTCCAGAGAATTTAGAGTCAGCACTATTTTTCCCCTTTCGTTTTCCTCTTTCCCTCTTTTGGAAGTCAGACATCAAAAGACTAAGATACTTAAAAGTACTCATGCATACAGGAGAAATTAGGAAAAAAAAAGTAGACCCATGAAAAGGTGCAGGCTCAGAAAAGACCTGAGAAGACCTTACATTTACACGTCAAACTGATCATTGGCCCAGAGACAGCCTATGGCAATTAAAGAACAAAAACAATAACAAAAATGCGAATAAATCTCGGAGAATGGGGAGAAATGAGTTTCCACAGGTACTACATTATTAGATTCAAACGTCCAGTTTTCTAACAAAAAGTCACAGGACATACAAAGAAACAGGAAAGTATGGTCCATTCAAAGGAAAAAAAATATATCAACAGAAATTGTCTTTCAAAAAGTCCTATTGGTGAAATTAAAAGACAAATACTTTAATACAAGTGTCTTAAACATGCTCAAAGAAGTAAAGGAAGACATAGAAAAGTCAAGAAGACTTAAAACTCCATTAACGGTGCATTGTTAATTCTAGAATTGAGTTCAAATTTGAAGACATGTAAGATCCCTATGATGGACTTTGTCTATTCCCTCTTCCACTGTTATCTCCCATTGTCTCACTGAACTGCTTCAGTGAGCATGGGTCTTTAGAAACCTTGATTTACAATTCTCCTGAAGCAGGAATACCTTGCCTTCCTCTCCTAGCTTACCACAATTACAACTGTTTTAATTCTCAGAACAAATCTGACTTCCACCTTGAAGTCTTAACCTACCCTTTTTACATCTATGGGCCTACTCCTCCTCTGAAATATTCTATGATTTGTCTTTTTACTCATTTAATATTCCACTAATTTTATTAATTTTTATGGTTGCATGTGCTCTCTCTAGTTACAGCAGTGCATACATAAGTACATATACACCTATGTAAATGTGTGTTGGGTGTATGTATTTCACACACATACATACACCCCAAGGGCCATGTGTCATCTTTAGCAATACGTAAGTATTGGAACTGTTTGTTTGCCTCCTGTATCATGGAATCAATGGTAAAGAGGGCTAAGTCATTGCTGTAAGTGTATTTCTCATGACATTAACATAAGACATTATATAGAATGTATTCTGTTTTATTCACTATTTGTAAGATACAAAGGTGCATAAACTGACTTCTACATCAGCTTGAAAACCTGAGATAATGCTAAAATGTTTTAGTTATTTTAAATGTTTAAATAGGGAGGCGTATTATATTGCTAAACATAAAAATGTTATCAAGTAGAATAAAGAAGAGTTGAAGTTAAAAAGAAAAAGTCAAAAAGACAATGTATGAAGATGATGGGTGATTTGAGCAGACAGAAGAAAAGAAATCTGTAAACTTGAAGATAGCCTAGAGGAAATTATCACATCTTCAGAACAGAAGAAAAACAGACTGATAAAAAATAAACAGAACATAAAGTATGTGTGGGACACCATCAAGTGGACCAACAGATTTCCATAATGTGTACAGAAATCTCAAAAGGAGAAGAGAGAGAGAAAGGGATAGGGGAGTATCTGAAGATATAATGGCTGAAAACTTCCCCAATCTGATGAAAGATATCAATATCAACATCTGAGAAGCTCAGTGAACTTCATCTAAGATGAACTCAAAAACACCCACATCAAGACACATCAGAGTCAAACTTTCAAAAGACAAAGAGAAAATCTCAAAAGTAGTGACAGCAAATTTCTACACAAGTTCCTCAATATGATTATGAGCAGATTTCTTACCAAAAACGTTGGAGGCCAGAAGGCAGTGGGCTGATATAGTCAAAGTGCTAAAAGAAAAAAACCTGTCAACCAAAAATCCAATATCCAGCAAAACTGTCCTTCGAAAGTGAGGGGAAGATTAAGACATTCCTGGATAAATAAGAGCTGAGGAAGTCTGTTATCACTAGACTTTCCCTGCAGCACAGGCTACAGGGGAGTCCTTCAGGGTGAAATTTAAGGACACTAGACAGTGACTTGGAGCTATACGAAGAAATAAAGATCACAAAAAATGTGCAATTATATGGGCAATTGTGAAATCTAGTATTACTGTAACAATGGTTTGTAACTCTTCATTTTTTTTCTACAAAATTTAAGAGGTTAATTATTTTTTAAAATATATTGGTTTGTGGTTTTGGCCATACAATGTATAAAGAGGGAATTTTGTGACATCAACAAGTAAAAGAAGTGGGAATGCAGTTACAAAGCAGCATTATTTCTATATGCTATTGCAGTTAAGCTGGCATAAATCCAAATTAGAATGTGTAACTTTAGTATGTTAAATGTAATCCCCATGGTAACTATAAAGAAAGTATTCACAAAATATATACAAAAAGGATATGAGAAAGTAATTTAAGTATTTCACTACAAAAGGATCACTACACCAAAAAGAAGACAGCAATTCAGGAAATGATGGACAAAAAGCTTTAAGGCACATAGGAAACAAACAGGTGAATGACAGAAGTAACTACCTCCTTATCAGTCAATCTAAAAAAGGAAGGAAATTCTGTCATATGCTATAATATGGGAGAAACTTGAGGATTTTGTAAGCTGGTCATAAAAAGACAAATATTGCATAATTCCTCTTATATGAGATTCTTATAGAGCAGTCGAATGCATAGAGACAGGAAACGTCTATGGTTGGTAGGAACTGGGGGGAAGGGAGATTAAGGAGTCATTGCTTAATGGGTATAGAGTTTCAATTTTGCAAGAAGAAAAAATAGTAGTGACGCTTATAAAAGAATATTTACTTGCTTATTGCCACTGAACTATACGCTAATGGTAAAATTTATATTATTTTTATTTTATGCAATAAAAATACTGGAAAAAACACACACACAGATATAGCAGTTCCAATAAGATCTGTTTCTTTCTTTCTGTGGCTTCAAGAACCCACAATTCCAGACTACGAGTGTGGTTATTAAACACCAGCCTGGAGGTGGAGGGGAGTGTTCATGTGTGTGGGATTAGGGCTGCACTTAGTTTTCTTTCCTTCCTGCCTTCCTTCTTCCTTCCTTCCTTCCTTCTTCCTTCCTCTCCCTCTCCTTCTTTCCTTCCTTCCTTCCTCTCCCTTTCCTTCTTTCCTTCCTTCCTTCCTCTCCCTTTCCTTCTTTCCTTCCTCTCCCTCGCCTTCTTTCCTTCCTCTCCCTCTCCTTCTTTCCTTCTTTCTTTTCCTTTTCCTCTTCTCTTCTCTCTTTTCTTTTCCTTTTGGGACAAGATCTCACTCTCTCACCTGGGCCAGAGTACAGTGGCACAAACATGGCTCACTGCAGCCTCAACTTCCTGGACTCAAGTCACCCTCCTGAGTAGCTGGGACTACTTGTGTGCACCACCATGCCCGGCTCATTTTCTAATTTTTTTCCAGAGATGAAGTCTTGCCATGTTGTCCGGGTTGGTCTTGAATTCCTGGGCTCAAGCAATCCTCCTGACTTGGCCTCACAAAGTGCTGGGATTACAGGCAAGAGCCACCATGCCTAGCCCAGTCGCTCTTTCAATAAATACTTGATGAGCGCCTATGAGGTGAAAGGAGTCAGTGAAGAACTGGGGAAAATCAAGTGCCTGGTCCCTTCCCTGAAGAAAGCAACCATCACACAGCAGGTGAAACCAAGAGCACAACTACTGTATTAGTCTTTTTAGGTGAGACAGTCAAAACCAGCCTTTAGTTGGTTAATTGAGAAGGCGAACCAGTAGGGAGATGTAAAAGATCGTGCTGTGGGTTCGCAGAAGGAAAATACCACATTGGACTCATGAATGAAAATGTTTCCAGAGAGAAGATACCATCTGATACAGGTCTCAGAGGAAACACAGTGCCCTGGTCACGGGGGCAGGGCCTCTCAGGGCCACCTCAACGACTCTTTGTGACCAATTCCCTCTGTCAATAACAGATTAGCAAATCCATCTTTTTTTTTGAGACAGAGTCTCACTCTGTTGCCCAGGCTGGAGCGTAGAGGCACAATCTTGGCTCAATGCAACCTCCGCCTCCCAGGCTCAAGTGATTCTCCTGCCTCAGCCTCCTGAGTAGCTGGAACTATAGGCACCCACCACCACTCCCAGCTAATTTTTGTATTTTTAGTAGAGATGGGGTTTCCTCATGTTGTCCAGGCTGGTCTTGAACTCCTGACCTCAGGTGATCCACCCACCTTGGCCTCCCAAAGCGTTGGGATTACAGGTGTGATGCACCTGGCCCCAAATATACCCTTTTTACAGGAAACCTGGCATCAGATTCAGTGCCCAGACAACCTACTTGCCAAGCCCACAAACGTTCACTTATTCCACCAATGAACAAATATTTACACGATGTCGGCAGAGCCAAATATAAATTGGAGTAGATTCACCTCAAAGAAGTGAATGGTCTCGTGAGACAAGATCTACAAATATACAGAAGTCAAAGACTTATCAGTAAATGGTACGAAAATGAAGAATGAAAACATTACTTCCAGCCACACTGGAGACCCAGAAGAGCCGATGGTGTCATTCCAGTCCAAAAGTCTCAGGGTCGAGGTCCAAGAAAAGCCGGAGGGGAGCACCACACACTGAGGTCTATTGGGGGAAATAGGGGAGGGACAGCGGGGGGGGGGGAGCAGGGGAGGGATGGCATGGGGAGAAATGCCAAATATGGGTGAGGGGGCAGAAGGCAACAAAACACACTGCCACGTGTGTACCTCTGCAACTATCTTGCATGTTCTGCACATGTACCCCAAAACCTAAAATGCAATAAAAATTAAAAAAATAAAATAAAAAGAAAATAAAAAAAAAAAAAAAAGAAAAGCCGAGATTTCAACTTGAGTCCAAAGTAAAGACTGAGGTCCCAGCTCAAGCAGTCAGACAGGAGGCACTCTCTCTAAGTCAGGAGATGGTTAGCCCTTTGTTCTACTCAGGCCTTCAACTGGTCAGGCGAGGCCCACCCACTTGGGGGAAGATAATCTGCTTTACACAGTCTACTCATTTAACTGCAAATCTCATCCTAAAGCGCCCTCAGAGCAACACCTAGGTTTGACCAAATATTTAACCAAACATCTGGGAACGCTGTGGCCCAGTCAAGTTTACAGGTAAGATGAACCATCTCAAGGAGGAATAAGGACAATCGGGCTGCAACTTGAAATGCACAGGCTGGAACATCTCACCTGTTAGTTCAGCTGAAACAAAATCTCTACCTTTGGGGAACTTTGGAGCTTGCCTATTTTACTGAAGTTTTCTGTCTGCCGGTTGAGCCTGTGCCTTACTCTACAGCCCACCTTGAAGGGTGATGGCTACAGAGAAAGTGCTCAGTAAACACTTGGTGGGAAATGAGCATTCCTCTTCCGGCCCTGTGTTGACCGGCTCTGTCCCTGTCTTGGCCTGGGTGACACTGCTCAAGGCCAACCGTGGCCCTGCACAGCTCCGTCCCCGTACCAATGTATTCAGATTCCCTGGGACACTGGTGGAGTCTCACTGTCAAGTTAGCCCTCAGGGCATGGGAAGTTAGGTCTCAGCAAACAGAGACATCTGGATGCCAGGGGAAGCTAAATAGCAGACAGAACAAACGTGAGGGAGGAAGACTGGAAGTTCTCAAGGATCTCGGAGCAGACGTCTCTCTGGGGCACAGGGCATAGGCACTTACGGGCATGGAGGGGGGTCGGGAGGAGAGGAAGGATAACGCCCAGCACAGATGAGGCCGATTCATTCACTCCATAAATACTTCCTGAGCAGCTATGACAAGCCAGGCTCTGTTCTAGGCTAACAGAGAAGCAAGCTCAGCGAAAATCTTCCGGGCTCCAAAGCTCACAGCGGCCAACGACCTCACTTCAAGGGGAGGGACAGCGGGGGTGGGGGAGCAGGGGAGGGATGGCATGGGGAGAAATGCCAAATATGGGAGAAGGGGCAGAAGGCAGCAAAACACACTGCCACGTGTGTACCTCTGCAACTATCTTGCATGTTCTGCACATGTACCCCAAAACCTAAAATGCAATAAAAATTAAAATTAAAATTAAAAAAAATGTGAAACTGCAGCAGCTGAAAAGAGCTAATGCATGCTGGGCCGAATCCCCAGGTGACAGGTTGTTAGTGCAGAAAACCACCATGGCACACGTTTACCTCCGTAACAAACCTGCACGTCCTGCACACGGACCCCGGCACTGAAACAATTAAAAAAAGACGCAAAGACATTTGCTCCATGCTGTGCCTGTCCAGTGGACACCCACTTCTCCAGAATGAGAACAGCAGTGGCAGCTGCTCCTCAGAGGCTATCTCCTATCCCTTGGAAAGTTCTCATTTGCAAATCTGAAACCAATTCCACGTTGGGTGAAGGCAGCTTTGAGGTCGTTGGATTGGACCAGGATACTAGACCCGCAAGGAACAGAGACAAGTTGAAAACACATCTTTCTAAGTGTCTCCAGCATCCTTTCTCTTTCTTTCTTCTTTTTTTTTAGACAGTCTTGCTCTGTCGCCCTGGTTGGAGTGTGGTGGTGTGATCTCAGCTGACTGTAACCTCCGCCTCCTGGGTTCAGGCAAGTCTCCTGCCTCGGCCTCCTGAATAGCTGGATCACAGGCACACACCACCACCCCCAGCTAATTTTTGTATTTTTAGTAGAGATGGGATTTCGCCATGTTGGCCAGGCTGGTTTCGAACACCCGACCTCATGATCCGCCTGCCTCGGCCTCCCAAAGTGCTGGGATTACAGGCGTGAGCCACCGCGCCCGGCCCATTTTTTTTCTTTTTCACTCTCTCCCTCCTCCCGACTCGTCTCTCTTCAAAGGAGTCTTGGTTTCCCAGGAAAACATCTGTAGGGATGTGTGCATACGTGTTTTGAATCAGGATTTCAAACGGATAGGTGTGCGTCCAAGGGGACAAATGACACTGGTGGAGGGAGACCACACCCATCGTGTTTGATCACCATGCTCCCAGAGACAGGCAGTCAGGAGACCAGTGCCAGCCGTTTGCAGACTGTTTCCCAGCAAGATCCTTTCCTTCCTTCCTTCCTAGGCCGGGTACCTTACAGACATGGAGACTTACAGACTATTGGAAACCTGGAGGCTCCTCCTGCCCCCTGAAATTCTCCTCACCTGTCCAACGCTGAGAGAGAGAGAGAGCATAAGTCTTCTAGACAGTTTCCAAAATGAAGTTGTGCTGGGCCCACAGGTCTCTGTCTGGAAGGTACCGTTGCCATGGCAATGCAGCTAATGAATAGGTATGTAAATGAGGGAAGAATCTATTCATCATCTGTCAGTTGTTCCAAGTGTTTGCCCTTCCGGAAGCCTGGGGGAGTGAGGAGTGGCGTGCTGGAAAAGCATATGTTTAGATAAATTTTTGGATAAATGTTTGCTTTCAGAGTTCCCCATGAGAAATGATTCTTTTGGGTGGTATCCTCGCAGAGGAGTTTACTCTGCAGCTACCCTGAGAAGAAAGTGGGAATTAAACCGAAACACACACGTCGGTCCAACCTGTGTGCTGGGCCCCTCTGGGAAAACGGCGGCCGTAACTTCTCTAGCAGTGAGCCCAGATTTTTGGTCCTCTTGGGTGGCTGGAGTCTTAAGTAAGGCCTTACAGACTCCCAAGCTGTCCCTGGCAGCAGATGAGCAGTATATGACTTCGCCTCCCCTGGTTCCTAATTAAAATGCCCATGAAAACCCATAAACAGACAAAAACTGGCAGCAGTAACGGACAGTGGAGACAAGAAAAAACGGGAGCCCAAATGCCCCGATTCTCAAGAAACTCTACTGCCCAAGAGAGGGGCTGAGAAGGACCCCTCTGTCCTCTAAGAGTACTGTCTGGGAGGGCACAGTGGCTCATGCCTGTAATCCCAGCACTTTGGGAGGCCAAAGTGGGAGGATCACCTGAGGTCAGGAGTTCGAGACCAGCCTGGCCAACGTGGTGAAACCCTGTCTCTACTAAAAATACAAAAATTAGCCGGGCATAGTGGCGGGCACCTGTAATTCCAGCTACTCGGGAGACTGAGACAGAAAGAAAGAATGCCATGGCAAAAACCACAATTACTCTTGCACCAACCTAATACACGCTGAAACTTAACAAAGCTTAAGGGAAGACTGGCTACCCTATAGATAATGTTTCTAGGTCACATGGTAAGGATCGCTTCCACTGTTTTTTAGGAACTCGGGCCAGCTCCTGACCAATTCAGACCCACTGAGACCACCAGCCCTTCAACTACGCCTGTGCAAGGGCCAAGAGGTTGCCTTTTTTTGTTTTTGTTTTTTTTGAGAAAAGGCTTCGCTCTGTTGCCCAGATTAGCAAATCCACCTTTCTTTGAGAGAGAGAGAGAGAGAGTCTCACTCTGTTGCCCAGGCTGGAGTGCAGTGGCGCAATCTCGGCTCACTGTAGCCTCCGCCTCCTGAGTTCAAATGGTTCTCCTGCCTCAGCCTCCTGAGTAGCTGGGATTACAGGCACACGCCACCACACCCAGCTCATTTTTGTATTTTTAGTAGAGATGGGGTTTCACCATGTTGGCCAGGCTTGTTCTCAAACTCCTAACCTCAGGTGATCTGCCCGCCTCAGCCTCTCAAAGTGCTGGGATCACAGGTGTGAGCCACTGCACCTGGCCCAAGAGGTTGCCTTTTAACATCAGTGGGTGAAAACCTCCACCCTCAGATCATGCTAATGCCACATTTTCTGTACATATGTCCTATGAAATACTGTGAACCCAACTATGCCTGTGTAGAACGAACCTGTTACTTCATTTTTTCCCCACCACCTTTCCCCATGTCTTGAACCATTCCATCTTCCTAACTCACAAATATCCCTCAGCCTTTTCTTCAGGGAGGCGGATTTGAGAGCTGCTCTCCCGCCTCCTCACTCAGTGCCCTTGCAAATAAATCTTTTCTCTTTTGCAAAACCCGTGTCACAGCGATTGATTTGCTACATGCAGGCAGAACAGACCCAGATCTGGCAGGCAACACACACAGAGATTCTGTTTTAGTTTCGTTTCTGGATCTATGCCAGGTGCCTGGAATGGCACGTGAAGGGCGTTCAATTAATGTCTGTGGAACGAACAAGCTGGATGTTAATTGTGCATGTGGGTGTAGGGGGTGGAAGTAGGATAACAGCGGCCGTGGGGTGCTGTGCCCTGAGGTATTTGGCACAAAAGGAAGATGTCAGCACAAGAATGAGGAAACACCTGCTGAACAAGGCGTGCCCGGAGGGTGGGTTTCCACTCAGGCTCCGGGCAGGGAGGTGCCATGCACCCTGTATGCTCAGATGGGTCAGAGAGCTGGACAGAGGCACCTGGAACGGAGAAGACGTCCGCTAAAATCAGCAGACCACTGTCTGGCTAGCACAGGGCGGGGCTGACGGCTGTTCTCAGCAGGTTTGATCATAGGAGTGTGCGTATTAGAGAAAGGTCACTGGAGACACTCAGAGGTGGGTTTTCAACTTGTCCCTGTTCGCAGCTGGTCTAGAATCTTGGCCCAATTCAGCGACCTTCTCAAAGCCCCTCTGCCTAATCTGCAATTGGCTTCAGATTTGCAAATGAGAACTCACCGAGGAACACCTGAGGACAAGCGACATCCCCTCTCTTCTGGCAACTGATCAGGTCAGGCCTGGTCATCGGTTCCTCACTTGAGGACCGACGTACAGCAATGGTAGCGTACGTCCATGCGGTGTGTGAAGACTTTGCTATGGGAAAAATACTCTTCAGAAACTACATACTCGACATAAACTGTGTAACAGAAACCACAAGAAACATATAGGAAGGGTCTAGGTTATGTTTGCAGAAACTTCTGGAAAACATGAGCTGTGAAAGAAAAGCCTAAAGAAACTAGGAGAAATTCAATTACGGTTAGAACTGCAGAGAGTCACAAGATGCTATGTCATCTCCCCAACGATGAGGGCAGTTGGCAGAGACACAGAATTATAGTTTCGGGGTTTTCTTGGTTTGGTGTGTGTGTGTGTGTGTGTGTGTGTGTGTGTGTGTGTGTGTGTGTGTTTTGAGACAGAGTCTTGCTCTATTGCCCAAATTTGATCATAGCTCACTACAGCCTCCCCTGGGATCAGGCAATCCTCCCACCTCAGCCTCCCGAGTAGCTGGGACTGCAGGTGTGCACCACCACGACCAGCTATTTTTTATCTTTTTGTAGAGACAAGGTCTCACCATGTTGCCCAGGCTGGTCTCAAATTTCGGGGCTCAAGTGACCCTCCTGCCTCAGCCTCCTAAAGTGCTGGGATTACAGGTGTGAGCCCTGCTAAGAAACCTACAGAGAACAGCTTTCAGCTCCTTCCTAGACTAGCCAGAACTCACCCAGATGCTTTCCTAATTGGTGTGGGCATCTTGCGTATCCCAGATACCTCTGCCCAGCCTCCTTTATCTTTCTCATCCATCAAAGAGCTAAGAAATCAAAGGAATCTAAAAGAGATAAATTCCACAAAGTGATGAGGCCTTCCCAGGGGCTTTCATCCATGGCCGACATGAGCTTCAGGAGGAGGCTGCCTAACCTGGAACAAACTGTTGTTTTGAGATAGTCTCACTGTGTTCCCAGGCTGGAGGGCAATGGTGTGGTCTCAGCTCACTACAACCTCCATCTCCTGGGTTCAAGCAATTCTCCTGCCTCAGCCTCCCAAGTGGCTGGGATTACAGGCACGCGCCACCACACCGGCTACTTTTTGTATTTTTAGTAGAGACAGGGTTTCACCGTGTTTGCCAGCCTGGTCTCGAACCATGACCTCTGGTGCTCTGCCCACCTCACCCTCATAAAGTGCTGGGATTACAGGCGTGAGCCACCTTGCCCAGCCGGAACAAACTTTTAACAGCTGCTGTGACAGATTCACATTCCAAAAAGCCCCAGCTGAAGAGCACTCTGTTCCCACCACTACTTTCATCCTTGGACCTTAACTGGGTGCAGGCAGTTAGTAGGGTGAAGACAGGCAGGGGAGCTGAGGAACCCCTCTGAGACCCTCCCTCCATGGCTGAGGTCCCTCCTGCACCTGCTCTTTGAGGACTAGACTAGAATGGAAGGAGACCTCCTGAAAAACCAGAAAACCATGGTGGAACTGGATGGAAATGACAGGGAGCAAAAAGCCAGCAAGGTTCAGAAAGCTGGGCAGCTCCCCTGCAAAGCAAAAGACACCTGCAGAGTCTTGCTACTCCCCTCGCAAGCTCTGCCACACACAGTCCTGATACTACCCTCGAGATCTTTGAAGCTGCTGTGAGCCAGCTGCAACTGAAGCTGTAACAGATCTCCCATCCAGCTCAACTACAGACGACACTGCGTGACAGCGTGGCTCTAGTGCCGGGGCTCAACTTCCTGGGCTCAAGTGACCCTCCTGCCTCAGCCTCCTAAAGTGCTGGGATTACAGGTGTGAGCCCTGCTAAAAACGTACAGAGAACAGCTTTCAGCTCCTTCCTCCCAGGAGGGTCCTGCCGTTCTTAGGTGGGTAAATTTTATTTCTTTTAGACTCGCAGGGTTGTTTTTTTTTTTACAGGCAATATCTGGCATTCAATCGGGAATTATCAGAAGATGCAAGAAAACAGGCCAGGCGCGGCGGCTCATGCCTGTAATCCCAGCACATTGGGAGGCTGAGGCAGGTGGATCACCTGAGGTCAGAAGTTCAAGACCAGCCTGGCCAACATGGCGAAACCCCATCTCTACTAAAAATACAAAAATTAGCCGGGCGTGGTGGCAGACGCCTGTAATCCCAGGTACTTGGGAGACTGAGGCGGGAGAGTCACTTGAGCCTGGGAGGCGGAGGTTGCAGTGAGCTGAGATCCCGCCACTGCACTCCAGTCTGGGCAGCAGAGTGACACTCTGCCTCAAAAAAAGATGCAAGAAAGTGTGACTGATATACAAGAGAAAATGTCACAGAATCAGACTTAAAAGATGGTCCAGATGTTGTAACGATCAGAGTTTAAAATAAGTATGATAAATGTGTCCAGGGATCTCCTGGTGAAAACAGAAAACATGAACAAATGGACATTTCAGCAGAGATATGGGAATTTCTTAAAAAGAAATCATGAGACCCCCTCCCCATCTCTACAAAAATTTTTAAATCAGCCAGGTGAGGTGGCATGTTCCTGTAACCCCAGGGCTTTGGAAGGCTGAGGCAGGAGGACCACTTGAGCCCAGGAGCTTGGGGCTGCATCGAGCTACCATCATGCCACTGCACTGCAGCTTGAGCAGCTGAGTGAGGCCTCATCTCTAAAAAAAAATTAAAAAAAAAATCAATGACAATGCAAGGAATAAAAAATCTATATAACATAGAAGTGGAGAACTCATTAGATGGACTTAAAAACAGCCTGGATAGAGGTAATAAAAGGCCAATAAAATGTATCCACACAAAAAACTAAAAGGGAAGCAGGGGAAGAAAAAGCAGAACACAGCATGTAAGATGTGAGGACAGGATCAAGTGGCCTAACCAGCCTGTAACTGGAGGGCCAGAAGAAGAGGGGAGGGGAAAAGGAAGAAGAAACCCTGGAAGACATCATAGCTAAGGCTTTGTCAAAATCAATGAAAGCCATCAACCCACAGACCCAAGAAGCCTGGTGCACGTCGAACATTATGAATGCAAAGAAGACCATCCCTAAGCCGGGCACAAACTGCCAAAAACTCGCAAGAAAAATCTTAGAGATGGTCAGTGGAAAGACACTGCATGAGGCCGCCGGGCGCAGGGGCTCACGCCTGCAATCCCAACACTTTGGGAGGCCGAGGTGGGTGGGTGGAGCATTTGAGGTCTGGAGTTTGAGATCGGCCTGGCCAATATGGCAAAACCCCGTCTCTGCTAAAAATACAAAAAAAAAATTAGCCAGGTGTGATGACGGGCACCTGCAGTCCCACTTACTCAGGAGGCTGAGGCAGGAGAATCGTTTGAACCTGGGATGCGGAGGTTGCAGTGAGCCGAGAACATGCCACTGCACTCCAGCCTGGGTGACAGAGCACGCCTCAGTCTCAAGAAAAAAAAAATTAAACGACATACTACATAATTAAAAGTAACGTTAAAAATGTCTGTGAATGTCTCATCAGAATTAATGAAGGCCAGAAGACAAAATATGTTTAAGGTATTACCCAAAGAAAAGTCTGTTAACCTAGACTCTTCCATCTGCACCTTAAAAAATAAGGGCAAAATAAAGACATTTTCTTTAAGAGACACTTGGATACCCATGTTCATTCTAGTTATTCACAGTTTTGGAAAAGATTAACAAAATTTCAGGACCTGTACTGCCCGATTTCAGGACTTAGCATAAAACTGCTATCTTCAAGACAGCATGCCATTAGTGTAAAAACAGAGCAAAGACATCCAACACAGAGACTAGATAATCCAAAAATTACCTGCCACATTCATGGTCAGTTGATGAGCAATCAAGGGTCTAAGGCAATTCAGCGAGGAAAGAAAAGTAGCTTTAACAGATTATGCTTAGAAAAACTAAAAATGCGTACAGGGCAAACCAAACGTCAGCTTCCACCACCCTCCACACACGAAAACTAATTTCTCATGGTTCACAGACATAAATGTAAAAGCTAAAACCATAAGTCTTCCAGAAGAAAACGTAGTAAAATGTCTTTTTCTTCTATTTTTTTGGAATGTCGTGTTCTGATCTCAGCTCATTGTGGCCTCTGCCTCCTGGGTTCAAGCTATTCTCTTGCGTCAGCCTCCTGAGTACCTGGGATTACAGGCACCCACCACCACACCCAGCTAATTTTCACATTTTTAGTAGACATGGGGTTTCACCATGTTGGCCAGGATGGTCTCGAACTTCTGACCTCAAGTGATCCACCCGCCTCGGCCTCCCAATGTGCCGGGATTGCAATATTTTATAACACTGATGCAGGCAAAGATCTTTTTCAACAGGAACCAAGGAGCACTAAACATGAAAGAAAAAGTGATAAACTGGATTTAATCAAAGCTTCAAATGTCTGCTCATCAAAAGACACCACAGTGGCTCCTCCTTATCTGTGGTTTCACCCGCTGCAGCATCCGTTACCCTTGGTTAACCGGTCAACTGCAGCTGGAAAATACTCAGTGGAAAAGTCCAGAGATAAACTGGACTTTTTTATTATTTTATATTTATAATATAAAAAAAATTATTATTTTATAACTATGCAGAGATGCATAATTCTTCAACTGCACGCTGTCCCAAGTAGCATGATAAAATCTCACGCCATCCCACTCCATCCTGCCAGAGACGTGAATCACCCCTTGTCCAGCATGTCCAAGCCGTCTACACCACCTGCCCGTTAGTCACTGCTGCCATCTACTCTTGATATTGTCACGGCTCCAGGATGACCAGGATCACCTGAAGCACATGACCCTCTTTCTGACTTATGAAGCTCAATGGCAGCCAAACGCTAAGTCACGACACCCGTGCCATTCAGCTCGATCTCATCACACAGGTATTTCACCATCTAACGTTGTCACAAGAAGAATATGGCGGCTCAAGCCGGTGATCCCAGAACTTCGGGAGGCTGAGATGCAAGGATTGCTTGAGACCAGGAGTTTGAGACCGGCCTGGGCAACATAGCAAGACCCCATCTCTACATAATTTTTTTTAAAAAATTTAAAGGGGGAGTACAGTATAAGAAGTTATGTTGACAGAAAGGGAAATCACATTGACACAAATTTTTTAGAGTATATTGTTAAGACTGTTCTATTTTGTCGCTAGCTATGGTCATTTCTTATGGCACCTAATTTATAAATTTAACTTTATTATAATTTATTTGTTATGTACTGAAAAAAGCATAGTATATACAGGGTTTGGTCCTATGCACAGTTTAAGGCACCTCCTGAAGGCCACCAGACATATGCCCCTTGGATAAGGAGGGGTTATTGCCTTAAGAAATGAAATGTATGCCACAGAGTGGGAAAAATTATTTGTCGGCGGACTACCTGGGCTAATAGAAATGTTTATGCGTTTTACTGCTGTCTGTAATTGTCAAAATTCATCAAACTCAACACTCAAGAGCTTTACATTTTATAGTATTCGAATTATGTCTCACTTGAAAGGTAAAAACTCAGGTGGTTCAGGCTGAGGAGAAAAGGAGGCTGAAGAAAATAAAGAAAAAGCACGACAAACTAAAGTAAGTCCGAGCAAACCGAAAACCCACCGTGCACACCTTCCCGCCGAAGATCGGCCTCAGACCCCTGTTAATCAAGACAGTGACATCATTCTCTGGGTAAAGATGCATGTATAAGGAAAATCACCTGAAAGTCAGGTTAAGGAAAGAGAGAGAAAAATGCATAAGTCGGAACTCTCAAAGACGGTATATTTACAGAACTAAAGGGCGCTAAAATAGAAAAGAACAGCAGGTATACATTTATGTTAATAAATTTGAAATCCAAAAGAAACGAGTGATTTCTGAAATGAATAACTGAATCCACTAAAGAAAATGATCACTTATGTCAATTAACAAACATGACATGAACTAAATATTGTTAACGAACTGCCCTAAACTGTTTTAAATTTTACATGATCTCACAGAAATATGTGTTCAAATACTCAACAACGGTTACTATGTTACCTTTTCCAGTGCTACAAAAGATGGAAAAGTGCAAAATATCCTGTACATTTAGCCTAACTCCAGTACTAAAAACCTGAAAATGGAAAGAAAATGCAATAGGTCAGTCGTTGTTATGATTAGATTACTATTTGAGAGGAGTCTCGCTCTGTTGTCCAGCCTGGAGTGCAGTGGCGCTACCTCAGCTCACTGCAACTTCCACCTCCTGGGTTCAAGTGATTCTCCCACCTCAGCCTCCCGAGTAGCCGGGCTACAGGTGCTTGCCACCACGCCTGACTATCTTGTATTTTTTGATAGAGATGTGGTTTCACCACGTTGGTCAGGCTGGCCTCAAACTCCCGACCACAAGTGATCCGCCTGCCTCATCCTCCCAAAGTGCTGGGATTACACACATAAGCCACCATGTAATCCCAGCATTTTGGGAGGCTGAGGGACTGGAAGGGGATCCAGCGGATGCCCTGGGCCCATCTGTGCCACAGCCCAGCATCACCTGACCTAAGCCGACTCTAGACAAGCTGGGTCCCCCTCCTAGGAGAGGTGACAGGCTTGGGAAAAAGGTATTGCAGTTTAAAAGCCACCATCAGTCAGTCGTCTGACTCAGCAACCGCCCAGCTCTGAAGCAGATCCACCGAAGAGTGTTAGAAAAGTGTCTCGTTTATGTCCTCCACAGCAACGGAAAGATGTCACCCAATCAAATTAGAAAAGGGACAAGAAAGAATTCCACAGAGAGGAGAAAGCATTGGTACAGAAACGAAGCCCAGTGATCAGCAGACAGTCACTAGAAAGCCTCAAAGTAGTGAAGCGGAGAATAGAGAAGGCTGAGGAAAAGCGTGGAGAAAGAACAGCCGAGGGGCTACTGGAGGCCACAGCCCAGGATCTAAGCTGTGGATAAGACCAGTAGACAGACTGACACATACAGAGTATCAGAAACAGATGCTCGGTCCCGCAAAGAAAAATGAGCACCGAGACAGAAGATCTTCCAGCAACGAACTGTTTACTTCGCGGGCTGCAGGAGGGGTACTCTCGCTAACCATCTTGCCAGGGCAGCAAAAGCAGAAAACAAAACAGGGTTACACAAATGTTTTCCAGGAAGAAAACCCAGTGTAACATTGAGAGTGTAGGCTGGGCGTCACGGCAGAGGCTTGTAATCCCAGCGCCTTGGGAGGCAGAGACAGGAGGGCCGCCTGGAACCAGGAGTTTGGAAACAGCCTGGGCAACACAGTGAGACTCCACTGCTACAAAAACTTTTCAAAAACTTTGCCAGGTGTTGCTGCACGCGTCTGTAGTCCCGGCTACTCCGGAGGCTGAGGCAGGAAGATCGCCTGAGCCCAGGAGCTTGAGGTTGCAGTGAGCTTTGACTGCACCACTGCACTGCAGCCTGGGTCACAGAGTCAGACCCTGTCTCTAAAAATAAATAAAAACTGGGAGTGTGACTCATATTCCAAGGAACCACAACAACACCACAACAAACACCAAGCACCACCACAACTCCAGCACAGAGATGAAAGGGAACTGGAGACATTTTCAAACTTTCTGGATCATGATTACATCCGAAGCCAAATTAGATTATTCACAAGGAAGGCAAAGCGGGTTATCACAGACAGCAATATTCAACCCCACCAATAATGAAGGCGCAATCCCAGACCTTTAAAACAAAAGGGTTATAGGCCAAGTACGGTGGCTCACATATGTAATCCCAGCACTTAGGGAGGCCCAGGCAGGCAGATCACCTGACGTTGGGAGTTCGAGACCAGCCTGGCCAACATTTGAAACCCCATCTCTACTGAAAACACAAAAATTAGCTGGGTGTGGTGGTGTTCGTATGTAATCCCAGGTACTCGAGAGGCTGAGGCACAAAAATTGCTTGAACTCGGGAGGCATAGGTTGCAGCAAGTCGAGATCATGCCTCTGCACACCACCCTGGAAGACAGAGTGAGACTCTATCAGAAAGAAAGAAAAAAAGAGAAAGAGAAAAGAAAGAAAGAGAAGGAAGGAAGGAAAGAAAGAAAGAAAGAAAGAAGGAAGGAAGGAAGGAAAGGGAGGGAGGGAGGGAGGAGAAAGAAGAGAGAAAGGAAAAAAGAAAGAAAGAGGAAGAAAGAAGGAAGGAGAGAGAGGAAGGAAGGGAGAGAGGGAAGGAGGGGAGGAAGGAAGGAAGGAAGAAAGGAAGGAAAGAAGGAAAGAGAGAGAAAGAAAGAGAAAAAGAAAAAAGGAAGAAAGGAAGGAGGGAGGGAGGGAAGGAAAGAGAAAGAAAGGAAAAGGAAAAAAGGAAGGAAGGAAAGAGAAAAAGAAAGAAAAAAGGAAGGAAGGCGGGAGGGAAGGAAGGAAAGTAAAAAAGGAGAGAGAAAGAAAAAAGGAAGGAGGGAGGGAGGGAGGGAAGGAAGGAAGGAAGGAGAGAGAAAGAAAAAAGGAGGGAGGGAGGGAAGGAAGGAAGTAAGGAGGGAGGGAGGGAGGGAGGGAGGGAAGGAAAGGGCTGTAGTCCAAGAATTTTGTACTAACCCATTGTTTCTGTGTGCTAAGATATCCTCAAATTTGTGTGAATATGTGTGAAAGATATTCTCAGATTTATAATACTAAGAGGGTTAAAGCTGGAAGTAAACTTCCTGATAAAACATGACGATGAAATTTGGGAATGTTTATGCGGGAACAAACATGGATTAATCAAAAATAAGAAAGAGAAAACGAGTAAAATACAGCTAGGTGTGAGCACTATAGACAGGTAAATACACAGGCAAGATACGTGTTTCTAATATTGTTCTAAAACCGGTAATATTTTTTAAACTGAAAATAATAAAAGTTGTAAAAAATGGGAGGAGCATATTTATAACCACCATATATTAAAATGAGCAAAGAATAGAAGAGAGAAAGAGATAACATTCGATGTATTACCTTCCATAAAAACGGCATTATTCGCTTGTAGCCGACGTTAGCTGTTAGAGGGAAGCCCCCAGAAAGCTTTATGGCCATCACTAAACAGAGGAAAAGTAGGATGTCTACCTCCAAGCAGCTGAGTGGATAACATCAAAAACAGGAACAAGAGCGTGCTCACAAAAGAATAACTTACCAGTAGGTTCACAGGAGAACCCCACAAAACAAGATGACGGAATTAAAGCTCAACCTTCATGCTGTAAAAATAATATAAACGGCTAAGTGGACCGATAAAAAGGCTCTTAGAATACTTAAAAATCATACCACAATGACACAGATGGGGTAAAGGTTTCACCCCTAACAAAAGCACAGCGAAAGGCAGAGCATCACGTAGCGTATTCCTGGAAGGAGAAGAAACCGAGTAACCGTGAACAGCCCCAGTGACTGCTGCACATAACGATAAATGTTATGCAAACACAAGCGAAAAGGTTATGGGGCAAAAATCAACAGCACCCAAAAGCATTTAAAGGACATTTGCACTGGTAAAAGGTGACATCTACTATGAGGGCAGAGCATTGAAAATTAAAATAAAAACTGTTGGACGTAAATCCAGGAAGTAACGACATCAGTACATCACAGTAATTTATCTTGGACAAAGGAACTAAAAATAGGGCTACGGAGCACTGGGTAATGGAAGATAACTTCTATACACCTACAAAAAGCCTCGGAGCATGGAGCCAACACCGTTACAAAAGTTCATCTTATTTTTGGTTGCAGAGAAAAATCTTAGCAAATATCAGGTTATACTTACTTTCCACAATGCAATGAAAATAGAAAATTGGCTCATGCCTGTAATCCCAGCACTTTGGGAGGCTGAGGCAAGTGGATCACTTGAGGTCAGGAGTTCGAGACCAGCCCGGCCAACATGGCAAAACCCCATCTCCACTAAAAAAATACAAAACTTAGCCAGGGGTGGTGGCACGTGCGTATAGTCCCAGCTACTTGGGAGGCCGAGGCAGGAGAATCACTTGAACCCGGGAGGTGGAGGTTGCAGTGAGCTGAGATTCTGCCACTGCACTTAAGCCGGGGTGACAGAGCAAGACTCCATCTCAAAAAAAAAAAAAAAAAGAAGAAGAAGAAGAAGAAGAAGAAAATTAAAATGTAAACTAGGAACTTAAAAATTCCCAGAAATTAAATTATAAGATACTTTCCTAGGAAACTTATAAAGGAGCAGAGGAAATTTTAAAAAATACAATAAAATATTATGTGAAGAACATGCAGGATTGTTGCATAGGTACACACATGGCAGTGTGGTTCACTGCCTCCATCCCCCCGTCACCTGTATCTGGCATTTCTCCCCAGGTTATCCCTCCCCGACCTCCCCACCCCCCATCTGTCCTTCCCATAGCCCCCACAACAGACCCCAGTGTGTGACGCTCCCCTCCCTGTGTCCACGTGTTCTCGTTGCTCAACACCCACCTATGAGTGAGAACATACGGTGTATGATTTTCTGTTCTTGTGTCAATTTGCTGAGAATAATGATTTCCAGATTCATCCATGTCTCTAAAAAGGACACGAACTCATCATTTTTCACAGCTGCATAGTATTCCATGGTACCTATGTGCCACATTTCCCTGTCTAGGCTATCACCGATGGGCATGGGTTGGTTCCAGGTCTTTGCTATTGTAAACAGTGCCGTAATGAATATAAAAAGTGGCACATTTACACAATGGAATACTATTCAGCCATACAAGGAAGGAAATCCTTTTTCTTGTAACAACGTGGGTCGAACTGGAGGGCATTACATCGAGCGAAAGAAGCCAAGTGCAGAAAGACAAATACCGCATGTTCTCACTGATCTATGGGAGCTTACAAAAACATCCTGACCTCACAGAGAACGAGAGTAGAATGATGCTTACAGGGGCTGGGATGGGGAGTGGGAGTGGGGGATACGAGGAAAAGGCTAATGGGCAGAAAATCCAGTTATTTAGAAGGAATAAGATCTGGTGTTCAGGAGCACAACAGGGTGATTATTAACAGTAATTTCTTGGCCGGCCGTGGTGGCTCACACCGGTAATCCCAGCAGTTTCGGAGGTCGAGGTGGGCAGATCACCTGAGGTCTGGAGTTTGAGACCAGCCTGGTCAACATGATGAGACCCCGTCTCCACTAAACCCACAAAACTTAGCTGAGTGTGATGGTGCACATCTATAATCCCAGCTACTGGGGAGGCTGAGGCAGGAGAATCGCTGGAACCCAGGAGGCAGAGGTTGCAGTGAGCTGAGATCTCGCCACTGCACTCCAGCCTGGGTGACGGGGTGAGACATTGCTTCAAACAACAAGCAAACAAAAAAACCCAGTAACTTATTGTCTATTTCAAAATAACTAAAAGAGTGCAACTGACATGTTCCTATCACAAAGAAACCCTGAATGCTTTAGGTGATGGATGCCCGGCTTACCCTGATTTGATCACACATCGTACGCCTGTATCAGCATCTCACGTGTACCCCATAAATATGTACAACTAATGCACATTCATAATAAATACAAATTAAACACTGGAAAAATTCATTCCCTATAATTAAGCGAAGTGATGAATGAAAATACAATGGTAAAAGATTCCTTTATCGCTGGTCCATAGAGCTAGGGTTGGAAACTCCGAAGCCCACAGAGACCAAGCCAGTCCATCAAAAGGGGATAGACAGGCATAAAACACTAATGAACAGTGGCGGCTGTGATGTAGCCTCACCCAGAGGGGACAGCCGCTCAACGCCACCAAATTATTGCAATGAAGGAATGTAGGGTTAGTCTTGCCAAATTCGCCGGTATTTTAACAGGAGAAATGTATATTTTTAATGTGAGATTTTCTGCTTTATAAAATGGTGTATGGGCCAAATATGCCAGGGCTACAAGCTGTAGTTGGCCGAGACGCTGCAAGTATGCGACTTCTGATTTAGACTATTGACTGCAGCTTGAACCAATTTCAATAATTTACATTTTTCCAGAAAAATCTCCATTTCATGTAGATATTCAAGTGCATTAATATGAAACTGTATCAAGTATTCTTTTTGAAAGTTGCCCGTGTTTGCCTTTCATATCTAGTTTATTTTAGTGGTAATGCTTTCCTTCTTAATGAAATATGCTGTCTTTGTGAATGTGTTGCTTTTCTTCATGAGACTGAAAGGCTTTTAGGCTTTAATTTTTAAATTTCCAAGTGGGTGGGATTCTTAGTGAAACTTTTGTTATTAATTTCTGGCTTATTGTCTTGTAGTCAAAGAAGGTGCCTATAATACTTGTTCTCTGGGATTTAATTAGACTGTCTTTGTAGGTTAACGCAGTCATGTTTTATTTAATGTTCCAGAATCACTTAAAAAGAAAGCTATTGTCTTTCTAAGGGTGAAAAATTTGTATCACGCGCATGCGTGCGCACACACACTAACACACACACATTCCGTGTCATTCAAATTCTGATACTTCCTTTTGTCCTCTTGATCAAAGGAAAGGAATGTATAAATTCTCCCACAATCATTGTGTTTTAGCCCTCTTCATGGTACTTCCAAGAACTTTCCCTGAGATGAAACTTTTGCAATGAATATGGTATTCCAATAATAAAAGGAGAAGCCTAAAACTGTAAGTGAAGGGGCAGAAGGCAGCAAAACACACTGCCACGTGTGTGCCTATGCAACTATCTTACATGTTCTGCACATGTACCCCAAAACCTAAAACGCAATAAAAAAAACCTGTAAGTTATCATTAGTGTTGTTCAGCAGAGATTTCCAGTTTACTCCCTTCTGGACACACAGCTGGTTGTACTTCTCAATGCCCTTTGGCAACAGTCATGACTGTGTGACTTGCTTTAGCCAATACAATGTGAATAGAAGTGACAAAACCCTTAAGAATCACCGTGTGATTCCCTGGCTCTCTTTCCCCTTCCTTAGCTAACACCAAAGCAGAGACGGGCTCGAGTCTCTTTCTGCCAGAACTCTTGAGTGGGGATGACATGGAGGAGAGACCCAACCAACTCAGGTGAACACGCAGTGTGGGCGAGAGCTTTAATTTTGTGGTTTTGAGCCACTGCTGTTTGGGGGTATGTTTGTTACTGCAGCATAACTTTGCCTATCCTTGCTGAAACAGATCTGAAAACCAAGTAGGCAAACCGCAAAGGGGAAAAGGATGGATAACCAACCAATATGTTAAAAAATTCTTCCTCTCACATACTACCGAAAGCAAAATGAGTTGCCACCTTTCACCATCCTATGACTCATGATTTTTAAAAATTATAATACTCAGTATCGGTCAGAACGTTCTAAGACAGGCATTCTCACACATTTCTTTTGGCAAACATAGCCTCAGAAAATGTTATTTAGCATGAAGGATTTTAGCAACTTCCTCTATTTCACATAGTAATCTCACATCTAGGAATCCAGCAAGGTTTCTGCATTCGAGATGGCACAGTACACACATACCAGGGAAAAAACAAACTTCCAAAGTAGGATTCTGAGATTGGTTTGTTTGCCTCTGACCTTAAATGCAGGGCTGACCTCCTGGCCCGTGGAGAAGAGGATACTGCTATCTACAGCATGTGTTCGCATCATGATTAATTAAATGTCATCTGCGGTTTCCTGGGATAAAATAATTATTGAAAGCAAGGCTTTGAAAGACCTAAGTGTCTCCATGGTTTGACCTTTATGGTAACGATGATGCCAGCCAGGACTGCCAGGACAGGCTGGGATGGCTCCTTCTGAACACCCTCGAAAGAACATACAAGCTCAGACCTTTAAACTCTCAGCTCAAGTCACAGAGAACTAGAGTGCTTCTATGGCAGACCTAAAATAATCACTTCTTTCTTATAACCCTGCAGGGAAGGTGCCAAATTTAACTGTGAGCTCTGGGAAATTATAAGCTGAAATCACAGACTCATCAAATCTCTTATGTGAAAATTCAGGTCCTGATTGAAAAGGAGTGGGACCTGAGATTCAGAACAAGAATTTTTTAGGTGGATTTAGAAAACTGATTACCCAAGTCTCCCTTACGTCCTCCCTGACAGCTCAGACAGGATCAACTTGAAGACCGTGAGGACCTGTAATCAACACAGCTAAGGTGGCTGCCTTCATAAAGGATGTGTTTCTTCAAGGCCGACTCCCACCCGGTTTCCTCGTCTCTAACCTGGACAACATGGCAAATCCCTGTCTGTACTAAAAAGACAAAAATTAGCCAGGCGTGGTGGTGTGCACCTGTAATTCCAGCTACTCGTAATCCCAGCACTTTGGGAGGCCAAGGCAGGAGGATCGCTTGAGGCCAGGAGTTCAAGGCCAATCTGGCCAAAGTGGCAAAGCCCCATCTCTACTAAAAACAAAAAAATTAGCTGGGCATGGTGGCGTGCACCTGTAATTCCAGCTACTCAGCTAGAATCAGACTGGCGTATCCCAAGAGGAAACATGCTAGGTCTGATGTGAAAGAACACAGAGTTGCAAGATGTTACCCATTTATGTCAGCATTCATCCGGGGAATAGGTGTAACTGCGGTGTTACACCACAGCAGACAGGCTGTAATTCTGGATGAGGCCACTCAATGGAAATAGTTGCACATACTGGAACTTTGGAATAGCTAGAAAGGACTCAAAGAGCCTATTGGTCATTGGCTGAAACTTGAATTCAACATGGTCAATGTCAGTAAGATTGAGATGGCACCCCTTTCCGGGCATGCTGGAGAGGATGGACTTGCTGAGGGAGATGGGAATGGCGGAGAGGAATTGTCATGATCTTCCACTACCATTCCATGTCCCAAGCAAGTCTAAAGAACTCTCCCTTCACCAAAACAATGAGAAACCCAAAGACTGTCTTGAATTCACATCCTCTGCTCTCATACAAGGATATTCTGGAGAGTGGGTCGGGTCTTTCCTCCAACCACAGGTAACCTCATCAAGACCCTGTTTCCAGAATTTCTAGAAACAATTCTGGAAAGCAACTGGAAGCCAAAACATTCACATATAGGTTTGAAATACCAAGGCATTTATGATTCGTGTGTGTGTGTGTGTGTGTGTGTGTGTGTGTGTGTGTGTTCAGTTAAGAGTTTCAATGCCTTGTTGTCACTGTTGGTGATGTATATTCGCTAAAATTACAAAAAGAATACTGTTTAAAAGCTACCTCATTAAGATCTTACAGTCATGTGACCCTTACTAGTAGAAGGACCTGTGGAGCTTCTGGAAACCGTGGTACTTTGTGTTTCTCATCTACAAAGATCACAGTTAGCACTTGTGGCTTTTGTGAGGACTAAGTAAGCTAATAAAGTGCTTAGAACAGTCTGTGACACACGATGAAAACTCTGCCTGGATATGCGAGTATTACTTATCCAGTGCTACTACCGGGGCCCTGGTGAGCATTACATACTGTTATTTATCGTTCATTTCCCAGTTGAAACTTGCCGCAGTAAGATCAAAAGCATGCAGCCGTAATTCACCAACACAGAGTGGAATACAAGAGTTTAATGCCGATTATGCTTATTCACAAATGCGAGCATTTGCAGAGACGTTTTGCTTCAGTTCTCACCAACACCAGTCGCTCTATGAATCACATCATTTGTAAACTTACAAATCTCCAGGCACTGAGTTCCCTGCAGGAGACTAGGGGAGGGCTTCACTCTCTAGAGAGACCCTCAAGGAAGGAAACATGATTGGGTTTGCTTTCCATTTGTCTAAGAGTGCCCCAGACCAGGGTCTCTCAACTTCAATGTGTATATGAAACACCCGGGGAATCTTGGTAAAAGGAAAATTCTGGGCTAAGCATAGTAGCTCATGCCTGTTAACCCCAGCACTTTGGAAGGCCAAGGTGGGAGTCCGCTTGAGGCCAGGAGATCTACAGCAGCTGGGGAACATAGCAAAACTTCATTGCTACAAATAATAAAAAATAAAAATTAGCCAGGCGTGGTGACAAGACATGCCAGCAGTCCCAGCGACTCGAGAGGCTGAGGCAGGAGGATTGCTTGAGCCCAGGAGGCAAAACGAATTCCAGCCTCTTGGGAGGCTGAGGCTCAAGAATCACTTGAGCTGGGGAGGCAGAGATTGCAGTGAGCTGAGATCATGCCACTGCACTCCAGCCTGGACAGCAAAGCAAGACTCTATCTAAAAAAAAAAAAAAATAGAGGCCACAGGCTCCCAGGCTCTATCCTTGGGCCCTTGGAGATTCTGATTCTATCAATCTGTTTTGTTTTTCTATTTTAGAGACAGAGTTTCATGCTGTTGCCCAGGCTAGAGTGCAATGATACAATCAAAGCTCACTGCAGCCTCTACCTCCCAGACTCAAACAATCCTCCTTTCTCAGCCTCCTAGGTAGCTGGGATCACAGGTGCATGCCACCATGCCCAGCTATTGTGTGTGTGTGTGTGTGTGTGTGTGTGTGTGTGTGTG
>CM052649.1:184914425-184967381 GCA_028533165.1 Leontopithecus rosalia
GGGGAGGGATAGCCTGGGGAGAAATGCCAAATGTGGATGAAGGGGAGGAAGGCAGCAAAACACACTGCCATGTGTGTACCTATGCAACTATCTTGCATGTTCTGCACATGTACCCCAAAACCTAAAATGCAATAAAAAAAGAAACAAACAAGGCTAAGTTTATCTTTGGATCATTCCATTCAACTCAATTTGACAAATATTTCTTAAGCACCTACTGTATGCCAGGCCACATTCTAGGTGCTAGGACTAGGTCCCAGGAGGCCAAGGTACAAATAGCAACAAGACATCTAAGCAGTGCTAAGGAAAGTAACTGCTCAGTGATACCTGCAAAAGCACAGTGAAGCAGGTGTGATTCAGCACCCCTTATGCAATAGGTATAGAGACCACTGCCATGGGATTTCACCACGGGGGAGAGAGAGACTGGGCTCAACTCTGAACACTGCATAGCCAAGGGGGAATTCAGAGCCAGGGAGCGGGCTGGGGGTCACAGCTATTTACCACTGTTGCAGTGACCCCATCAGAGCAAGAGGACAGTGATGGTCACACATTTGCTTAACTTCTCCTAATTCATCCATTTTGTCTCGTTAGACCAAGACAGCTCAGGTGCCTGCAACGGGGTCCAAAGACTTGTAGCTGTCTGCTAGAGGTGAGCAGAATGCTTTCTGCCTGTGTAGCTCAGCCCGTGAAACAAAAAATTCTCCGAAGGCCATCTGTCAATTAACTCCGGCACTGAAGTGTGGAACAAAACGACAAATGGGGGGAGTTGGACGAGCTGGTTCTAATCTAGGCAAGAATTCCTCTTCTGTTGTGTGATGTTTTTCCCCATTCTAACTCCTATCAACCTTGTCCTGCCTGTCGTCACGTGCAGGCGCACACATAAATATCAAGCCCTGTCTTGTTTTTAATTTTCTAACACAAGAGGCCCAGGAGTCGCTACCTGTAAAAAACATAGCTAGATAGAATGCAAGACAACTTGAGGGTAAATCGCAGACAGGATTGAGACTGGCTCACAGAAGTTCAGGGGAAGCCCAGGGAACCCCTCCCTCCTGCAGCTCAGCAAATCCCTGCACACCACCCCTCCCATTCGTTCTCTGCTGCATGATTGCCTTCCTGATAGCTGATAAAGGGCTGGGTATGAAGGAAATTGTTCGCCACTGCAGGCTGCATAAATATCCCATTATCAATAGGAAGCAAGTGACTTGCTTAAAATTGCCGACTCTCTCATTTTGTTTTAACACGCTTGTTCTCTATCGAAATAAGCTTACACCTTTGAAAAGGCTATCTCCAAAGCCCCACGCTGGCTCCGGCTTGAAAAATAAATTTGAAATCAGCCAAGGCAGAATGATCTCATTCCAGCCCTCTGATATTAAAAGAGCAGCTCAGAAAAGGGGGAAACTTGCTTTAGGAATTCTGTGTACCCAGAAATGTAACCCTAAGCAAGATACAAGAGAGTACGCTAACTATTTCAGAACACGCATGCATGCGTGTGCGCACAAACACACAAACACACATGAACACACAACCACATACATAACACATAAACACACACATACATAACACAAACACACAAACACACAAACACACACGAACACAAACACATACATAACACACAAACACACATACAACCACACACAAACCCACATACACACGAACACAAACACACATACACAACACACATACACACAAACACACACAAGCACACATACACACACAAACACACACACACAAACACACACACAAACCCACATACACACAAACACACACGAACACAAACACACATACACACACACAAGCACACATACACAAACACACACAAATGAACACAAACACGCATACACACAAGCACACATACACACACACATACACACTAACACACTAACACACATACATGAACACAAACACATACACACACAAACCCACATACACACGAACACAAACATACACAACACACACATACACACACACACAAGCACACATACACACACACAAGCACACATACACACACATACAAACACACACAAACCCACATACACACAAACACACACGAACACAAACACATACACAACACACATACACAAACACACACAAGCACACATACACAAACACAAACCCACATACATACACAAACCCACATACATGAACACAAACACATACAACACACACATACACACACAAGCACACATACACAAACACACAAACCCACACAAATGAACACAAACACGCATACACACAAGCACACATACACACACACATACACACTAACACACATACATGAACACAAACACATACACACACAAACACACATACACACACATACACACTAACACACACACACACACACATCATTCCATATTTTCCCTAAACAGATGGTGACCTGGCTCGGAGTCCAGGAGGAAGCCGAGGGACTCACAGCCATGTGGGTTTTGGGATTCTGAAGGTAAATTGTGTGGTAAAGGAAACATTGCAATCTATTGAGAAAACAAGAATTACTCAATACACAGACTACAATGAACAGTTACGAACTTCAAAACAGTCATGTTACAACTGTGCACTGCACCGGTGACCCAAATTGACTTTTGGGAAATTAAAAAGCAGAGGGAATTCAAACAATAAAAATTAGATGACTTTGGGAGGCCGAGGTGGGAGAGGCCAGGAGTTTGAGGCCAGCCTGGGCAACATAGCCAGATCCCACTTCTATAAAAAATTTAAAATATTTCCTGGGCATGTCTGTAGTCTTATAACTACTTGGGAGGCTGAGGCGGGAGGATCGCTTAAGCCCAGAAGTTTGAGGCTACAGTGAGGTATGACCCCACCACTGTACTACAACCAGGGAGACAGAGCAAGTCCCTTTCTATAAATAATAATACTAACAATAATCAGATACAAAAGATCTTTGTAAACAAGAATTGAAGGCGGATTGATACATTAAAAAAACATGAAGACAAAGACAACCTGCAGAAAGAAACAGGAACTGAGATAGGGCAGACAAGGAAACAGTCTTCGATATGTGAAAAGTTTGACCAGAATGCTCAGCAGAGCAATGCAGCAGACAGACAGATTTTCCCCTAAAGAAAAAACACGGATATGCAAAAATTACATAAAAAAGAATTTCAGCTCATCATTAAGTTTTTTCAGCTCATGGTATTTTTGTACTATTAATTTTCCAGGGCAACTGAGTATCACCATAATATACCATGGGTTTTTTGTTTGTTTGTTTTGAGACAGAGTCTCACTTTGCCACCCAGGCTGCAGCACAGGGGCAGGACCTTGGCTCACTGCAGCCTCCACTTCCCAGGTCCAAGCAATTCTTGTGCCTCAGCCTCCTGAATGGTTGGAACTCCTCCCAGCTAGTATGTGTATCTTTTGGTAGAGACGGGGTTTCAGTATGTTGGCCAGGCTGGTCTCTAACTCCCGACCTCAGGTGATCTGCCTGCCTCCGCCCCCCCAAAGGGCTGGGATTACAGGCATGAGCCACCACACTCAGCTAATTTTTATATTTTTAGTAGAGACTGGGTTTCACTATGTTGGCCAGCTGGTCTCGAACTCCCGACCTCAAGTGATCTGCCTGCCTCCGCCTCCCAAAGTGCTGGGATTACAGGCGTGAGCCACCACACCTAGCTAATTTTTATTTTTTTAGTAGAGACTGGGTTTCGCCATGTTGTCCAGGTGGTCTCAAACTCCCGACCTCAAGTGATCTGCCTGCCTCCGCCTCCCAAATTGCTGGGATTACAGGCGTGAGCCACCATGCCCGGTCCACCATGTTTTAACTATCAGATTCATGCACAGCAATAGATAACTTGCTGAGAGTCTCGTACGAGCCAGGCGCTATTCTAGGAGCAGGCAGTGGCACTGAATGAAGCAAGGCTCCCTGGCCCTCGAGCTTGGCATCCACTGGGGACAGACAGACCATAACCAGTTGGCACTTTGTAAAGTAAATAACGTGGTCTGTAGGAAGGTGGTAAGTGCTACAGAGAAACCAAAGTAGAAGAATAAAGGAGCATGGCAGTGGGCATCTGTGGTCCCACCTACTTGGGAGGCTGAGGCAGGAGAATCGCTTGAACCCAGGAGGCAGACAGTGCAGTGAGCTGCGATCGGGCCATTGCACTCCAGCCTGAGCAACAAGAGCAAAACTGTGCCTGAAAAAAAAAAAAATCTCAAAACGTTTTTCAGGCAAATACCAGGATAAGCTAAGAGAAAAATCAGAAACAAAGTAAAAATGTTTGCAATTTATGTGACAAAAGAGGAGCTAATTTCCCTCACATTACAAAATTTCTGTATACAGAATCAGTAAGAAAAAAGGCCAACAAGCCAAAATAAAAATGTTCAAAAAACATGAGCAGACGGTTCCCAAGCCAGAATTACAAATGGCTTTTAAACCTGTAACACCAAGTTCAGCCCGACGCACAACCAGAGAAATGCAAATTACAAGTACATTTGTATGCCTATATTTCACCTCGAAGGCAGATGAAGATCCGATGCTTGGATAACACACAGTGCAGATAAGACTGTGCAAAAACAGGCCCTCTCAAGCATTCGTGTTGTGAGAGTGTGTCACCACGAACCCCGGACATGCCATCTGGCAATTTATATTGGTTACAAATGCACACTTTAACACAATGATTCCACCTCTAGAAATGTATTCTCAGGCATATAGACACATAGAATAATGTATGAACCAGGCTAGTGGGTGTAAATTATGTAGGGGGGTGTCTATTTCTTATAGATAGATAGATAGATAGATAGATAGATAGATAGATAGATATAGATTGATTGATTGATTTTAAAGATCTTACTTAATGATACTAAGAAATTATTGTTACCCCTGTTAGGAATGATGCTGGTTTTGTGGGGTTTCTTAAGTCCTCATATTTTTGGAGCTATATGGTAAAATAATTACAGATGAAATGATATAATGTCTGGGATTTGCTTTAAAATAATAAAGGAAGAAGGAGGGCGAGTAGATGGGAGTGTAAATTTTAAAAAGCTTGGTTCACATTAAAGCTTAGTGATGGCCCCCTTAGCATTCATGATTTTCCATAATAAACCTCAGATACTAAAAGCTCAGAAACAACTCAAATAGCCCTTAATAGAAACGTTAAATAAAGTATGATACACCCAAACAACAGAAGAGTATTGCTATGATTTCAACGTGGCTTATGGTCTGTCTCCTGCAAACCTCGTGTTGAAACTTTATCCCCAATGTGTCACTATTAGAAGGTGGGGCCTGGTGGGCGGCGTCTGGGTCCTGAGGGCAGATCCCTCATGAGTAGCTTAATGCCCTCCCGCTGGGGTGAGTGAGTTCTTGCTCCATTAGTTCTCTATAAGTTCCTCAACAGCTGGTTGTTGAAAAGAACTGGGCAGCAACACTCCCAGACTCCCCACCATGTGATCTCCTTGCAAACATCAGCTCCCCTTCTGCTTCTTGCCCTGATTTGAAGCAGCCCAAGGCTCTCCCCAGAGGCAGAAGCCCGGTTTTGAACTTCACAGCCACCGGAATCATGAGCCATACAAACCTGTTTTCTTTATAAGCTACCCAGTCTCAGTCATTTTGCTAGAGCAACACAAAATGGACTAAGACAACTATAGAGCTATTAAAAGACTAAGAGTTTTTATACCCTGTTGTGGAGTGACCTGCAAGATGTATTGTTAATTGAAGCCAGACACAGAACAGTGCACGTCAAATGCTTGCCATTTACTTTTGAAAAAAAAAGAAGAAGGAGAAGAAGAAAGGCTAGACCAATGTGCTTGTAAGATGTGTTGGTGGCATAGTGGGGAGCACAGCTGCCTTCCAATGTACTTGTAAATACTAGGTTGGTGCAAAAGTAATTGTGATTTTTCCCGATAAAAGTACGAGCAAAACAGCGATTGCTTTTGCACCAACATAACACATAGATCATGTCTGATAATACATAAGAAACAGACATTCCTGGCTGCCTCTGCAGAGGGAAAGCAGGTGACGGTGATGGGATGGAGGAGGGACAGGGGTCATGAGGGACATGTTCAGTAGACATTTTTCTAGCTGTTGAAATCCGTACCATTAATGCATTATCTATTCAAACAAGTAAAATTTATGATCGTAAATATATACACTAAATGATTAAAAGTGTTTATTGCTGAAGGGTGAGATTGTGGGTGATTATTTTCCCAATATTCTACAAAGAACATGTTGCTTAGGTAATGTGAATAGACAGAAGGTTCTTTTTGGAGAGTCAAAAATCAGGAAATGGCTTGATCAAAGAGCTTGTCTCCATCAGCAAACAGAAGGCGACCCACTGATTCCCAGATTCTGGCCTTGTCACAGCCCTCTTCCTTTGAGAATCACACCTCTTGGTGTACTAACCATGGGTCGTCAGGGATGGCGTAGGGTGAGGACATGATGCTGAGTGAGATCTGTTTCTGCCCTTAAAGAACTCGTGAAGGGGCAAAGTAGAGAGAGAGGCAGAGAAGCCAGCAGGCCATTACAGTGTGAGGAGGTAAGTGCTATAATACCTGTAACGGAAGAAATCTGAAGAGGGAGGTGGGAGGGGGTGATGGGAGGAAACTGATTTTTCAGCAGGAAGGCACGAGAACCTTAAAGATGAATCCTAAGTGGATTCAAGATGCCGTGGTGCTGATTCCGTTTAGTGTCAATGATAACATGGCTGACTGCATTTGTTCATTGACCTCCCGTGAAGATTCAGTGCTGAAATAGTGCCTAGTAATTTGCATGGTCCTCCAGTGCAGAGCTGGGCTAAATGTACTTATCGCTGCTCTTCATGCTTTTAAGCTTTTAGCAGGTATCAGAACGACAACCTTGCTCCGTTCCCAGATTCCGATTGCCGCTCTAAGTGAATTCAATACCCTTAACTGCTCCTCTACTCCATTCGAGAGACCCGACACATGGGCAAATTCTGGATCTCGCCCTGACCTCACATTGTTCACTCTGTAAAAATTTTAACTCTAAAAATTTCACTCTCACCCCATGACCTCATAATTGCCTAACTCTGCCATTCTCACCGTCTGCTCATCAATCATCCAAGACTTTGACTGTCAGTGTTTCTCTGGATTGTCAGCCGGCACCGTTCCTTCCCACTCAACCCCACTAGAGAAGTTGCCTGGAACCACTCTCCTTCCCTAGCCCTACCTCCATGACCGCCGAGCTCTCTGTGAATCTGTTCTAGGCCTCCAAGGAGCGTTTCCACTCCTGTGGACAGACACAGTTCTTTCCCCAACCTGCATTATTGTTATTCAAGAGCTGCAGTATCCTCTTCAAACCCTCAATCCCATTTCCCAAATCCATCCCAAACTCAGTGAATAATGAACTCCTCCAATCACTCAATACACACGTAATACATACTTATCAATATACACAAGTACATATTGATCAATACAGATCTACAGATGCTCCTCAACTTGTGCTAAGGTTGTCCTAATAAGCCCATTATAAGTTGAAAACAACAGAAATCCAAAACCCATTTAATACACCTCATCTGCTGAAGATCACAGCTTTGTCTAGCCTCCCTTAAACGTGCTTAGAACATTTCCATTAGCCTACCGTTGGGCAAAACCATCTAACATAAAGCCAAGTTTCAAATAAAGCATTGAACATCTCATGTAACTTCTTGAGTACTGTAGTGAAAGTGATGAACACTATAGCTCTATGGGTACTGGAAGTACGGTTTCTATGCACATGCATCTCTCTCACACCGTCGGAAAGTCAAAAATTCATAACTCCAGCCCCTGGGGACCATTTGAAGTTAGTTTGTTCTCATTACTATACAACATTTCCATCTCCAGTTCATTGATATTTAGTCTGACGAAAATAATTATATGAGGCCGGGCACGGTGGCTCAGGGTGGCTCCCAGCACACTGGGAGGCCAAGGCGGGGGGATGGCCTGATATCGGCAGTTCGAGACCAGCCTAACCAACATGGAGAAACCCCGTCTCTACTAAAAAAATTATACAAAATCGGTCAGGCATGGCGGCACATGCCTGTAATCTCAGCTACACGGGAGGCTGAGGCAAGAGAATCGCTTGAACCTGGGAGGCAGAGGTTGTGGTGAGCTGAGATTGCACCATTGCACTCCAGCCTGGGCAACAAGAGGGAAACTCCATCTCAAAAAAAGAAAAAGAAAAGGAAAGAAAAACCATTGTATGATTATCAGACTGGTTACATACGTTAACCACATTAGTAATAATCGATTCAGGCCAAAATAACTGATGGACACTCAACCTAGTGGGTAAAAGTTTGACCATTATGGAATTCACATAGCTTCAAAGTATTTTCCCACAGAAGACTAATGACAGAGAGGGAAAGACTTTAGAGTGGAAAAGCCTGGCAGACTCCACCTGCCTCTGATGATCAAAGTCGGCGGGACCAGAAACGGGTCAAATCACCCCCACATATCACCCGACTGGGTGCCAGGACAAGGACACATCGTTATCGCTTCTGTGATATTTCTGCAAAAGCTGCATAACTTAATATAACTAGGAAGAAACACCAGAGAAATCCAAACTGAGAAACACGTCACAAAATAACTGACCTGTAACCTTAAAAAGTATCCAAGAGATGAAAGTGAAATGCTCAACGCTATGGTTCATTGACTGCGTCCTCTTCGAGATTCTCCAAAACTCATGTTGAAACTTAATCCCCTTTGTGGTGGTATCGAAAGGCGAGGTGGCTGGGGAAGTGACTAAGTGATGAGGGTCCTGCCCTCGTGAAGGGTCAGCTTAGCCCCTTTTTCTCTTTTATTCCTCTGCCATATGAGGACATGGCATTGCTTCCCTCCAGGGAATGCAGCAACAGGGTGCCATCTTGGAAGCAGATAACAGCCCTCACCAGACACCATTCCTGCTGGCACCTTGATCTTAGACTGCCCAGCTTCCAGAACGGTGGGAAATAAATTTCTGTTCTTTACATAGTACCCGGGAGTCTGAGGTATTTTGTGACAGCAGCTCCAATGGACTGAGACACTAATCAAAACACAAAACCTAAGGCACCTTTTCGGATTGAAGAAAACTGAAGAGGCACCACAGATGGAGGCTAAATTCAGACATAGCTCAAGGACACTGCAGGTCTGGCTCTGAGCTACCACAGTAAAGCAAGTCACACCAATTTCTTGGTTTCCCAGAGCATATGAAAGTCACATCTACATTGCACTTTTGTCTATTACAGGTGCAGTAGCATTATATCTTTAAAAAGGTACGACCTTTATTTACAAATATTTTGTTGCTAAAATATATAAACAATTATCAGGTCATAATCTTTGGCTGGTAGAAAGTCTTGTCTAAATGCTGATGGCTGCTGACTGATCAGGGTGGTGGTTGCTGAAGGTTGGGGTGCCTGTGGCAATTTCTTAAAATAAGACAGCAATGAATTTGGCTGCATTGATGGAGTATTCATTTCACAAAAAAATTAATCTGTAGCCTGCAATGCTGTTTGACACATTTTACCCACAGAACTTATTTCAGAATTGGAGCCAATCCTCTTAAGCCTTGCCACCGTTTTATTAAATAAAGAGTATGTTAATGGAATAGTCCACAATGCCATTTCAAGCGTTCACAAGCATCTTCACCGGGAGTAGATTCTATTTCCAGAAACCACTTTCTTGGCTCATCCATCAGAAGCAACTCTGCATCCACTCAAGTTTGATCATGAGATTGCAGACATCAGTCCCATCTTTAGGGTTCACTTTGAACTCTCATTCTCTTGCTCTTTCCACAACATCTGCAGTGACTTTCTCCACTGAGGCCTGGAACCCCTCAATATCATTTGTGGGAGCTGGAATCTACTTCTTCCAAACTCCTGTTCATGTTGATATTTTGGCTTCCTCCCACGAATCACAAATGTTCTTAATGGTTGAGAATAGTGGATCCTTTCCAGAAGGTTTTTAATTTACTTTGCCCAGATCTATCAGAGGAATCAATACCCACGGCAGCTATAGCCTTATGAAATGCATTTCTTAAATAATAAGACTTGAACGTTTAAATTACGCCTTCATCCATGGGCTGCAGAATGAAGGTTGTACTGGAAGACATGAAAAGAACATTCATCTCCTTGTACATCTCTATCAGAGCTCTTAGGTGATCAGGTGCATTGTCAATGACAGGCATATTTTGAAAGGAGTCTTGTCTTCTGAGCAGTATTTCTCCACAGTGGGCTTAAAGGATTCAGTAAACCACGCCATAAGCAGGTGTGCTGTCATCCAGGCTTTGATGCTCCATGGCTAGAGCATAAGAAGAATAGATTTGCCATCATTCTGAAGGTCCTTAAGATTTGGGGGATGGTAACTGAACACTGGCTTCAACTTAAAGTCACCAGCTGGGGTGGCCCCTCACAAGAGTCAGTCTGTCCTCTGCAGCTTTGAAACCAAGCATGGAGTTCTCCTCTCCAGCAACGAAAGTCCTAGATGATGTCTTCTTCTAATAGAAGGTTGCTTTAGGCCAGGCTCACACTTGTAATCCCAGCGCTTTGGGAGCCTGAGAGGGACAGATCACCTAAGGTCAAGAGTTTGAGACCAGCCTGGCCAACATGGTGAAACCCCATCTCTACTAAAACTACAAAAATTAGCCCTGCATGATGGCGGACACCTGTAATCTCAGCTACTTGGGAGGCTGAGGCAGGGAGAATTGCTTGAAACCGGGAGGTGGAGGTTGCAGTGAGCCAAGATCGCACCACTGCACTCCAGTCTGGGCAACAGAACGAGACTCCAGCTCAAAAAAAAAAGGCTATTTTTTTCTATATTGAAAAATCTGTGTTGAGTGTCGCCATTTTCATCAATCTTCTCAACCAGATCTGCTTGGTAACTTGCTGCAGCTTCTACACAAGCACCTGTCGCTTCACCTTGTACTTTTATGTATGCAGATGACTTTTTTTTTTTGAGATGGAGTTTCGCTGTTGTTACCCAGGCTGGAGTGCAATGGCGCGATCTCAGCTCACCACAACCTCCGCCTCCTGGGTTCAGGCAATTCTCCTGCCTCAGTCTCCTAAGTAGCTGGGATTACAGGCACGCACCACCGTGCCCAGCTAATTTTTTGTATCTTTAGTAGAGACGGGGTTTCACCATGTTGACCAGGATGGTCTCGATCTCTTGACCTCGTGATCCACCCGCCTCGGCCTCCCAAAGTGCTGGGATTACAGGCATGAGCCACCGCGCCCGGCCGGAGATGACTTCTTAAACCTCATGAGCCAACCTTTGCTACCGTCAAACTTTTCTTCTACAGTTTCCTCACCTCTCTCAGCTTTCATAGGATTTAAAAGAGTTGGGGCCTTGCTCACTCTGGATTAGGCTTTGGCTTAAGGGAATGTTGTGGCTGGTTTGATCTTCTATCTAGTCCTCTAAAACTTACTCCATATCAGCAATAAGGCTGCTTTGCTTTCTTATCATTCATGCGTCCACTGGAGTAGCCCTTTTAATTTCCTTCAAGAGCCTTTCCTTTGCATTTGCAACTTGGCTAACTCTCTGGCCCAGGAGGCCAGCTTTCAGCTTCTCTCAGCTTTGGTCATGTCTTCTTCACTGTGCTTAATCATTTCCAGCTTTTGACTTAAAGTGAAAGACATCAGACTCTTCTTTTCACTTGAACAATTAGAAATGGTCTAATTTCTTTCTTTTCTTCTTTTTTTTTTAGACAAAGTCTCACTCTGTTACCTGGGCTGAAATTCAGTGGCAGTCTTGGCTCACTACAACCTCCACCTCTCAGGTCCAAGCAATTCTCCTGCTTCAGCCTCCCGAGTAGCTTGGATTACAAGTGCCCACCACTACACCCAGCTAATCTTTTGCATTTTTAGTAGAGATATGGTTTCCCCATGTCAACAAGGCTGGTCTTAAACTCCTGACCTTGTGATTCACCAACCTCAGCCTCCCAAAGTGCTGGGATTACAGGCTTGAGCCACCACACCCAGGCTAATTGGCCCAATTTCAATGTTGTTGTATCTCAGGGAAGAGGGAGCCCCAAGGAGAGGGAGATAAACAGGGAAAGGCTGGTCGGTGGAGCAGTCAAAACATACACAACATTTATTAAGTTCACCATTTTATAAAGATGTAGTTACTGGCCTCAAAATAATCGCAATAGTAACATCAAAGATCACTGATCACAATGTAATAATTAAGGAAAGAGGAAAGAAATACAAAATGTGGCTCAACAGTTAAGGACGGGTTTATTTTAGAGAAAACAAATCTGAGAGGGGCTTCTGGCCAAGTTACATTAGAGAGCCCTTCTCTCTTACAGACTAAGGATATTTAAGGGTTTTGGAAAGGGGGGCTTGTCATAGGTTCAGAATGTTTCTATCTGAAGGAAAGTTTACTGTAGGATTGGAATGTCTCTGGTTGGAGGGGAGTCTATCTCCAGGTTGGCTTGTTTCTCATCAAAGAAGGGTTTATCTTAGGCTTGGAATGTTTCTGGTTATGCTGACGTTAGTCATCAGGCTGACGTTTTGAGGCTGGATTAGCTGGTTTTTAATCAAGAAAAACTTAGAACGGTGGTGTTCATTCAGGATGGCAATGTTTCTGCTCTGTCACACGGATCATTCTAACAGATATAATAATAATGAAAAAGTTTGAAATGCTGGTGGGAACTACCAAAATGGAACCCAGAGGCCCAAAGTGAGCACATGCTGTTGGAAAAATGATACTGACAGACCTTTCCAACCACAGGGTTGCTACAAACCTTTACTTTGTAAAAAAAAAAAAAAATCTTCAAGGTGCAGTGAAGTATAAAAGCTGGTATGCCAGTATGACCCTGGATTGAATGATTTATCTGTAAAAAAAATTATTGGGTAACTGGTGAAATCTGAATAGAGTCTGTGGATTCGGTGGTAGTGTATGTTGTTAGTGCTCTCATTCTGATGGTTGCAGTTGCTTATGGTGTAGTGTCTTTGTGAAAAATACACTCCAGCATATTCAATAGTGTCAGACATCATGCCTGCTGCTTGCTGTACAAAAGCTTAGAAAAAGAACAAATTTTAGTTTGGGTGATATAAATATATCATATCTATTTGAGAGAGAGAATGATAAGGAAATGTGCTCAAATGCCTACAGTAGGAAATCTCGGTGAAAGGTATTCAGGATTTATTTGTACTGCTCATTCAACTTTCCGCTACGTTTGAAATTTTTTTTAAGTAAAATAGTACAACCAAAATAGACTATGGGATGGGAACTTAATTATATCTGTGTGATAAAATATTACACACATTCAAAAATCACATTTAGTAAATGACATGAGCAAACACATTTTCTTAAGAAATCAGTATATAAAGCTATAAGTGTAATATGGCTTAACCTGGGGAAACGTGCCAAGAAAAAAAGACATAAAAGAAATATATGAAATATAAAGATGGAATTATCATGGAATGGTGACATTTCTAGATGATTGCCGGAAGTTCTTGGTGGTAGTTATATTTTTATTTTGGATTTTTTTTTAATAAACATCTCCAGGTGTCTGGCCCTTTTAAGAAGAACAGAATGTTATTCTACAAAACGACACCAACAATGACTGAACCGAAGACCTGACTACAAGTTTCCTCTCCGTGCTGGGGAGCATTTTCCTGACACCATCTGAAGCCTCCGACTGGAAATCTTGTTTCACAAAATTCAAAGCTTCTGTCCTTACACCTGATTCCTCGGGAAATTCTTTTCTCCTACTTGTATTAACCAATTCAGCTGTGAGGAGCAAAGAAGCCGGGGACTCTGCCCCTTAGCTGGGCTCGGAAGGTGTGTGTATTTTAGCACCGGCTGAGAACTGAGTTAGCTAATCTTCAAAGAGGCTGCCTGCCATCCCATTCAACAGCATAAAAAGCAATTTGTTTAGGGGGAGAAAAGCCATTTCAACACGAAAATTGGTTTCACAACAATATGCCTGATAAAACGGCACATGAAGGAACCCCTGGCTGGTCTCTCTCTCCCCCAGGGCCCGCCCCCGTCCCTCATTACCCTTTCTTTTGTAACTGTCGCCACAATGATAAAGGAAGCTCTGTCCATGGAACACATTTCACCTCTGGAATAGTGGACCAAGACTGTCCATGCTTTCTATAAAAAACAAAATATGCGGTCGTTCTGCTGGTTCTACCTGCACTCATTCTAAAGTTTGCATGCCATCACCTGCAGTTCAACCTCAAAAATTCATCCTTGACTCCTCCCCTTCTTATCCATAGTACCTCCAGCACCCAGAGTGGTTGTTCAAAGACAACACACTGTGCTTCAGCTTCAACTTCTCATTAGCTCCCATTCACTCATTCATTCAACAAGCGGGCACAGGGCTGCTATTCCACACCAGGCCAGAGTCCATGGACATGGAGCAAGGTCAGATTCATCCCCTTTGATGTCCCAGGCTCTTCCAGAACTGGGCCATCCACACCTTCTTCTAAGAACCTCAGCCACGCCCACCCCCTTTTGAGCACCTCAGCCACGCCCACCCTCTTCTACCTACCTCAGCCACACCCACCTTCTTTTACCTACCTCAGTCACGCCCACTTTATAGGCACCTCAGCCACGCCCACACTGTTCTACCCACCTCGGCCACGCCCACCTTCTAGGCACTTCGGCCACGCCCACCTTCTTCTAAGCACCTCGGCCACGCCCACCCCGTAATTTCAACACTTTGGGAGGCCAACGTGGGTGGATCACTTGAGAGGTCAGGAGTTCAAGACCAGCCTGGACAACGAGGTGAAACCCCGTTTCTACTAAAAATACAAAAATTAGCCAGGCGTAGTGGCCCATCCAAGCTACTAGGGAAACTGAGACAAGAGAATCATTTGAACCCAGAGATGGAGGATGCAATGAGCCAAAATCACGCTCCTGGCACTCCAGGTTGGGTGACAGAGTGAGACTGTGGATCAAAAATAAATAAATAAATAAATAAAAATTAAAAACCTTCTATTCTCTATAAATCACCCAACCTTCGATATTTCTTTACAGCAGCACAAAAACAGACTAACACACCGAAATCCTGATTAACTCACCTTTCCTGCCCACCCCTCACAGTTCCCCACACTTTAGACCATGCTCTCTTCTATCCCATAATTACCCCCATGCCCTATTTCAGGAAGGCAGATTTGAGATTTGTTCTCCTAGCTCCTAACACAGGACTGTCCTGTGAAATCTTTTCTCTTTTGCAAAACCCATCACCACAGTGACTGGCTCGTTGCACATGGGCAGAACAGGCACTGTTACTAACAGGCACTGTTGTAAGAGTCAGCAGGACAGGACAGGCACGGTGGCTCCTACCTGTAATCCCAGTACTTTGGGAGGTGGAGGCGGGCAGACCACCTGAGGTCAGGAGTTCAAGACCAGTCTGGCCAACATAGTGAAAGCCAGTCTCTGCTACAAACACACACACACACAAATTGCCAGATATGGTGGCAGGTGCCTGTAGTCCCAGCTACTGGGGAGGCTGAGGCAGGAGAATGGCTTGAACCCAGGAGGCGGAGGTTGCAGCAAGCCAAGATCATGCCACTGCACTCCAGCCTAGGCAACAAGAGTAATACTCCATCTCAAAAAAAAAGACAGTTACCAGAACAGATAGTAGCTGCCCTCTGTCTGCCTCGGGTCCTTGGTGTCTCCCGGGTTGGGTTCTCACAAGCTCATCACTGCCTGTAAGAGGACCCCGTACCCATCTGTCAGGGGCGTCATAACAAAGGACCACAGGCCAGGTGGCTTCAACAGCACAAGTCTATTGTCACTGTCCTGGGGCTAGAGTTTGCCACCAAGGTATCTGTAGGGTTTGTGCCCTCCAGAGCCTTGAGCAAGAATCTGTTCCACGCCTCTCTCCCCTGGCTTCCTGGAGGTCGCTGGCAATCTTTGGTGGTGCTTGGCTTGTAGCTCTCTGCCTTCCTTTTCACACAATGCTCTTCCTGTGTGTGTGTCTCTGTCCCAATTTCCCCTTTTAGTTTTTTTGTTTTGTTTTGCTTTGCTTTCTTTTTGAGACAGAGTCTTGCTCTGTTACCCAGGCTGTAGTGCAGTGGCATGATCTCGGCTCACTACAACCTCCGCCTCCCATGTTCAGGTGATTCTCCTGCCTCAGTCTCCTGAGCAGCTGGGATTACAGGCGCATGCCACCACGCCCAGCTACTATTTTGTATTTTTCGTAGAGACGGGGTTTCGCCATGTTAGCCAGGATGGTCTCGATCTCCTGACCTCGTGATTCGCCCGCCTCGGCCTCCCAAAGTGCTGGGCCCAATTTCCCCTTTTATAAGGACACTGGCATTAGACGAGAGCTACCCTAACGATCTCATCCTACATCCATTATCTCAGGAAAGAGCCTGTCTCCAAATGAGGCCACGTTCTGATGTCCTTGAGGGTGAGGGCGCCAACATACATTTTTGGGGGCCACAGTTCAACCCCGTAACAGACCCACACCTCACGTTCAGGACTCGGTCATCAGTAACGCCCCCCACACGGGGACCCTTTCCAGTGCGCTACCTTCTCCCACAGCCCGCTCTCAGCCACGGAACGTTCTGAATGCACCTGCTACCTTCCACCCATGAGCCTGCTCAGCAGATAGAATTTCTGTTGCTGTTGTTAGAGACAGGGTCTCACTCTGTGGCCCAGGCTGGAGGGCAGCAGCGCCATCCTAGCTCACCGCAGCCTTGAACTCCTGAGCTCAAGTGATCCTTTCATCTCAGCCTCCGGAGCAGCTGGAACTACAGGTGCACGTCATCACACCTGGCTATTTTTTATTTTATGTTTTATTTTTATTCTTTTTTTGTTTTTTAGACAGAGTCTTGCTCTGTAACCCAGAGCTGGAGTGCAGTGGTGTCATTTCGGCTCAATGCAACCTCCGTCTCCCCGCAACCTCCACCCCTGTGCAAGTGATTCTCCTGCCTCAGCCTCCCAAGTAGCTGGGGTTACAGGTCACCACGCCCAGCTCAGTTTTGTATTTTTAGTAGAGATGGGTTTTCTCCATGTTGGCCAGGTTGGTCTCGAACTCCTGACCTCAAATAATCCACCTACCTTGGCCTCCCGAAGTACTTGCATTATAGGCGTGAGCCGCCATCCCTGGTCTATACATTATTTCCAAGCCCAAAGCTATGAAGAGAATTCATAGGTCTCTGCCTCCCCATAGGGAGACCAGAGTTCTCTGTAAAAACAAAACAAAACAGTGTGTTCTGTTTATGCCAAAATGACTATGGCTTCAAAACTTTCACACTCATATCCACCCCCATTCCTGTTGGTGTCTGATTTCCTGCGAGAGCCATAGGGAGCCACCATCTTCACACCGCTGGGCTTTGCAAAGTGCAAGAGAGCCACACGCAAAAGAGATCTTCCTAGGGGCACTTCAGTCCCTTCGCATGCAGTGACTAGTGACCAGGTTTGCTACAACGTACCCACCTGCCAGGAGCCACAGGTCTCAGCAGGCCAGAAGCTTAGCCATAGGAACAACACTGAGACATCCCTGGTGATGGTCCTAGAAGCAGAACTTGGGAGATGCTTCCCAGACGACACTGTCACATTTGCCCTCCGGGAAAATTTGGGTCCTTAGACCTCAACTCCCAGCCACCAGCTGAGAGGGGGGCCAGAGAGGATTTGAGTATTTCCTGGTTTTTCTTAGGTTCTAAATGTGACAGGAACCATTCCCCAGGCTATACCCTTGTTCCTCTAGGCTGCACCAAATCTCATTCAGGTCTTTCCAAGCTGGAAAGGTGATCTCAGGTCACTGCATGGGGGAGAGGATTGGGAGGAATAAACCACTCCAAATAAGGAAGGCACTGTTTGTCCCCAGACTGTTCCTGGCTAGCTGGACAAATACACTCAAATACACAGCTGTTTTGTCAGTATCTGAGCTATGTCCCTGTCATGGCTGAGTGTCAATCAAGGTAACCACCAGAACAGGGTAGAAACTCAGTGCTTGGCTCCCCAGGCCACCAGAATCAAGCCACTTTTCCTATAAATCAGTCTCAAATGGTGAATGTTAAGACCGGCACTTCTTGCCTAGAGACCCAAATTCTCTTCCAAGAAGGGTATTTAAGGACCTTCCTCGGACACCCTTGGGCTGCGGCAATCTCACCTGCCAGGGGACATTATTACAGGGAGACCGCACCTCAGCGTGGGCTGCTCCCCTGAATATGCCCACTGTTCCAATAGGAGAGACCCTGCCTCTCTCTGCCCTTGGGGAACCTCTAGGGTAGGCGTGGAGGCAGGATCCTCGTCAGAAATTATCTGTCTGTTGCCAGTACTGGGTTTCTAGAAAGTTATCAGACAGTCAGGTACATTGGCTCACTCCCATAATCCCAGCACTTTTTGAGGTCGAGGTGGTAGGATTGCTTGAGACAAGGAGTTCAAGTCCAGTCTGGGCAACATAGTAAGACCTTGTCTCTGCAAAATTCAAGAAAAAAAAAACAGCCAGCCAGGTGTGGTGGCTCACACCTGTAATTGCAGCATTTGGGGAGGCCAAGGCGGGTGATTGACCATCCTGGCCAACATGGTGAAACCCCGTTTCTACTAAAAATACAAAAATTAACTGAGTGTGGTAGCACGCTTTTGTAGTTCCAGCTACTTAGAGGTTGAGGCCGGAGAATCCCGTGAACCTGGGAAGTGGAGGTTGTAGTGAGCTGAGATCGCACCACTGCACTCCAGCCTGGCAACAGAGTGAGACTCCATCTCAAAAAAAAAAATAGCGGAGGATGGTGGCAGGTGCCTGTAGTCCCAACTACTCAGGAGGCTGAAGCAGGAGGATCACTTGAGCCCAGGGGTTCAAGGCTGCAGTGAGCCATGATTTCTACTGCACTCTGGTCTAGCCAACAGAGTGAGTACCTGTCTCAAAAAAAACAAAAAGGAAAAGAAAGTTGTTAGAAAAAGGCCCTCTCTGGCTCTCCGGGTAGGGGGAGGTCCGCACAGTGCCCTGGCCTTTCATCTCAGGATGTCCACTGGGTAGTTTCTGCCACCGGGCATCTGAAGGGTGCTCTGCCTGGCATCAGCCAGGGAGCTGGTCCTTGCTAAGCTGGGCTGTGGTGGTGAGAACAATCTTTCACAGCGTGCCCAGCGCTCTTGGCAGGAGACTTCCACGTTTCCAAAGCAGCCGGAACCACTGACAATTTGCATTCTAGTGCAGTGGTGTGGACAGTAGCCCAGAGAAACTGCTTTGCAAACTGGACACTAGGAGGGAGGTCTCTAAAACCGGGTCCCATGATGCCATGTCCCTGCAGTGGTACAGAATCATCCCTTCGCCAGGAAAGCTTCGGGCTAGATCACAGAAGGCCAGGGCTGGGGAAACAGAAAACGGCTCAAAGTCCTACAAAGATAAACTCATGACCTAGGGCCAGACAAACTGCATTCTTTAATAAGGAGGAAAGGAAAATACAAAAAAAAAAAAAAAAGAGGCATACTACAGGACTGCTGACACCTTGGCCAAGCCGAACTTGAACTTGAACTTAACTCTCAAAGCTCACCGTCTGCATGTCTGATGACTGGCCCAGAAGAACTCATTCACCATCAGTGAAGGACTGGCCAAACACACTTGATGAAAAATCCTCAAATATCCAAATTAGCCTCTGAAGCTCTGGATTATAGAAGCAGAAGGTAAACTCACATGGGTACCGGCTGGAGGGCACAGTGTGCCAGCAATGTCTCTCCACACCACTCATTTGCAAAGGGCACTGAACTCCCGGGATGAAAATGGCCTGAGGAAGCTTTACCCGCTTTGCCCTGATGTGACCACAGCGGGTCTCTTACCTACTAAAACTCAGATGTTGAAGTCCTAACCTCCAGATAAGGCTTTTAAGGAGATCACAGAGGTTAACTAAGGTCATTGTCCTGGAGAGCCAGGCCCAGTGGGTCACACCCATAATCTCAATGCTTTAGGAGGCTGAGGAGAGAGGATTCCTTGAGCCCAGGGGTTTGAGACCAACTCAACATAATGAGGGCAACATAATCAGATCCTGTCTCTACAGTTTTTTCCTTTAATTAGCTGGGTGTGGCGGTGGGTGTTTTCAGTCCCAGCTACTTGGGAGGCTGAGGTGGGAGGATCGCTGAGCCCAAGAGTTGGAGGCTGCAGTGAGCTATGACGGCACCACTGTTCTCTAGCTAGGTCCACAGAGCACGGTCACATCGCTAAAGAAAATAATGAAAATCAATTAATTTTTAAAAAGAAAAGGAAGAAACCCCAGGGGTTTCACTCTCTCTCCCTGCATGCCCAGAGAAAAGGTCATTTGGGGGCACGGTGAGAAAGTCACCACCTACAAGCCAGAAAGAGAGGCTCCGCCAGACACTGAGCTTGCCCGCACATTGAACCTGGACTTCCAGCCTCCAGAACGGTTAGCAAATACGTGTTGTTTCGGCCAGGTGTTCCGTGATCCTTTGTTATGGCCGCCTGAGCAGACAAACAGAGCTTCGTGTGGGGTTCAAGAAGTGACTGACCCAATTTCCCAGTTTCTGCTGTAACGAATTACCCTAACTCCACAGCTTAAAACCACACAAATTTATTATCTTCTAGCTCTGAGGTCAGAGGTCCAAAGTGAGTCTTACAGGGCTAAAATCAAGGTGGTGTTGGGGACGGTGCCCTCTGGAAGGTCAGCAAATAATCCATTCCTTGCCTCTTCCAGCTTCTAGGCACCAACCACGGCCCCCTCCTCCACCTTCAAAGCCAGCTAAATGCATTTGCTCCTCTCTAACCTCCTGCCTCGTTCTCATAAGGGCCCCTCTGGTTACATCAGACCCACTCAGATACTGCAGGAGAATCTCTTCATCACATCTGCAAGTCCCTTTTGCCATATAAGGTAACGTATTCCAAGGCTCCAAGGTTAGGACATGAACATCTTTGCGGGGGCCACCGTTCAGCTAACGCAGGCAACTGGTGGTCCAGAATCACCCACTGAGATTCTCTAGAAGGGGACAAACCAAGGAGAACCTCGAATGCCATCGGGGTCCAACAATGGGCTTCGATGTGTAAGCCAAGAGCGTGGCATGGGCTTACCCAGTGATGGAAGATTTTTTTCCTAAGGAAACCAAGGAATAGAAGGATTACAGGCAAAACTGCCTGGATACGCAGGACCCGCTGCTCAGAGAGGACCCCTGAATTCCGAATCGAATCCTGGGAAGAGCTCCCTGTATCTTCAGACCATGGTGCAGGGAGGCACGCTCCAGCAGCATCTGCCCAAATGTGGGCACCCTGATGGACCGCAGGCAGCTGGGCGGCACAAAGCTTGGCTAATGCCCACACTGACTCGCTTGAAAACAAGACTCCATCGCTGTCTCTGTGCCTGGAAGCCAGCAGAGACATCCCTCGAGGAAGGGCCTCATAAGTCCCCATGTCACCACCGTAGGGACCTGCAGGCAGAGCTTCGGGCAGCTCAAGCCGGGCGTCCCAACACACTGAGCCGTGCCCACCGCCATCCAGACAAAAGTGCCCTACAGGGCAAAGTGTTCTCTCTGTGTCATGATCTCCTCACTCTGAGGGATGCATCTCCCATGGTAGGAGGGCTCTGGGGAGCAGAGAGGCAAAACCACCAGTTCCTTCTAAAGCTGCTTCAGGATGATGGGGCTGAACATCACAACCCCACCTGCAAAAACCTCAGAGGCACAAACTTCAAATCACAAGGCACTTCATGCACTTGCAAGTCTCTGTGAGCGGTGGTGCTGGGTGTTGAGAGGAGGCCAGGATTATTACCAAGATGCAACCTCTGCCCACAGAAGCCGTGATCGCCATGGACGAGACAGCTGTTCAGGAAGTGACATAAACACCAGTAAACTTGATGGATGTATAAAACGAGGTACTAACTTATTAACAAACACCAGCATGACCATGTCACAGTACTCCAGCCTGAGTGACAGAGTGACACCTTGTCTCAAAAGAAAGAGAGAGACAGAAAATCGTCAATGCAGGGTGATGTGAACCAGCAAACACACATAAAAGCTGAAAATATATAAAAAAGTGCGTGATCAGTTCTGGACTGTCTACATTTTCATTTATTCAGACAGCCAGTCATTCAACAAACATTTTGCTTTGGCCCCAGGAATATGCGAAACTCTCTGTTGCATACCGAGAATACGGCAGGAACGGGACCAACCCATCCCTCTGCTGCACACTGAGAACACGGCAGGAACAGGACCAACCCCTCCCTCTGTTGTATACTGAGAATACGGCAGGAATGGGACCAACCCATCCCTCTGCTGCATACCGAGAATACGGCAGGAATGGGACCAACCCATCCCTCTGCTGCACGCTGAGAATACGGCAGGAACGGGACCAACCCACCCCTCTGCTGCACACTGAGAATACGGCAGGAACAGGACCAACGCCACCCCTGACCACACAGAGGTTAACCTCCATTTATGTGAAATGTCCAGAATAGGTACATCCGTAGGGATGGAAAGCAGATTAGTAGCTGCCTAGGGCTGGAGGGGTTTGCAGACACGCAGGTGAACTGCCAATGGGCATGGGTATTTAGTGTGAGTGTCGAGAATGCCCTAAAATTGACTGCTGGGATGGTTTCGAAAACCTGTGGATATATTAGGTTGGTGCAAAAGTAACTGTGGGTTTTGCCATTATAAGTAATGAGAACTGCTGGCCAGGCACAGGGGCTCAAGCCTGTAATCCCAGCACTTTGGGAGGCCGAGGCAGGCAGATCACCTCAGGTTAGGAGTTCAAGACCAGCCTGACCAACATGGTGAAATCCCATCTGTACTAAAAATACAATATTAGCTGGGCATGGTGGCACATGCCTCTAAACCCAGTGACTTAGGAGGTCGAGGCAGGAGAATCGCTTGAACCCAGGAGGCGGAGGTTGCAGTGAGCTGAGATTGCACCACTGCACTCCAGCCTGTGCAACAAGAGCGAAACTCAGTCTCAAAAAAAAAAACATAATGAGAACTATCGCAAGCATCTTGTAACTCTAAGGGTGGATGCATTAAGGGTAGCAGAGTGAGTAGTTTGAAGGTACCCAAGTCTCGGTGCCATTTTTGACTGAATTAGCACTGGAGCTGCCCTATCTCTTACCTTTAATTATGTGAGATTTTAAAAGAAGCAAACAGGCTGAGTCCAGAGGCTCACACCTGTAATCCCAGCACTTTGGGAGGACGGGGCAAATGGATCACTTGGAGTAAGGAGTTTGCCATAAAAAGCAATGGCAAAACCTGCAATTACTTTTGCACCAACCAAACATTAAAAACAATTAGATCGTACATTTTAAATGGTGAATTGTGATACGTACATTATATCTCAATTTATTTTAAGGTAGGGACTTGTGTCACCCAGGCTGGAGTACAGCGGCGTGATCATAACTCACTACAGCCTCCAATTCCTGGACTCAAGTGATCCTCCTGCCTCAGCCTTCCAAGTAGCTGGGACTACAGGTATATTCCACCATGCCCGGATACGTTTAATTTTTTGTAGAGATGGGATCTTGCTATGTTGCCCAGGCTCGTCTCAAACTCCTGTACTCAAGCAATCCTCACACCTTTGGCCTCCCAAAGCACTGAGACTACAGGAGTGAGCCATGGCGCCTGGTCAACATGTGATAACTTCTTAGCTACGGAAGTCATGCGTGCTACGGGAGGACTCAGGGGCTTCCAACAATGCCTAGTGACAGAAAGGTCTGGAAAGTTTCCCAGAAAAGATGACATTTCCACTGAAATATGCTTCCAGAGAAGGACTTAATCATGCAAAGCGAGAAACAAAACAGTTTCAGAGGGGGAAAAAAACAGACAGTATTTTTGAACAACGGAAGAAAGTTCCAGAAAAATGGAGAAGAGAGGAGGCAGGAGACGTGGATGTGGAGGACAGCCCATTTCAACTGGCTTTCCAATTTCCAGAATACACAAATTCCCCTCGGGAGCAAAGGGAAGCCATTTGTTTGTTCGTTTGTGTGTGTGTGTGTGTTTGTTGTTTTTGAGACAGAGTTTCGTTCTTGTTGCCCAGGCTGGACTGCAGTGGCACAATCTCAGCTCACAGCAACCTTCACCTCCCAGATTGAAGTGATTCTCCTGCCTCAGCCTCCTGAGTAGCTTGGATTACGGGCACCCACCACCACGCCGGGCTAATTTTTTATATTTTTAGTAGAGACAGGGTTTCACGTTGGCCTGGCTGGTCTCGAACTCCTGACCTCAGGGGATCCACCCATCCTGGCCTCCCAAAGTGCTGGGATTCTAGGCATGAGCCACCGCGCCTGGCCCATCTGAAGGTTTTTAAGAGACGATTGACGGAAACAGATTTCCATTTCACTCACTCAGCCAGCCAAGACATATTTAATACGAACCTTTGATGTGAGAGGCCCTGCTCTTGGGGAGAAACACGGGAACAGAACAGACAAGGCCTCTTCCCTCCTGTGGTTTACATTATCATGAGAGATGCGGACAATAAACACCAAGCATGTAAATTAACCCCGTCATTAAACACTTCGGAAACGTCCCCCTGGCAGCAGCAAGGTGGGGAGACAGGACTGAAAGGAAAACATGACCAGAAACGAGGAGACAGAGGAGGAGGTCCTGGCCAGAGTCCAGGCGGGAGATGAGTCTGCATGAGGCAGATCATATGGAATGCCTCCCCCCAAATATTCCTTCCCCACGCCAACCCTCCAGCCCAACCTTCTTCCTGGCCAGTGGAACCTGCTTCCCCCTCCAACGGCTGAAAATGCCAGAAACTCGTTTTCCCAGCCGCCTTTAGCTAGAGCATGGAGAAGTGACCCGATCACGTCCCCTGGGACCGGAGAGGAAGACTGCAGAGGGACTTCGTGGGTAGGTTTTCCCTCCCCATTCGGAGTGACACAGCAAGTCACGTCCCTCTTCTTTGCCTGATGTGTCTGTGTCTACAAGTCGTGCTGAGAACTATTGGGGGCATCTTGTAACTCTAAGGACTGAAGCATGACGGGTCATGGAGTGAGTAGTTTGACTGGCCAAGTGTTGATACTGTTTTTGACTCACGAAATTAGCCCTGTAGCTGCCCTATCTCTTACCTCTTCTTGTGTGAGACTTATTTATTAACTTACTTATTTATTTTTAGGCTGGAGTGCAGTGCTGAGATCTAGGCTCACTACAGCCCCTGCCTCCCCCACTCAAGTGATTCTCGTGCCTCAGCCTCCCAAGTAGCTGGAATGACAGGCATAAGCCACCACGCTGGGCTAATTTTTGGATTTGTAGTGGAGACGGGGTTTCACCACGTTGGCCATTCTGGTGTTGAACTCTTGACCTCAGGTGATCCGCCCGCCTGGGCCTCCCTAAGTGCTGGGATTACAGGCGTGAGCCACTGCACCCGGCTGTTATTATGTGACACTCTAAAGGAAACAAACGAAACGCCTCTCATGGATGAAGTCATTTTTGGTTGGGTATTCTGCTTATTGCGATTCAAAATGGCTTCAGTGATATGCTGTGCAATGCTACAACACTGGCAGTAGAGAGGTAAAGAACTAGAGCCTGGGCAATATAGCAAGACCCCATCTCAAAAACATTTTTTAAAAAATTAGCCAGTCATGTGGCGTGTGCTTGTAGTCCAGCTACGCAGGAGGCTGAGGTGGGAAGGATCGCTTGAACCCAGGAGGTTGAGGCTGCAGGGAACTAAGACCCTGCCACTGTACTCCAGCCTGGGCAGCAGAGCAAGACCCTGTCTCTAAAATAAAATAAAATACCCAGGCATAGTGGCTCACGCCTACAATCCCAGCACTTTGGGAGGTCAAGGCAGGTGGATCACCTGAGATCAGGAGTTTGAGACCAGCCTGGCCAACGTGGTGAAACCCCGTCTCTATTAAAATACAAAACTTAGCCGGGTGTGGTGGTGGCTGCCTGTGATTCCAGCTACTAGGGAGGCTAAGGCAAGAGAATCACTTGAACCTGGGAGGCAGAGGTTGCAGTGAGCTGAGATGACCCTATTGCACGCCAGCCTGGGTGGCAGAGTGAGACTCCATCTTTAAAAATAAAGTAAAATAAAACAGAACATGGGTAGGGACCAGAAATATTTAGAAAGAAGAATTGACAGAGCCCGGTGGTTATCACTGATGGTGAAAGAAACAGATCTCTCTGAAGTCTGCAGCCCAGCAGATAGACCACTAATCACCGAGTCGGAGCACAGAAACAAGGGCGACGTGGACAGCGCGGAGGTTCCCTTGGGATTCCCGAAGTGAAGGCAGGTGAGAACAGACAGAAGGGCTTGGGCTGATGTGGGCAGCCACCGCAAACACGTCCAGCTGGCATCCCCATCCTGTCGGTCTGCACGCCAAGTTACACAGTAACACAGACTAGTATGGTTGTTCTACTGAGATGCCAGGGAGAGATGGGGTCACCGTGAAATATTACTCCCTGGTGAGTTCTCATGATGGCTGCAGGAAGGACGAGCATCAGTCACAGTCATCAACATTACAGAACATTTTATTTACTTTCTTTTTCTTTTTATATTTTTGAAACAGAGTCTCGCTCTTGCCACATAGGCTGGAGCACAGTGGTGCGACCTGGCACCACTGCAACCTCCACCTCCCGGGTTCAAGTGATTCTCCTGCCTCAGCCTTCCGGGTAGCTGGGATGACAGGCGTGTGCAACCACGCCCGGCTAATTTTTGTATTTTTAGCAGAGACAGGGTTTCACCATGTTGGCCAAGCTGGTCTCGAACCCTTGACTTCAACTGATCCACCCACCTCAACCCCCCAAGGTGCTGGGATTACAGGCGTGAGCCACTGTGCCCAGCCAGAACACCTGATTTTTTCTTTTTTGTTTGTTTGTTTGAGACAGTTGCACTCTTGTTGCCCAGGCTGGAGTGCAACGGCATGATCTCGGCTCACTACAACCTCCACCTCCCAGGTTCAAGTGATTCTCCTGCCTCAGCCTCCTAAGTAGCTGGGATTACAGGCGTGCACCACCACACCCAGGTAATTTTTATATTTTTAGTAGAGACGGGGTTTCTCCGTGTTGGTCAGTCTGGTCTCCAACTCCTGACCTCAGATGATCTGCCCACCTTGGCCTCCCAAAGTGCTGGGATGACAGGCGTGAGCCACCACGCCCAGCCAGAACACTTTAGTCTTGTGCAACACTAGAGTATGCCTTGAATGCTTAGCAGTTGCACGACATGGGCATTTGTGGTTCCATTGCAACCCTGATCAGTAACAGTGAGTCCATGAACTCGAAGCTCTGCTGTAATAATGAGCTACTTATTTCCCTCTAGCCCGGGATTCTGAGGCCTGGGAGGGGCATGCTGCTGATGGCAAGTCCCTGCATGGAGAAAGGTTACCGGCACCATGGCTGCTGCGGCACTGTCACCAGGCTAGCCCTGCAACCATATCCAACTTCTTCCTTCCATACTTGACAGAAAGCCAGGAGAAGTCACATACTCACTTCCCAGCCTCCTTGTTGCAAAAGGTAACCAGGGAACTCAATCTTGGTCAATGAAACCTAACCAAGTTGAACAAAAGCTGGCAGGGAGCTTCTGGGATACCTTGTGCTTTTCTGATAGAAAGGAAAGACAGAGCTGGGTGTCTCCATGACCCTTCTCCCGTCTCCTACTTCTGTAGAGTCAGGTCACCATGGCAGGAGCTCCAACAGCCACTTTGTGATCATGAGGCGAAAAACAAACTAACTCAATAAACAAACGGATGACATAAGGAGGATTCCCTGCCTTCACTTGGGAAATCTCAAGGGAACCTCCAAATTGTCCGTATCTGTCCTTCCTTCTGTATTCCCTGACACAGCAATTCATGGTCTACCTGTTGAGCTGGTGGTCACAGACTTTAGAAATCTCTCTCTCTTTCACCTGCAGTGTAATCACCCAGCCCTGTCAATTCCCCTTTCTAAAGAATAATAAGGTGGAGAAAAATGGAAAGAGGCCTAAATGGAGTCATGAATCAGTTGAATCAAGGTAGTGACTTTCCGCCCCAGACTTCTCAAAAAAAAAAAAAGAGAGAAATCAACTTGTAAACCTCTAGATCCAGGTCGTTAATATCTCTCTCATTGCTTGATTTCCTTCCTTCCCTTCCCTCCCTCCCTCCCTTCCTCCCTTCCTTCCTCCCTTCCTTCCTTCCTTCATCCCTTCCTTCCTCCCTCCCTTCCTCCTTCCCTCCCTTCCAGCCTTCCTCCCTTTCTCCCCCTCCAAAAAATAAAAATAAAAATAAATAAATAAATGAAACCATGACAAAAAAGAATTCTATTTGCTTCAGGCACTCGATTTGTTTTCTTACAGCTAAATATATCCTAAATTATCCAAAATTTGGTACCTAAAATGGTGGCCTGAGGCAGCAGACCCTAAAATATGGAACTCTGCACAAAGGAGGTAGGATACTGGGCAAAGAAGACTCAACTATTCTGAGCTAGCAAGTTGGTGATTCTTGTACCGCATCTTCTCGCTTTTAAGTGGGAGCTGACTGATGAGAACACATGGACACATCGGGGGGAGCAATACACACAGGAGCCTGCAGGAGGCGGTCAGTGGGGGTGGGAGGAGGGAGAGCATCGGGAAGAGTAGCTGAGGGATGCTGGGCTCAACACCTAGGTGCCGCAAACCACCATAACACACGCTCACCTATGCAGCAAACCTGCACATCCTGCACATTAGCCCTGAACTTAGAACTCGAAGAAAATTAAAAGTTGCTGCTTCTCTACAAAGAACTAAAACAGATTTACAAGAAAAAAAAAAGGCCATTCAAAAGTGGGCGAAGGACATGAACAGACGCTTTACAAAACAAGACATACATGAGGCCAACAAACATATGAAAAAATGCTCATCATCACTGGTCATTAGAGAGATGGAAATCAAAACCACACTGAGATACCATCTCATGCCAGTTAGAATGGCAATCATTAAAAAATCTGGAGACAACAGATGCTGGAGAGGATGCAGAGAAATAGGAACACTCTTACACTGCTGGTGGGAGTGTAAATTAGTTCAACCATTGTGGAAGACAGTGTGGTGATTCCTCAAGGACCTAGAAATAGAAATTCCATTTGACCCAGCAATCCAATTACTAGGTATATATCCAAAAGACTATAAATCGGTCTACTATAAGGACACATGCACACGAATGTTCATTGCAGCACTGTTCACAATAGCAAAGACCTGGAACCAACCCAAATGCCCATCGATGATAGACTGGACTGGGAAAATGTGGCACATATACACCATGGAATATTATGCAGCAATCAAAAATGATGAGTTCGTGTCCTTTGTAGGGACATGGATGAACCTGGAAACCATCATTCTCAGCAAACTGACAGAAAAACAGAAAATCAAACACCACCATGTTCTCACTCATAGCCGGGTGTTGAACAATGAGAACACATGGACACAGGGAGGGGAGCATCACACACTGGGGTCTGTTGGGGGGAAACAGGGGAGGGATAGTGGGGGGTGGGGAGTTGGGGAGGGATAACATGGGGGGAAATGCCAGATATAGGTGATGGGGAGGAAGGCAGCAAACCAAAGTCATGTGTGTACCTATGCAACAATCCTGCATGTTCTGCACATGTACCCCAGAACCTAAAATGCAATTATGTACGTGTGTGTGTATGTGTGTGTATACACACATATATATATTTTTTTAAGTTGCTGATTCTTGTAATGTCATAGGGACAAATCAAGGAATTGAAGGATGTAATATTATATATGTGTTTTATATATATTAGGGTTTGGGTATGTGTCCGTTCCTTCTAGTAGTTTTCAACAACGTTCTATAAGAGACACAAACTTAGACTAGAGGTAACTGATGTTGTGGCAGAGAAAGAATGAATTACATCTTCGCTACTAGAGGCTCTTTCTGCCTTCCACTCGGAAACAAAGGTCGCCTGTCTAATGTTTATATTTTTAGTAGAGAAGAGATTTTGCCATGTTGGCCAGGCTGGTCTCAAACTCCCGACCTCAGGTGATCTGCCAGCCTCAGCCTCCCGAAGTGCTGGGATTACAGGTGTGAGCCACTATGCCCTAACACCTAGGATGCCCAGCCCATATGGCCATCTTGAAAGGATACTAGTCATGTTGGATTAGAAGCCCATCCTCCTCCAGTTTTTTCTCTGTCTTCAATGTGTATAGGTTTCTTCTTTCTTGATCTTTTATCTCCTTTCTTTACATTTTTTCTTTCCTTCTTGTTTATTTGCTTTTATCTTGTTTGTGGTATTCTGACCATGGATTCATCAGGAAGCTTGAGAAATCTTTACTTGCTTTATATTCAGATACTTCTTCTTTATATTGTCACTTAATATCTCTGGGATGTTTTTTCTTCCCTTAAAGGCAGATGTTGGAGAGAGTTATTTGTAGGGTGCACTTGACCATCCAACAACCTAATTTCCAACCTATTTAGTTTGGCTGAAGTAATTTGGCTGGATTTGTAACAATTCATCACATATTTATGAAACATCACAGTCATGTCAAGAGAGCAACAGCAATCCATTATCCCAGGCTCCAAAGACCTGGCAGAAAAAGCCCAGGCGGGACACAGAAGACAGAATTCTGTTAATAAAGACACCTTCCTAAGCACTCTCAACAAGCTTGGACAGGAGCTGTGAACTTAATAACGGAATTACTGCCTGGGCAAGATGTGAATTTGTTGTCAAATTTATGCAATCTGTGTTAATGGCCAGAAACGATGTTTAACTCTGACTCAGAGATACAGTGATGGCTTGTTTTGGGTTTTCTCTAACAGCGAAATTTCCCTTCAAAATTATTTCTCCCCTGAGGCTACCATTAACATTCATTTAGTTTCTCAACGCATACTTATTTCTGCAAACAAGCGAAAAAATAAATAAATAAACAACTTGATCATTACTTGGGAAGAGGATCTTAGTCTGAAATCTTCACGTAGATAATCCAAAGATCTTTCATCTGTAGGGCAGAGAATCAAAGGTCGAGTATTTGCGAACTAGTCTGTGAATCATTTTTTAACGTTATTCAAGATGCAGAAAGTTGCGTGGATGCATATTTGTGTTCAGCATCTGCAGTAAAATTATATTTTCTAATGAATCTACCGCTCAGTACTTTAAAATGTGGATCTTTTAAAATGCACCAAGCAAACTTCCAAGGATTACAAGAAATGTTTTATTTATAATGTTTGCATGAAGCTGGATACGGTGCCCTTCTGTCTCCTCCAATATATTTTCACAACTGGATTTACGGACTGTAACTAAAAGAGTAAAAGACAGTGTTCTCACTCCTGTGTAGTCTAATTCAGTTTATTACCATTATTTTATTTGTTATAATAAGCTGTCAATACAATTTACCACACTAGCCTTCCTCTGCCAGTTTGATGGCAGTAAGTTTTGCGTCCCCTTTCTGAAAAATACCTCGAGGATGTCTACTTATTCTTTTCTTTTGAGACAGAGTTTCACTCTTGCCAACCAGGCTGGAGTGCAGTGACGCCATCATGAGTCACTGCAACCTCTGCATCTCAGGTTCAAGTGATTCTCCTGCCTCAGCCCCCGAGTAGCTGGGACTACAGGCATGCACCACCATGCCCAGCTAATTTTCGTATTTTTAGTAAAGACAGGGTTTCACCACGTTGACCAGGCTGGTCTCCAACTCCTAACCTCAGGTGACCTGCCCACCTTGGCCTCCCAAAGTGCTAAGATTATAGGCGTGAGCCGCCGCCCACCTTGCCTCAAGCTTACACCTTCATTCTCCATGTAAGGTTTTTCAATTGTTCTCTATCTTCTTAGAGACAGAAGCACACTCTGTCACCCAGGCTGCAGTACAACGGTGCACAATCATATCTCACCGCAGCCTGGAACTCTCTCTCTCTCTCTCTCTCTCTCTCTCTCCACACACACACACACACACACACACACACACACACACACACATTTTACATTTTGTAGAGACAGTTTCACTATGCTGTCCAGGCTGATCTCGAACTCCTAACCTCATGCGATCCGGCTCAACCCTTCGAGCAGCATAGACTACAGGTGTGTGCCGTCATGCTTGGCTACCCCGCTAACTTTCCTTTGCTGGCAGTTAGTTCCACTCTCTTGTCTATTTACAGCTTTAATGACGTTGACGTTACTTTAAAAAACATTTCACATTCCTCTCGAGCAGTCACCGTTCAGTCTTCGATCACGACAAGGTCCTCTATGAGCCACCCAGATGAGCAGGCAGCTGCAACCACTTGCAAAACAATCTTCAGAAAGATAAAGAAGTAAACGACCATTTCTACATCACTTGGTTAACGTCGCAGGAATTTCAAGCTGGTTGTTAGGCCCGGCGGCGTTGTCCCTGCCTTCCTCCAGAGAACAGAGAACATCAGGCACACGAATAAACAGAGTCCTACGTTCTAAGCTCCGAGATGGGGTTCCCGGGTCATTCTCTGCCTAATTTAAGCCGTCTCTCACTGTCGTGTCTTTATGACAGTTTGAAAACAACTAAGAAACCAGATTTTTCGAGGAAAGTCATTCAGAGACAGAAGAGTTATTTGGTATATTCTACCGCAGATTTGAATGTACTGAATAAATGAAATAACAATAAGCACTAGAAACTCATACTTACGGGGACTTTTACATAGGATGCTAAACAGTAAGTATGATCTCACAGTCAGCCAGGCGCAGTGACTCAGGCCTGTAATCCCAGCACTTTGGAAGGCAAAAGCAGGTGGATCTCATGAGTCTAGGAGTTTAAGACCAGCATGGGCAACATGGCAAGACTCTGCCTTACAAAATATACAGAAATTAGCCAGGCCCGGTGGTGTATGCCTGTAGTTCCAACTACTCAGGAGGCTGAGGTAGGAGGATGGTTGAGCCCTTGAGAGTCTGAGGTTGCCGTGAGCTGGACTGCTACTGCACTCCAACCTGGGCGACTGAGTGTGATCCAGTCTCAAAATAAAGCAAAACAAAAGATTTCGCAGAGTCAAAATTAGGTATTGGGTGGTTTAAACTTTTCATACCTAAAAGATAAGCTGACTTCTAATCAAATCCAACTTGAAAACCAAGGACTTGGGTGCTAATGAGAGATATACACCTCCAAATAATGACACTCTTTTAAAACACATTCCTAAAATGTGTAGCCAGGCATGGTGGAACACACCTGTAATGCCAGCAACTTGAGAGGCTCAGGGAGGAGGACTGCTTGAGGCAGGAGTTTGAGACCACCTGGCCAACACAGTGAGACCCCATTTCTTAAAAAAGATAAAAATACAGAAAACAGAAAACTAGACACCACGTTTTCACTCATAAGTGGGTAATGAACAAGGAGAACACGTGGACACTGAGGGGAACATCACACACCACAGCCTGTCGGGGGGCGGGGGGCTAGGGGAGGGATAACAGGGCTGGGATTGGGGAGGGATAACAGTAGGAGAAATGCCTAATATAGATGATGGGGGATGGATGCAGCAAACCACCACGGCACGTGTATGCCTATCTAACAAACCCGCACATTCTGCACATGTACCCCAGAACTCAAAGGAAACTAAATAAATAAATAAATGAAATACAACGTTAATAAATAAATAAAAATAAAAAAATCCTAAAATGCATGGTGACTGATACAGAGATGATTTGTTACAAACGGCTGACAAATGAATAAATAAATCAATGAAGGAAAAACCTCTGAAAATCTGTATTATTTGGCCTCGTAGGTTCTCAGTACGAATTTGTTGACCTGCAAAAAAAGATGCCACACGCAGGACTGAAATGTCAAGTAGGAGAGGAGAGAAAAAAGGAGGGTTTTGAGATCTACTTCTTACCAGGCTCTGCTAGTTTATTTTTAGTTTGAAAATAATACTGTGGGATCATCCTCATCTTAAATATTATTATATTTATTTTACTGATGAGTAAACTAAGGATCAGAGAGTTTAAATATTAAAATGGTGATAATGTTTACCATTTACACACACACACACTCACACACACAGGGTCCACACACACACCCATCTTTGATTCTTACAACCTTTCAAGGAATGTGTCGTCATCCCATTTTGAAGGCAAAGAAATCAAAGTCCAGAAAGATCACAGGTCAGGTAGCGGTAAAGTCGCACAGCCAGAACCTAATGGGAACTGATAAAAATAGGAGACATCCAGCAGCATCTCTGTCTGCGGGTCCTTCTGCAATCATCCCTCTCTGCCACTGCCACAAACAGGCTCATCAGCGAAAGAGGGAACAGACCCATGGGGTCCAACCTGATTGTGACTGAGCAAGGGGCACAGAACCTGTGGAAAAGCTGAACTAAAGAGGCTGAGCTTTTAACAGCCATTGTGCAGACTCTCTGTCCATCTCTTAGTTTTTCAAGGCTCTTCACGAGTAAAACAGAGTCATCCCTGCCTAAGAAGATGACGTAAAGACACCTGCGATGTCTATCAGGGAGGGGCTTTGATACCTCTCAGTCACATTCAGACCACTTGTCCCTCCTTCCCCGCAACCACAGGTGGGGAAGACTCGGGGCAGAAGGCTCACCAGGCAGTCTGGCATAGCCCTGTTACTCTGTGTTCAAGAATGAAATGGACCAAAAGCAGACAAAGCAATTACAAGAAAAGAAAACTCCAGACTAATAACTCCGGTGAACCAAGATGTCAAAATCCTTACCGCAGTATTAGCAAATTAAACCAGTGATCTACGGAAACATATTAAAAGGATAATACATCATGACCAAGTAGGGTTTACTCCAGGAATGCAAACCTGGTTCAACATTCTTTTTAAAAAGATAATTCACTATTTCAACTGAATAAAGTAGAGAATCCTTATGATTATTCCGATGACTGCCGAAAAAAAGTATGTGACACAGTTTGACTATTCACGGTAAAATCTCTCAGCAAATTAGAAATAGTGGGTAATTTCCTCAGTCTGATAAAAACCTGTTACATATGAAAGACCTGTATCTAACATCATCCTTGACAGTGAAAGACTGAACACTTCCCCACTAAAGTTAGGAACAAGGCAAAGATGCCCACTGTTACCACTTCTGTTTACCACTGTACTATAGGTCTTAACCATTGCAATAAGACAAGAAAAAAAAGAGATATAAAGATCTTAAAAGTAAAATGATCCCTTATTTGCAGATGACGGTTTGTTTATATAGACATTTACAAGATACCTACAAAACAATTTCTAAAAGGAATAAACAAACTTAACAAGGTCATCGGATACAAGGTTTATATGAAAAAAATCACTGTATTTCCATATAGGAGCAGAACAAAAATGAAGCTATAAAAAAACAATTCCATCTGTAGTAGTATTAAAAAAGAAAAAGTATATATGAATAAAACTAATCAAAAGTTATACAAAATCCCAAAGTTGAAAGTTATAATTTCATGTTATTTGGGCCTTAAGGAAGATCTAAATGAATATATATAGATATAGATACATACAATATTTATGGGCTAAAATATTCCATATTGTTGAGATTAATTTCCCCAATCAACTTATAGATTTAATGCAATTCCTATCAAAATGTTACCAGACATTTATAAAGACATCTAAAATTTACATAGAAATGCTAAATACTATGAAAAGCCAAAGCAATTTTTTTTTAAAGAACAAAGTTAAAGGACTTACTACAGCTGATTTCAAGACTTATTTTGAAGGCCCAGTCAAAAAGATAGACTTGTAGATAATGGAACAGTATATAGAGTCAAGAAATTAGCTACACGTACATGGATATTTTGCAAAGGTGCTAAGTTAAGTCAGCGGCAAAAGAAAGGTGGTTCCGTTTGTTTTTAATAAATGATGCTGGAATGCCTAAATATTCACATGAGAAAAAATAACCGTTTTCTTATCTCATACATAAAAATGAACTCAAAATTGATAATAGACCTCAATATAAAAACAAAAAATACAAAACTAGGGGAAAAAAAGACAAGAGAAATCTTTGTGACCATGAAATAAAGATTATCTAAATAGCAAACAAAAAGCATGAATCATAGCACAAAATACTGATACATCTAACTTTATAAAAAATAAAAATGTCTGCTCTTTAAAGGCCGCTGTTGAGAAAGTAAAAAGGCAAACCACAGACTGAGAGAATATATTTGCAACATGCATGCAGACAAAGGAATTATCTAAAATATATAAAGAACTTTTACAGCTAAAAAACACAAGAGGCTTGAACTTTTACAGCTAAAAAATGCAAGAGGCTTCAAAAATGAAGAAATACAAATAGCCAATAAACACAGGAAAAGTCATCATTAGTCATCAGGAAAAGGCAAATAAAAACAACAATTATATACCACCAAACTCCAACAGAACTGTTAAAATTAGACATAGTATCAAGATTGGCAAGGATGTGGAGCAACTGGAACTCACATACACCAATGGTGGGAATGCAAAATGGTACAACTACTTTAGAACACAGTTTGGCAATTTCTTAAAAAGTCAAGCATTCATCTATCACACAACTCACCCATTCTACTCTTAGTTGTTTACACAAGAGAAATGGAAACACGTGTCTACAGAAAGACTTGTATAAAAACATGCAAAGACACTTTATTACATTTTTGACTATTACTTATAATTGTCAAAAACTAGCTAAACAAAAAACACAAACATCCATCAACAAGTGGATGGATAAATTGTGGAATATCCATGCAATAGAATACCATTCAATAATAAAAAATAAACTATGGACACATACAACACAGATGAATCTCAAAATAATCTGCAAAGAGAAAGAAACCAGACACAAGAGTATACATTGTATTATCACATTTTTATAAAATTTTAGAAAACAAAAACTGAGCTGTAGTGATAGAATGCAGATCAGTTTGTGACACGGAAGTGAGAGCAGGGAGGAAAAGATAAATTGCAAGATGCATCAGGGAATTTTAGGGTATGATAGAAATTTTTGGTCCCTTTATTGGGTGGTAGTATTATAGGTATATACTTAGTCAAAACTCAACAAAGTACACACTTTAAATATGTGCAGTGTAGTGTATGTAAGCTATACCTCAATATAATTTTAAATAGGAATACACCAGAGCAAATTCAGAATACAGTAAGAGGGGTAAGAAAGCATGCAATCTGGACATGAGTGAAGGTTCTTGAGGAGCATCATGACTGCCCTCAGATGTCCATCAGATACAAGAGTCAGCTTCTCGACAAACTCATTGCAAGGACTAGGATAGACTGGTGGAATCTGGAGATATCAAACTTCATCTGAGGATAGAGAACAATTTTCCAACCAGGAAAAATAATCCACAGCTAAAACTGGCTGCCATGCTGCCATGCTGCCGAAGGTGTTTCTTGGTACCGGAGGGGTAGGTACATGGAGAAGCAGGCAGACCGGGGCTTTAGAGGAATGTTGTGAGAAAAAATATTGCCACTTTAAGTTTCAGCTCCTTTTCTTACCTCATCCATTTCAAGAAAATCATTTCTCTTCTAATTACAAGCAGCCACAAAGAGCAGACAATAAATCACAAATAAAACAACTCAGACACAGAAGAAGGAAGGAAGGAAAGTCTCTTAGGTAAACACCAAACTTCACACTCTTACAATGTGCCCCAATAAAACAGTGAGCCCTAATAAGCATATTCCTTTCCCTTCAACTGCACCAAAATAAAAAAGCAAAAAGCAACCTCAGAGGGTATGCCTGCAAAAAAAAAAATATATATATATATATATATGGGAACAGACACAATTCTCCCTCCCAGATAAGCAAGACAAAGAGACATAGAAATATTCCGAGCCTGTGATAAGTTCTTCCCCCCGATCCCTTAAAAACTCTTAGTCTGTAAGTGAGAATGCCTGTGACCTAACTCAGCTAGAAGCCCCTCTCAGGTTTATTCTCCAAAATAAATCTGTCTTTGATTGTTAAGCTGCTTTTTGTGTTTCTTTCCTCTTTCTTTAACTCTTATAGGCAGATCAGCACTTTGGAGGAACTTTGTGAGAAAGGATGAGACCAGGCCTCTTTTAACCTGAAGATGCTGGAATTCTGCAAGTCTAGGTGTCCCCTGCTGTTTGCTGTTGGCATAGAATAGAGGAGTTTGGATGTCTGTCCCCTCCAAATCTCATGTTGAAATATGATCCCCAGGGTTGGAGGTGAGGCCTGCTGGGAGGTGTTTGGGTCATGGGGATGGATCCCTCATGAATGTTTTGGTGCTTCCCTTGCATAGTTGAGATCTGGTTATTGAAAAGTCTGTGGCACCTCCTCCCTCTCTCTTTCTCTCACTCTCACCAGGTGACATGCTGGCTCCTCAGCACCTTCCCACCATGCATAGAAGCTTCTTGAGGCCTTACCAGAAGCAGATGAAGGCATCACACTTCATTTACAGACTGCAGAATGATAAGCCAATTAAACTTCTTTATAAATTACCCAAATTCAGGTCTTTCTTCCTAGTGATACAAGAACAGCCTACTACAGCACAGGAAAGCCCAAAGTTCAATATAGTCTCCCTTTCCCAGACAATTTTCTCTAAAGAAAATTAAAATGTCACAATGGAAATGAAGAGGAATTTCCCACCCTGTCTATTTGGTACCAGATTCCCTTATTTCTCTTAGCCCAAGAACACTTACAGTGAAGATGGATGATTTTTAGGCTTGCTCCCTACCAAAAGCTCATCCTGTAATGAGTATTTAGCCTGAAGTTAGCACAAACAGTAGCAGTTGCGTGGAAACACCTATTGTAATTTCGGATGTGCTGGCTCCCAAAGCCATCCTCGTATTACATCTAACTCACAGCCTTCGTCTCCTGCTGAAATGGTGAGGAGGAGGGATCTGTGGGTGTAATCCTTAAGTGTGATGACAGACCAGTTGAGCTACAAGAGCTCATTCACTCATTGATTTGTGCATTCATTCAATGAACACATGAGCATTCTGATGCACCAGGACACTCTCTCCCCTGCTTTGACTGTGTAGCCCCTTCTTTTTGTTATTTCAAGTGCTTAACCTGACTTACAGAGAAGGTCACTTGGAGAATGAGACAGATTTAACAAAAACAAACAGAAATAAGACGTCCTGGGCTATATCACTCTTAAGCAGTCCTGCCCAGAGGGTTAATGTGAGACTGATCAACAGCTCAGGGTTTTTGTTATTGATTTTTGAGCATTCTCAAATTGCTCAGGGTTCTTATTTTCTACACCAAGCTTTATATTAAAATAGAACATTTGGGCCAGGCAATATGGCTCATGCCTGTAATCCCAGCACTTTGGGAGGCTGAGATGGGTAGATCACTTGAAGTCAGGAGTTGGAGACCAGCCTGGCCAACATGGTGAAACCCCATCACTACTAAAAAAAATCAAAAGTTAGCTGGGTGTGGTGGCACATGCCTGTAATCCCAGCTACTTGGGAGGCTGAGGTGGGAGGATCACTTGAACCTGGGAGGTAGCGGCTGCAGCGAGCTGAGGCTGTGCCACTTCGATCCAGCCTGGGTGACAGAGCAAGACTCCATCTCAAAAAGGAAAAAAAGGACATTTGGTGGAGATTTGGCCCTTCTGAAGAGTAATGGCTAATTCGGAGTCCCAGGGCTCCAGGGACCATGGCAGCCAAGCAGTTTGCTCTTTCTTGTTTCCCTTCTAGCATTCTCCTTTGTGGGCAGGTCAGTGCCCCGAAGCACCTCCACCCCAGGCTGACCCAGGGCAACAAAAAAGAACTCACTCTGATCTAACCACCTATTTTCCAGACAACTGCTCTTGCTCAGAGAGCCAAGGCAGAAGCTCATTTGGTAGAAGTTGGATCTAAGGCTTTTTCTTACCATTCATCCAACATGCCCCAAGCTGAAAGGAGGAGGCAGGTGTATTTGCATTCAGCTCAGATCACATCCTGAAAAATGGGGGGAAAAGTTCATAAGCAAGTCAAAGAGAATAGGGTCCAATGTGTATTGATAAAGGAATGAAACCTTGAACAATACCACTGTCAGAAACAAGAAGGAAGACAAATCCAGACGAGACTGATTCAGCATGGAAGATTATTTCAGCTTGACATCAAAGGGAAAATTTGAGAAAGACAAGGCAATGGGAAGTATAACTGTTGGAAAAGGCTGCACTTGTGTGCAAGAGGTGAAACTGAGTCACATCCAATACATAATCAGTGTGATTGCTAACTTAAAAATGGGTTCTTTGGGCCAGAGGCGGTGGCTCACACCTGTAATCCCAGCACTTGGGGAGGCCAAGGAGGGCAGATCATGAGGTCAGTAGTTCGAGACCAGTCTGACCAACATGGTGAAACCCTGTCTCTACTGAAAATACAAAAATTAGCCAGGCGTGGTAGAGGCACCTGTAATCCCAGCTACTCAGGAGGCTGAGGCAAGAACATCACTTGAACCTGGGAGGTGGAGGTTGCAGTGAGCCAGGATCGTGCCAATGACTCCAGCCTGGGTGACAGAGCGAGACTCCATCTAAAAAAAATAATGGGTTCTTTGACACAGCCCAGCTTTATTTTTCACTTGGATAGTATTTATGCACATCAGAGACGTCTATCTCAATTACAGACAATAAACGTCATTTTGTCAGATTTTTCTGTCCATTGAAAAACAAACAGTAAAATTTTGAAATGCTTTATTCTTGTATTTTACATTAAATAATATTTGGTTTCCTATGTCACAAGCCAGACATTGAAGGAAAACTAGTGATTTTTTGGACTAAAATTAACAAAGGTAAAACTTAGATAACTTCTCAAGAGCAATCAAGTTTTTAGCTGAACTCCTATCACACTAATTGGGTGAAAAGTTGATCTGGATTAGAGATCCTTTAAATTCAGTATTATAACTTTCAAGGGCATTCAGTCACAAAAGGAAGTAGGTAAGAAAAACATTCTATTTATATGTCTAACCAGGACAGCTCTGAAAGGCTAAATAAGTTTCACGGGTAATTAACATCATTTGCATGAAGACTAATATGCTTGGGACTAAAATTTCTTTTTTAAATGTCATACAATTTTCTCAGCTGTTCCCACCCTGACTTAGAGAAATGGCTCTCCCTGGTGAACACCTCTGGCCCCAAAGACCAAACAGGTTAAGGCAAGTGTTTCTGAACCCTTCAGTCTGCCCTGGAGTTTCCATCAGGGAAAACCAGCAAGTTTTCTCTAATGGAGAATCTTGTCCCATTATACACTGGTAAAAATTAAACTGAAATGAAAATTAGAACTGAAGAAGAAAATAAGTAAATATATATATGAATATACACACTTTATAGGTCCACCTAATTTTCAAAGTTGCTCAGAATGACAGATAATAATGAAATGAATCGCCATATAACCATAACCCAGATTCAACAGGGAGCATTATTTTGCCACATCTGCTTCATCTTTTTCCCCCTTTCTTGCCAAAATATTTCAAAGCGCTTCTCAGACATCATGTCATTCCACCCCATGCACTGCAATGCACATCTCTTAAAAAAATACAAACTTTTCCTTATGTAACCACATCCCGTTCTCCTATTCACAAAAGACATCATAATTCTCAGGATGAAGAAATCTCATCTGACACTCATCCGTGATCCCACCTCCCTGATTGTGTCACAAGGGTCATTCAGCATGACCTGTTTGCATCAGGATACAAGCAAGGCACACGTGTTGCTTGTCACTAATGTGCCCCACCCTCCCCAGCTTCCCATTCAAGTCACTGACTGCTTGCAGAAACCAGGTCAGCTGTCCCAGAGACTGCCCTACATCCTGGAAGTCCTTGTGGTGCCATTTAGCCTGTTCCTCTGTCCCTCCTATTTCCCGTAAATGGAAGGTGGCCCTAGAGTTTTGAATAGATTCAGATTCAGGTTTTTTTTTTTGAGATGGAGTTTCGCTCTCGTTACCCAGGCTGGAGTGCGATGGCGCGATCTCGGCTCACCTCGACCTCCGCCTCCTGGGTTCAGGCAATTCTCCTGCCTCAGCCTCCTGAGTAGCTGGGATTACAGGCACGCACCACCATGCCCAGCTAATTTTTTTTGTATTTTTAGTAGAGACAGGATTTCACCATGTTGACCAGGATGGTCTCGATCTCTTGACCTTGTGATCCACCTGCCTCGGCCTCCCAAAGTGCTGGGATTACAGGCTGAGCCACTGCGCCCGGCGCAGATTCAGGTTTTTAAGAAGACAACTTCACATGGGACGCTGTGAGCTTCGGGCCGCACCGCACTGCGACCCCACCCCACCTGGGTATGCTAACCATAGCGACAACTAGCAGGTTCAAGGGGTGGACAGGTCAGTGCCCCGAAGCGCCTCCACCCCAGGCTGACCCAGGGCAACAAAAAAGAACTCACTCTGGTCCAACCACCTGTTTTGCAGACAACTGCTCTTGCTCAGAGAGCCAAGGCAGAAGCTCATTTGGTAGAAGTTGGATCTAAGGCTTTTTATTTGACAGCCCAAAACGTGCACTGTCAAATTCGCCATAAACGTTTCTTCTCATGGTTTCTTTCATTACAGAGCCCTGCTTGAGGCAAACACCGTACTTCACTGTTGGTGGCAAATTGGTGATTTCCAAATGCAATGATTTCTTCCACAATTATTCATTGAAATCTTAATAAACAAAGTGTCCTTTTTCTTTAATCAACTTGGGCTACTTGGTTACCTTGAAATACCGTTGATGCACTGTCCTTTTTTTTTTTTTTTTTGGTTGCTGGTCATGCTGCAGTGCATTGGCACCATCATAGCTCACTGTGATCTCAAACTCTCAGGCTCAAGTGATCCTCCAGCCTCAGCCTCCCGGGGAGCTGAAGGCCACCTACCACGCCTGGCTCCTTTATGTTTTTTAAGTGCCAATTTTTGAGTAAAGATTTGGTACCTGGCCAGCCATGGTGGCTCACACCTGTAATCCCAGCCCTTTGGGAGGCCGAGGCGGGCAGATCACCTGAGGTCAGGCATTCAAGACCAGCCTGGCCAACATGGTGAAACCCCAACCCTACTAAAAATACAAAACTTAGCTGGACATGGTGCAGGTGCCTGTAATTCCAGCTACTTGGGAGGCTGAGGCGGGAGAATCACTTGAACCCGAGAGGCGGAGGTTGCGGTGAGCTGAGATCACGCCACTGCACTCCAGCCTGGGCACCAGAGCAAAACTCCATCTCAAAAACAACAACAACAAAGATTTGGTACCCTGTAAGCTTTCCGCCTACCATGTTAAAGTGGCATACAAATAAGTCTATATATGTATGCATTGGAAGGAACACACTGAAATGCATATAATACATAAAATTTATATACATATTATAAACATAGTTTATAGTACATATTACAAGTCTACAGTATATCAAACATGTAAAATGTTTCCGTATGCTTATGTGAATACATTTCCAATGCGTTTCCACCAATTGCATTATTTCTTTTACTGCTTAAGTCATTCCATTTGGGCAGCACATACCCTTTCAGCGGTCTCCAGTTCTTAGATGACCTCTTAAGTCTGTGGACTTAACACACACTGCCTACCTCACAGTAAGGACTTACATAACTTGTCTTTCTAAACGGAGCCTCGCTCTGTCACCCAGGCTGGAGTGCAATGGCATGGTCTCGGCTCACTGCAATCTCCACCTCCCGGGTTCACGCGATTCTCCTGCCTCAGCCTCCCAAGCAGCTGGGATTACAGGCTTGCGCCACCATGCCCCACTAACTTTTGTATTTTTAGTAGACATGGGGTTTTGCCATGTTGGCCAGGCTGGTGTCGAACTCCTGACCTCAAGTGATCTGCCTGCCTCAGCCTCCCAAAATGCTGGGATTACAGGTGTGAGCCACCGCACCCAGCTAATTTCCATTACTGTTAGCTATAACTATATTAAAGCAAAATTTATGTCCACATAACAATGGCCATAAGAATACAAGATTCCGCCTGTTGAACATGTCTCTATCACGGGAATTTATTGGGTCCATACCAGCACAACGCAAAAACAGACATGGCACTCCCAGTTCTTACAGGATCATGGACTTGAGCAGCTGTTTATAAACACTGCATTCTAGCACACCTGCACTTCAGGATTAGGTGAGAAGTTGGTCATGAATCATTTATACTTGCCTTAGAGAAGAGTAGAAATAATCACAAATGATGGGCTTCTTAAAGAAATAAATGAGAAGAGATTCAAGGTGAGCCCTAGAATGCTGCCGGTCTCAATGTATCTCAATATGCAGAAAACCAGGGAGCAGACGCAGCCGGGTGGCTCAGTGTTGCATGTGGCAGCACGTCCTGTATCTGTGCATCATTGATCAAGTGTGTTATGCTCCGGAAAAAAAAAGCTAGTCTAGGAAGAGCAATGTGTCACCAGACACCTATAACACAGTGGGATGTGTTCTCACAATGCCATCAGAATAGAGATGAGCCTGTGTTCAAAAAACCCTGTAGGAAGGGAAATATCAGTTGGGCTTTTAAAAAATGACTAGTTCATGCTTCCAGATGCAGTGGCTCAAACCTCTAATCCAAGCACTTTGGGAGGCCGAGTGGGGGCAGATCACTGGAGGCCTGAAGTTTGAGACAAGGCTGGGTAACATGGCGAAACCCTATCTCTACAAAAGATACAGAAATCAGCCAGTCGTGGTGGTGCACACCTGCAGTCTCAGCTACTCGGGAGGTTGAGGCAGGAGAACTGCTTGAACCTGGGAGGTGGAGGTTGCAGTGAGCCGAGACTGTGCCACTGCACTGCATCTTGGACTACAGAGTGAGACTCTGTCTCCAAAAAAAAAAATTCTACCAGTGCTGTTGAAATAAACAAACAGAAAAGACATCTAGATAGGAAGACCAGCTTCTGCAAAAGCACAAAGTTAGGAAAACTATATGGACAGAAGTGACAGGTTTTGTGTGACCAGAAGACACTATGCTTGACAGGCAGCAGAGGAGGGCTGAACGGGGCCTGGAGGTGAAGGCATTGAATGCCACGAAGAGGAGGCTACATGCTGTCTCTACACTGTGGAGGACCAACCAGTTTTTAAGCAAGCGTGTCATGGTCAGATCTATGGGGTTTCCTTGTTCCTTTGTGTTTTGGGTACTTTTTGTTTGTTTTTGAGACAGAGCCTCACTGTCACCCAAGCTGGAGTGCAGTGGTGCCATCTCGGCTCACTGCAACCTCCGCCTCCCCGGTTCAAGAGAGTCTCATGCCTCAGCCTCCCAGGTAGCTCCGATTACAAATGTACACCACCACACCTGGTTAACTCTTTGTATTTAGTAGAGACGGGGTTTCACCATGTTGGCCAGGCTGGTGATCTGTGTTTTTTAAAAGATAACAGAGGAGGGCAGGGACGGGGAGAGGGTAGATGGACCGAAAGAGAGAAAAAGTCAAAACAAAGAGACAAGTTAGAAATCTACAGTGATGCAGATGAAAAATTATGGGGGTCGAGAAGTATCTCTTAAATCCACCAGGTAGAAAAAAAGGAGGCAGAAATTCACGCGAGCAGCTTTTCACAGGTGAAATTGACAGGACGTGGTGACTGCCTAAATGTGACAAGTAGGAAGCCGAGGAAAGAAGGATGACTGAGCTTTCTGGGTGTAACAGGAAGTCTCTGAGATGCAACTCCATTTGCTAACCAGTCAAACCACGGTGCAAACTGATTATAAGAATTACTATTGAGTGTATTTGCAAAACAGGCAAGTTGCAAAAGACATCTCGGGGAAATAAACTGATCAGGATTTCCATTTTAAAAACACATGCAGGGCAACTCACAGTTATAGCCCCTCCATTTTTAAATGTTAATGTTCTCGGGGAAGTAAATTAGGAACATCCAGTATGCCAGGATGCCGTCCTCAGAGTCAAAGATGAGGCCCAACCGAAGTTGGGCAGAGAAAAACTGACTTTTTTTTTCTAGTAAGGTCGTTTCATGGATCCAAAGCAGGAATGTGGGGGGAGGGGAAGGATCATTAAAAATTGATCTTATGACGAGGTTCAGTTAAAGAAAATTGAATTTACTCAACCAGCAGGGGGCATCCCACCTTCTCCAAGAACCTTTGCTGAAGCTCTCCGTACAGGTCACCGGCTATTTCCATCCTTGACTAACCTCAGCCAGTGATAATCTCTCCTTCCTCTAAACTTCTGCTTCACTGGGCTAACCCTGGAGGCACGGCGTGGCCTGATGGCTAATTTTTCAATCATTGTCTCCAAATTCATTGACATACCTGGAGCCATTACCTTTTATGTCATGTAGTGCACTCAGACCGCCTAAGTTTGAATCCTGACTCGAGCCCTTACTACCTGTGTGGCCTTGAGTAACCCTGTAATGCCTCCATGCCTCAGTTTCCCCATCTGCAAAACGCATTCAGTAGTACTCCCCTCTCTTGTTTTGTGAGCCCTGTAAGTGTGATGTATGAATTCGTGTTTTCATATCTGTTATTTATGAGTGTATATTTTATGCGTATAATTTGTGATATGTGAGCAGTGTAGGAGTTAACATACATAAGGTGCTGGACACAGTTCTGGCACAGAAGTACTCGGTAGTGGTTGGCTCTGATTAGTATTACATGATGTTACCTGTGTCCTCTGCTGCAGCTGGAAAGGTCAACACATGGCATTTATTCTAACCGTGATGGGTGACTTTCTGGTTCTTTTCCCACTGCTTCCTACCTTTATGCTCCACTTTGCAGGAAATACTCCAATGTATCTCAGAGCTCCAAAGGGGCCTCGGGAATTACCTGAGCATTCTGCAGGTACTTAGGGAGAAATCAGTTACCCACTCTGTCACCCAGGCTGGAATGCAATCTCATTCCATTGCACCCAGTGGTGCAATCTCAACTCACTGCAGCCTTGAACTCCTGAGTTCAAGTCATCCCCCATCTCAGCCTCCTCAGTAGCTGGGACTACAGGTGCACACCACCACACCTGGCTAATTTTTATTTTATTTATTTTGGTTTTTGTAGAGATGAAGTTCTCACTATGTTGTCCAGGCTGGTCTCAAATTCCTGGACTCATGCTATCATCCTTCCTTGGCCTCCCAAAGTACTGGGATGACAGGTTTGAGACACCACACCCAGCTGAGGCATCTCTTTAATTAGTGTGAAGAATTTGCAATTTGTATACAGTCAGCTTAAAGGTCCTTCCTCTGGGTCACTCAGCTCACCCCAAGAGTCCAACCATAGAGTTTTATCTCTGGAAAATGTACATGAAAAGAGATCCCATCAGGACACATGAAAGGAAGGAGCATTTGCTGGAAGATGCTAAAGGTGGCCTCAAGAAGGAAGGAAAAGAAGCAGAGGAATGAGCTTGTAACAAACAGGCAGGTAGAGAAAAATCAGACATAGACCTGAAAACAGATTGCCAGGGAAGCTTCCTGGACAGGCCCTGGCATTCACAGGAGAAGGCACAGAGCTTCCCTTCTCAAAGCCAGCAAACCAGGTTGCAGTGGGCAGAAGAATGGCCCTCCAGAGATGGCCCTGTCTATGAATATGTCACCTTACATGGCAAATAGGACCTTGCAGGTATGACCAAGTTAAGGATTTTGAGATAGAGGGTGAGATGGTTTGGCTCTGTGTCCCCACCCAAATCTCCTCTTGAATTGTACTCCCATAATTCCCACATGTCGTGGGAGGGACCCAGTGGGAGATAACTGAATCATGGCAGAGTTTTCCCCATACTGTCCTCATGGTAGTAAGTCTCACAAGATCAGATGGTTTTATCAGGGATTTCTGCTTTTGCACCTTCCTTATTCTCTCTTTGCCTGCTGCCATCCGTGTAAGATGTGACTTGCTCCTCTTTGCCTTCCACCATGATTCTGAGGCCTCCCTAGCCATGTGGAACTGTACGTCCAATTAAAACTCTTTCTTTTGTAAATTGCCCAGTCTCAGGTATGTGTTTATCAGCAGCATGAAAACAAACTAAAGCAGAGGGATTATCCTGAATTACCTGGCTGGGTGCAATGTCATTACAAGAGTCCCTAGTAAGAGGAAGGGAGGAAGGTCACAGAAGGAGAGGTGAGGGCAGAAGCACAGCCACAGGATGCATGGTCATGAGTCATGGAGTGCTGGCCGCCTCCAAGAGCAGGAAAAGGCAGGAAAGGATTCTCCACTACAGCTTCCAGAAGGAATGCAGCCCTGCCTCCCCACCCGTCACTTCCGACTTTCAGAACTAGAAGATAATGCATTCCGGTTGTTTTAAGCCACTCAAATGGTAATCCTTGTTACAGCAGCAGTAGGAACCAAATGCACAGGTGGGAAACGGGAGGAGTCCGGGAGAAAACTCCACGTGCCCTCCCTCAGATGGGCAAGAAGACAGCAAGAGTAGAAAGCAGCAAAGCAAACAAATTAGTGCCCACATCAGCATTTTCTCTTAAATTTTAGATTCCTGATACATGTGCAGGTTTGTTACCTGACGATCATGCACGATGCTGAGATTTGATGTACAATTGAACCCCTTACTCGAGCAGTGAACACAGGACCCAACAGGTGGTTTTTCAGCCCTTGCCTCCTTCCTCCTCCCCAACTCTGGTTGTCTCCAGTGTCTCTGTCTCCATCTTTATATCCCTGAGCACCCTATGTCCAGCTCTCACTTACAAGTGAGAATGCGCAGTATCTGGTTTTCTGTGTCTGTGTTCATTTACTTAGGATAACGGCCTCCAGCTGCATTTGTGTGGCTGCAAAGGACGTGATTTTGTCCGTTTTTATAGCTGTGTAGTATTCCATGGTGTACATGTACCACCTTTTCTTTATACAATTCACCATGGATGGACAGCTGTGCTGATTCTCTGACTTTGCTACTGTGAACAGTGCTGCAAAGAACATATGATTGCAGGTGGTTTTTTTGTAGAATGATTTCTTTCTCTCTGGGTTATATCAGCATTTTCTAAACTGGTAAGATGGTATTATGAGCCCTCGGAAGGAACAGGGCAAGTAGGGGAGTTCAGAAGAAGATGAAAGTGGAACCAATTTGACAATTTGAGACTGATGGGAATTTGGTAAAAGATATGATCACTTCAGCCAGGTAAAAGTTGCAGCAAAGGTATTACGATTATCATCATTGCAACCATTACTATCGTGATGACTCTTCTGTTTTTTGTGGGGGAAACTGAGAGAGTTGAAAGGGATGAAAAAGCTTCCTGGGTGTCTTGTCTAAGACCCAGGTTATCTCAGCCTTTCATCCTATTACATAATGAGTAAGTGGTAGAAGGAATTCCTGTCCATCACGATACAGATGAGTAACATCTGGTGGAATGCTGTCATTGTCTGGGACCTATAATCCAAGATGGGTACAGTTCCGTACCCCGTTAGGAACGGGGCTGCACAGCAGGAGGTGACAGAACATTACCTCCTGAGCTCTGCCTCCCGCCAGAGCAGCAGTGGCATTAGTGTCCCACAGGAGCGTAAGCCCTACTGTGAACCGAATGTGCGAGGGATCTAGGTCGTGTGCTCCTTATGAGAGTCTAATGCCTGATGATCCAAGGTGGAATCGTTTTATTCCAAAACCATCTCTGCCCCAACTCCATGGAAAAAGTGTCTCCCATGAAACTGGTCCCTGCCACCAAAAACACTGGGGACTGCTGGTCTAGGTGACAGACCCATTTTGCACCCACTGGTAAACCCATGTCAGCATTCCTTCTTTCCGTATATACGTGTGGTTCTTGGACTTCTCCTTGGAACAAGTCATATCACCTGACTGGCTCCCTCAGCGAATGACTTACAGAAAATTTCTGATCTACGTTCATCCTATATCTGTATGGGAGTCACAATTTCTCAGTTTCAAAACTGTATCCTGCAGGAAATGCAAATCAAAACCACAATGAGATACCACCTGACTCCTGCAAGAATGGCCGTTATCAAAAAATCAAAAAATAACAGATGTTGGTGTGGATGTGGTGGAAAGGGAACACTTCTACACTGCTGGTGGGAATGCAAACTAGTATGACTGCTATGGAACACAGTGTGGAGATTTCTTAAAGAACTGAAAGCAGAACTACCATTTGATCCAGCCATCCCACTACTGGGATCTACGCAGACGAAAGGAAGCCATTATATGAAAAAGATACTTGCACATGCATGTTTATAGAAGCACAATTTCCTGTTGCAAAAAATGTGGAACCAGCCCAAATATGCATTAATCAACAAGTGGATAAAGAAACTACATATATACACATACACACATGCACATATATGATGGAATACTACTGCACCATAAAAAGGAGTGAATTAATGGCATTTGCAGCAAGCTGGATAGGACTGGAGACTATTATTCTAAGTGAAGTAACTCAGGAACGGAAACCCAAGCCTCGTATGTTCTCACTTATAAGTGGGAGCTAAGCTATGAGGATGCAAAGGCAGAAGGATGACACAATGGACCCTGGGGACTCGGGGAAAAGTGTGGGGGGGTCAGTAGTAAAAGATGACACACTGGGTGCAGTGTACACTGCTCAGGTGATGGGTGTGCCCAAATCCCACAGATCACTGCTAAAGAACTTATTCATGTAACCAAATGCCACCTGTTATCCAAAAACCTATGGAAATAGATAATTGAAAAATAACAATATACATTTTAAAAGCAAAAAAAAACCATCCTGCAATATTTTATTTGGATAGAGCCATTGTGTAGCTAATACAGGCTGAATGGGGTGTGTCTGTCTTTCTCCCACCTTCTCGGGAGCTGACTCAGGTACCACAGTGATGAGCAAGACCAGGTAGCCCCAGAGGTGTCCCCAGGCCCCACTCCCCACCACACACACAGAAGCTCTCCCTGCCTTGGTCTAGGAGGGACAGCTAAGCATTCCTCCTACCAGGACTCTCCCTGCCTTCAGGACTGTGGCTGCTGCAGTGAGAAGAAGAGAGGAAAGCAGCAGAAAGAACTGCAAAGCAGACCCTCGGATGCCGCTATCGAGAATCAAAGCCACATGAAGAGGATCTTAACCCCCCAGACTGTCCAGATTGAGAGCACACATGAGCTTCAGAAAGGGTGAACGCCGCCATGGCCGAGAATCGCCACGGGTTATTGCGACAGGCAATCACGTGCTTATGGGTGTTCTGTCCCTTGGGGCTGAAGTCAGGAAGCCACGTGCTTGTACTATTTCTGCTGTGAGTCAGAATTTCTAAAATAATATTCATGAATTGTTCAGGAAGCGGATGATTTTTGCCTCACTTCCACTTTTACAGAAAAGGATTTTGTTTCTCAAGCAGCAAAACATTTGGTCTCTGGTGTCAACGAGGACTTTATTAAATTGGAATTATAAAGCTTTAGTTAGGAGTAAGTGCTGGACGTTATTAATTCAATTTACTACAGGCCAGGTGCAGTGGCTCATGCCTGTAATCCCAGCACTTTGGGAGGCCAAGGAGGGTGGATCACTGGAGGCCATGAGTTCAAGATCCACCTAGCCATTGTGGCAAAACCCCGTCTCTACCAAAAATTAGCCAGACATGGTGACCTGCACCTATAATCCCAGCTACTCTGCAGGCTGAGGCAGGAGAATCTCTTGAACCCAGGAGGTGGGGGTTACAGTGAGCTGAGATCACGCCACTGCACTCCAGCCTGGGTGACAGTGCCAGATACTGTCTCAAAAGAAAAAAGTTACTATCTATGGAGATGATTTTTGATGTTTTCCTTAAACTAGTCATACAATGTGCCACAGTAATGAGTTACTTCCCTAGCTTCTCTACTGGATCATGAGATACAATACTTCGAATGCTTATAGCCAGATTCTGTCTACTAGCAGATTATTTTAGACTTCTGTGCCTATACCAGCATTTTTTACTGTCCAGCAAGATGTTAGTAAGTGTGTACTCATTTTTTAAAAAGGGTTTATTCTCCAACTTGAGAAATAAATGGTGGGGGTAAAAATACAGCTGGGTGCAGTAGCTGATGCCTAGAATCCCAGCACTTTGGGAGGTTGAGGCAGGTAGATCACTTAAGGTCAGGAGTTTAAGACCAGCCTGGCCAACATGACGAAAACCCATCTCTACTAAAAACACAAAAATTAGGTGGCACACTGGCACACCCAGCCGCTCGGGAAGCTGAGACAGAAGAATTGCTTGACCCCAGGAGCTGGATGTTACAGTGAGCCAAGATCACACCACTGCATTCCAGCCTGGGTGACAGAGCAAGACTCCAACTCAAAAAAAAAAAAAAAAAAAAAAAACTTCAGCAGGTCTCTGCCGCATGAACACTGAGATGCTGTAACCAGCGTGTGAAGACTGTGAATATCAAGACAAGGGAAGTGAGAGCAGCATTTCTCAAACTGATTTGACTGTGGACCTTTCCCCTGGCATGTCTACTCACATTTCCCAGCACACCGTTCTGCAAATCCCCACTTTCCAAATGCTAGTTCATGAAACAGTGAGTCTGCTTTGTTTATTTCTGAAACACCTTTACTGAGGTTGGAGCTCAAGCTCATGCCTGCCTAGCGAACAAATTTAACACATTAATGTGCTCATGTTCAGAACAGTTATTTTTTTATTAATACGAGAGTCCTTTATACCCTGAATATCTGAAATACTTTGCTGTCATATTATCAGATGCCTCCTGGGAGCGGGTAGCATTGAATACACTTTGTAAATTCTTTCCCAGTCCTAACTTGCTCTGCCGTGTTAGAGTGCCTACATCTGCACATTGATTTCATTTTTTTTCAGTTACAAAATGTGTTTCTTTATTTAGCATTCAATGGTATGCCTTTGAGTTTACATTTCCTTCATAGCTACTGTCAAATACACATTCTCATTTCTAATTCTGTTATATCATTGGCATTCATTCATTCATTGACCAAGAAACTCAAAGTGACTATTGTCTGGCAGGACCAGGCATGAAAAACTGCCAAGACGCAGTTACTGCTTTTGTGCAAGTCATGGTCTAGTGTGAGGCACGGCCGCACCCACAAATAATTACAATCTGCTTTAACGAAGGACGGAACAGTCACGCGAACAGGCCGGGAAGACAAGAAGAACGTGATTGACAACCTAGAGAAATGGCAACTTCAGAGCCTTTGGACCCTAAAAGATGAGCAGAGAACCACATAGCAGTTTAGGAGGAAGCTACAGACTGTGCAAGAGGAGAGAGAAATGAAGAATGGCAGAGGAGGCCAGGCGCACTGGGGCATGCCTGTAGTCCCAGCACTTTGGGAGGCCGAGGCGGGTGGATCACTTGAGGTCAGGAGTTTGAGACCAGCCTGGCCAACATGGTTGAAGTCTGAAATGGTTTCATTATCCAGCTGCTCTAGAAGCTGAAGTCTGAAATGGTTTCATTATTCAGCTGTTCTAGAAGCTGAAGTCTGAAATGGTTTCATTATTCAGCTGCTCTAGAAGCTGAAGTCTGAAATGGTTTCATTATCCAGCTGCTCTAGAAGCTGAAGTCTGAAATGGTTTCATTATC
>CM052649.1:184967881-185002390 GCA_028533165.1 Leontopithecus rosalia
GCTGAAGTCTGAAATGGTTTCATTATCCAGCTGTTCTAGAAGCTGAAGTCTGAAATGGTTTCATTATTCAGCTGTTCTAGAAGCTGAAGTCTGAAATGGTTTCATTATTCAGCTGTTCTAGAAGCTGAAGTCTGAAATGGATTTCATTATACAGCTGCTCTAGAAGCTGAAGTCTGAAATGGTTTCATTATCCAGCTGTTCTAGAAGCTGAAGTTTGAAATGGTTTCATTATCCGACTGTTCTAGAAGCTGAAGTCTGAATGGGTTTCATTATCCAGCTGTTCTAGAAGCTGAAGTCTGAAATGGATTTCAATGGATGAAATCATGGTGTCAGCAGAGCTGCACGCTCCCCTCTAGACAAGAACCTGTTTCCTTGCCTTTCCTATTAGATTTGTGCAAAAGTAACTGCATTTGGCCGGGCGCGGTGGCTCAAGCCTGTAATCCCAGCACTTTGGGAGGCCGAGGCGGGTGGATCACGAGGTCAAGAGATCGAGACCATCCAGGTCAACATGGTGAAACCCCATCTCTACTAAAAATACAAAAAATTAGCTGGGCATGGTGGCGCGTGCCTGTAATCCCAGCTACTCAGGAGGCTGAGGCAGGAGAATTGCCTGAACTCAGAAGGTGGAGGTTGCGGTGAGTCGAGATCACGCCATTGCACTCCAGCCTGGGCAACAAGAGCGAAATTCCGTCTCAAAAAAAAGAAAAAAGAAGAAAAAGAAAAAAGAAAAAAAAAAAAAAGTAACTGCATTTTTTGCTATTACTTTTAATGGCAAAACCTTTTACCTTCAATGGCAAAAGCCACAGTTATTTCTGCACCAACCTGAGAGCTTCCAGTGTACACCTGAATTCCTTGGTGTGTGCCCCCTTCCTCCACATTCAAAGCCAGGGATGCTGCGTCTTCTTTCTTCTGACCTCTGCAGAAGGTCAGACATCATAGAGTGTACTTATATAAGTCTAGAGGGTCTAGCCCACTACACATCTAGGCTAGATGGTATGTGCTATTGCTCCTAGGATACAAGCTTGTACAGCATGTTCCTGAACTGAATACTGTGGGCAACTGTAACACAATGGTAAGCATCTGTGTATTTCTGCTTCCATCATCACGTGTCCTCGCCTCACTCTGACCCTCCTGCCTTCGTCTTAGAAGACTTGTCAGTACATAGTAATATATTCACAGGTTTTGTTCTGAGAATTAGGGCATGGGAATCTGTGGAGAGGGGTAGGCATTGATTTGTCACTCTGCCTAGAGAGTTTGAGTTTTATGCTGCAGGCAATACGGAGCAATGAAAGATGTTTATGCAGGAAAGTTATCACGATAGATTGTGATAGGGAACTCTGGCAGGAATGCAAACAGCCTGGAGTAGGGGCAGACTGGTGGTTTTAGGACCCGCTAAAGTACCCTGGGCAACATAGGGAGACCCCATTTCTACCAAAAACAAATTTTTTTACCAGGAAACGTGGCTCATGCCTGTAATCTCTGGGAGGCTGAGGCAGGCGGATCACTTGAGGTCAGGAGTTCAAGATCAGCCTGGCCAACATGATGAAACCCCACCTCTGTAAAAATACAAAAATTAGCCGGGAGTGGTAATGGGCACCTGTAGTCTTGGCTACTTGGGAGGCTGAAGCAGGAGAATCGCCTGAACACAGGAGGGAGAGGTTGCAGTGAGTCAAGATTGTGCCACTGCACTCCAGTCTGGCAACAGCGCAACTCCATCTCAAAAAAAAAAAAAAATAGCCAGGTGTGGTGGTGCACAGCTATAGTCCCAGCTACTTGGGAGGCTGAGGTGGGAGGATGATTTAAGCCTGGGAGATCAAGGCTGCAGAGAGCCATGACTGTCCTACTGCACTCCAGCCTGGGCCACAGAGAAGGGCAGAAGACTCAGACTTTTCTGCAGACAAGTAAGCCATTATCTAAGCTTGAAAACAATAGACTTCACCTGGGAACGCGTCAGGGTCAGATGCCATTGTAGCAAGACACAAACGTGCATCACTTAACAATGGGGACGTGTCCTGAGAGGTGTGTCATGAGGGGATTGTGTGGTCATGCAAATATCACAGAGTCTACTTACACAGCCTAGATGGTCAAGCCCACTGCACATCGAGGCTAGATGGTATATGCTGTTGCTCCTAGTTACAAACCTCTCCAACGTGCTACTGTACAGAATACTGTACGTGATCATAGCACAATGGCAACCAGCTTGCAGCCCAAAGTATCTAAAGATACAAAAGGTTCAGTAAAAGTATCGTATCAGTCAATGAGCGGATAAAGAAACTGTCTATACTCTTCAGCCATAAAAAGGAACAAAATACTGGCATTCGTGGCAACCTGGACGCACCTGGAGGCCATTATTCCGAGTAAGTAACTCAGGAATGGAAAACCATACACTGCGTGTCCTCACTCCTAAGTGGGAGCCCAGCTATGAGGATGCAAAGGCGGAGCAATGACAGAATAGACAGGAACGTGGGGTGGCAGAGGGCGAGGGATACAAGACTACACATTGGGTACAGTGTACACTGCTCAGGTGACGGGAGCATCAAGATCTCACAAATCACCACTAAAGAACTTACGTAACCAAAACCACCTGTTCCCCAAAAACCCACTGAAATAAATAAATAAAAAGTATTATAATCTTGCAGATCAACCACTGTTTACGCGGTCCACCCCTAATTAAAATGTCATAATGACGGCTTCTCTTTGACTAGGTGGATGGCTATGGCATTAACCAAGGCTAAAACTCAGCTGGGCGCTGTGGCTCATGCCTGTAATCCCAGCACTTTGAGAGGCTGAGGCAGGTGGATTACCTAAGATCAGACGTTCGAGACCAGCCTGGCCAACATGGTAAAATCCCGTCTCTACGAAAAAGAAAAAAAATAGCTGGGTGTAGTGGTACATGCTTGTAATGCCAGCCACTCGGTGGCTGAGGAAGGAGAATCGCTTGAACCTAGGAGGGGGAGGCTGCAGCGAGCCAGGACTTTGCCATTGCACTCCAGCCTGGACAAACAAGCAAGACCGTCTCAAAACCAAACAAAAAGGTTTGGGAAACAGGGGATCTCCTAACTGGCCTCTTGCCATTTTTTTTTATTTGTTTATTTTTAGGTGGAGTCTTGCTCTGTTGCCAGGCTGGAGAGCCGTGACATGATCTCAGCTCACTGTAACCTCCGCCTTCCTGGTTCAAGTGATTCGCCTGCCTCAGCCTCCCGAGTAGCTGGGATTACAGGTGCACACCACCGCGCCCGGAGAACTTTTGTATTTTTAGTAGATATGGGGTTTCACCATGTTGGCCAGGATGGTCTTGATCTCTTGACTTCATGATCCGCCCACCCCAGCCTCCCAAAGTGCTGGGATTACAGGTGTGGGGTTCTTGCTTTTTATTCCTCCCCTCTGTTCTGTCCTCCACTTTCTCCCTCGCTCTTCCATGATGGTTTAGGTTAAGGCCAACTCCTCATTCTAACATACAAGACACTCTATGGTCTGACCCCTCCCCATGTCTCCAGCTGTGTTTCTTTCTCATTCCATCCTCAATCCTCAACATCAGCAGGCTCAAGTCGTTTTACAGTTCCTGTTATCTGAAGCAGCACATGGCCATGTGCCTTCATGCAACAGCTCAGACTGCCACCACTGCCTGGAGCACGTCTTACAGACTCTCCCCTCATCTAACATCTGCACACACACACTCATCTTTTGAGCCCTTGTTCCTCTGTGCATTCTTTGATGTCCCTGCCAGATAGAATAAACACTGCCTTCTCCTACCAGTGAACAGGCATGGGCTTCCATTATTTAAATGCAGGCACATACTTAAGTGCATAACTTTCCCACAGCTGGAAAATAAGTATTCTGAGGTCAAGAACAATCTCTCTTTTTTTTCCTTAAAGACTAGGTCTTGCTCTGCCATCCTGGCTGGAGTGCAGTGATGGAGTAATAGTTCACTGCAGCCTCGACTTCCTTAGCTCAAGCAATTCACCTGCCTCAGTCGCCTGAGTAGCTGGGACTACAGGCAAGTGCGACCATTCCTGGCTAATTTTAAACATTTTTTATAGGGATGGGGTCTTGCTGTGTGGTCCAGGTTGCTCTCTTAACTCCTGGCCTCAGGTGATCCTCCCAGCTTAGCCTCCCGAAGTACTGTGATTACAGGCATGAGCCATTGTGTCCAGCCAAGAGCAATACCTTATTCATCAACCCATTCTTGGTGACTAAAACAGCACTTAACATTTTCTAGCTTCTAAATAAATGCTTGATGAAGGAGTTAATCAATCAATGGACAAAGATGAAAAATAAAATGCAGTCATTGTAAGTTACCAGGTATCATATTTAGACCACAAATTGATAAATGGATAAGCTAAATACTGGTATACCTAGTCAGTGGAATATGATTCGGCCGTAGAAAGAAATGAAGTACTGATACATGCTACCACGTGAAAGAAACTTGAAAACATCACACTCAAGGAAAGAATATCTGATACTGTGTTATTCCATTTCTATGAAGTGTCCAAAATAAGCAAACCTACAGAGACAGAAGCACAGGGCTGGGAGGTATGGGGAGACTGGAGGCGTGAATGTGAAGGGATATGGGGTTCCTTTGTTTTAGACAGGGTCCCACTTTGTCACCCAGGCTGCAGTGGAGGGCAGTGGCGAGCTCTTGGCTCACTGTGACCTCTGCCTCCTGAGCTCCAGCAATCCTTCTGCCTCACCCCCCCAAGTAGCTGGGACTACAGGCACACACTGCTCTAAATGGGTAATTTTTTTGCATTTTTGGCAGAGATGCGGTTTCACCATGTTGCCCATGCTGGTCTCGAACTCCTGGGCTCAAGCAACCCACCCTCTTTGGCCTCCAAAAGTGCTAGAATTACAGGCGTGAGCCATCACTTCTGGTCTTAATTGTTTTTATGGAGTAACAAGTGTTCTGAAAGGATTACACTAATGGACACACAGCTACATGAATGTACAAAAAGTCATGGAATTACACGCATTAAGTGGGTGCACCGTAGAGGATGTCAACAGCTCGATCAAGCTGTTACCGAAAAAGAAAAAGGTATCATATTTAGATTAAAATACATTGTTATTACTATTATACTTTAAGTTCTGGGGTACACGTACAGAACGTGCAGGTATGTTACACAGGTATACACGTGCCATGGTGGTTCTTGGCACCCATCAACCCATCATCGACACTAGATACTTCTCCTAATGCTGTCCCTTCCCTAGCCCCTCACCCCGACAGGCCCCTGTACATGATATTCCCTGCCCTGTGTCCACGTGTTCTCATTGTTCAACTCCCACTTACGACTGAGAACATGTGGTGTTTGGTTTTCTGTTCCTGTGTTAGTTTGCTGAGAATGATGGTTTCCAGCTTCATCCAAGTCCCTGCAAAGGACATGAACTCATCCTTTTTCATGGCTGCATAGTATCCCATAGTGTATATGTGCTACATTTTCTTTATCTAATCTATCTTTGATGGGCATTTGGGTTGGTTCCAAGTCTTTGCTATTATGAACAGTGCCGCAATAAACACACATGTGCATGTGTCTTTATAGTAGAATGATTTATAATCCTTTGGATATATACCCAGTAATGGGATTGCTGGGTCAAATGGAATTTCTATTTCTAGGTCCTTGAGGAATCTCCACACCGTCTTCCACAATGGTTGAACTAATATACACTCCCACCAACAGTGTAAAAGTGTTCCTATTTCTCCACATTCTCTCCAGCATCTGTTCTTTCCTTTTTTTTTTTTTTTGAGATGGAGTTTTGCTCGTTACCCAGGCTGGAGTGCAATGGCACGGTCTCGGCTCACTGCAACCTCCGCCTCCTGGGTTCAGGCAATTCTCCTGCCTCAGCCTCCCGAGTAGCTGGGATTACAGGCACGCGCCACCATGTCCAGCTAATTTTTTGTATTTTTAGCACAGACAGGGTTTCATCATGTTGACCAGAATGGTCTCGATCTCTTGACCTCATGATCCACCTGCCTCGGCCTCCCAAAGTGCTAGGATTACAGGCGTGAGCCACCGCGCCCGGCCTCTTACCTGACTTTTTAATGATTGCCATTCTAATTGGCATGAGACGATATCTTACTGTAGTTTTGATTTGCATTTCTCTAATGACCAGTGATGATGACCTTTTTTTCATATGTTTGTTGGCCTCATATATGTCTTCTTTTGAGAAGTGTCTGTTCATATCCTTCACCCACTTTTTGATGGGGTAGTTTTTTTTCTTATTCTTCCTATGTGCTCTGCCAAACACCTTACCCAGTAATTATTCCATCCTATTTACAGATGAGAAAACTGAGTCATTTGCCCAGCAGCACACAGTTAGTTAGGGCATGAAACTAGGACTTGAACCCAAGACAACTAGATCCAAAATCCACATTCTAAACCTCTTGACTTTGCTTATGAAATTAGAGGGTACTTCAAGATTTTTCCTTTTTGTTTCTTTAAAAGGGAATAGTCTTTGAAAAGTTTTTAGTGGAATGAGTTTATTTTCTTTAAGAATGGAAGCACTTAAATCAATGAAATTTTACCTCTGGGTAATTCTGAGTGAGTTTGGCCAGAGTCCCTGGGATATTTGGATTGCCCTAATTTATTATTGCCTAAATCATTTGTTTTCCTATATTTAATTTCCTGGGGTTTTTTTTGTTTTGCTTTGTTTGTTTGCTTTTCATTGTCAAATAGAAGGTTTGCTTTTTTTTTTTTTTTTTTTTTTTTTTGAGATGGAGTCTTGCTCTGTCACCCAGGCTGGAGTGTGACGGTGTAATCTTGGCTCACTCCAACCTGTGCCTCCCAGGTTCAAGCGATTCTCCTGCCTCAGCCTACTGAGTAGCTGGGATTACAGGCATGTGTCACCATGCCCAGCTAGTTTTTGTATTTTTAGTAGAGATCAAGTTTCACCATGTTGGTTAGGCTAGTCTTGAACTCCTGACCTCATGATCCACCCTACTCGGCTTCCCAAAGTGCTGGGATTACCGGCGCAAGCCACCGCACCCAGCCAGTTTGCTTCTTTAGACTTGTGTTACATTATGGCCAGAGAATGTGGCCTGGCTGGACATAGCGGCTCATGCCTGTCATCGGGCACTTTGGGAGGCTGAGGCGGGAGGATCGCTTGAAGCCAGGAGTTTGCGACCAGCCTGGACAACAAGGTGAGACCTTGTCTCTGCAAAAAAATAAACAAAGATAGAAAATGAGCCAGGCCAGATGGTGTGCACCTGTAGTTCTGGCTACTCGGGAGGCTGAGGCTACACTGGAGCCCAGGAGCTCTGCACTGCAGTGAGGTCTGATCATGCCACTCCACTCCAGCCTGGACAGTACTGACAGAGAAAGACCCTGTCTCTAAAAAAAATAAATACATAAAAACAAATAAAAACAAATTTTAAGAGGAGCGTGACCTGCAGAGTTTCTGCATTGAGGGTTTAAGACACTTTTCTTCACAGTCTAATGTAGAATCGGGATTTGTAAAAGTTCAGAACTCCTGGAAAAAAGGTTCATTCACTCTTCAGACAGGATGTGGCTACTGCTCCCGATATATTGAAAGTATTTTAAAAATAGAATGGCCTTCTCCATAGTAGATGTTTGGTGCAAACAACATACCTAGAAGGTAGAGGAGCAAGAATGTCTGAGTAATTCAAGAGGCCAGAAAGAACTCGGCCATTTGTAATCAGGTATTTCAATACCTGCAAGGCATTTTACTTCCACATGATGAATGGCCATAAAAAATATAAACCTTCGTGTAAAAGACTTTGGCTTCCTCTGCTTTTTACGTAATCAATTTGACATTTGAATTTTGGCAAAGAATCACAGGTACCTTGCTTTATTTATTAACTGAGATTAGATTTTAAAACATCACTGTTATCAAGCCATACCAGGCTTCTTAAAATAATGTGCAATTTCTCAAGTAAGGATCACTTTGTCCTGACATCAAAGTCTCCCAAACAGTTTATTATACATAGAAGCCACTCTCCTCCTGACTGCTTCCTCCCTCCCTTCTCTTTCCTCTCTGCCCTGTAAAATAGCTCACTCCCAGCAATTCTGCCTTCTACCAACTGTGACATTCATAGCATGGGACCAACCTAAAGAAGAAAAAGGGATTACTAAAAATCCTTTTTTAGTAATCTCAGGCACCAAGTCTGTCACTTTGCACACTCTATATGATCAATACTGAAAGGCGGATGGGTGCCCGAGGACCACAGGCTTGCTTTCATTTGGGATGGGAAGATTTTAACACTGGGGAAAGGCTAAGAGGACCACAGTCAGAGAAAGGCCCTCAGGAGGTCATCAAGCTCTCACTCAGCCCGATAGTTACCTCTGTGCTCTCAGAGGCACCCCGTGAAAGGATCTGTCCAGAACCATCTGAAGAATGAGTAGAGGTTTCAAATGGTAAATTCTGGCCAGGTACGGAGGCTCACGCCTGTAATCCCAGCACTTTCGGAGGCAGAGGCGGGCGGACCACTTTTCAGCAGTTGCAGATCAGCTTGGCCACATGGTGAAACCCCATCTATGCTAAAAATACAAAAATTAGCTGAGCGTGGTAGTGGATGCCTGTAATCCCAGCTACTCCAGAGGCTGAGGTATGAGAATCACTTGAACCTGAGAGGCAAAGGTTGCAGTGAGCTGTGATTGCACCACTGCACTCCAGCCTGGGCAACACAGCAAGATCCTGTCTCAAACAACAACAACAACGGATGGATGGATGGATGGATGGATGGATGGATGGATGGATGGATACATACGTACACAGGCAGATACATACATACATAGATAGATAAATAGATACACAGATACCTAGATAAATAGATACACAGACAGGTACATACATACATACATAGGCAGATACATAGATACATACATGCATACATAAACAGATAGATAGATAGATAGATAGATAGATAGATAGATAGATAGATAGATAGATAGAATTCTAATGCCCACTCTCCCAGCTTCCCATGAAAGGCTAAAATCCAGAAGCATGGAAATTCAGCTCTCTCTCCAAAACTAAGCCAATGGTCAAACTGCAGCCTAAATCTAGAAGGAACTGGCCCAGCACAGTAGCTCCCGCGTATGCCCCCCAGTGCTCTAACAGGCTGAGCCGGGGGCATTTTTGAAACCAGGAGTTCAAGACCAGTCTGGGCAACATCGTGAGACCCCATGTCTACAAACAATTAAAAAGCCACCGTGGTGCCTGCCTGTAATCCCAGCTATTCAGGAGGCTGAGGCAGAAGGATCACTAGAGCCTAGTTCAAGCAAGGGCAACACAGCAAGATGCCATCTCTACTAAATATTCAAAAAATGAGCCAGGCGTAGGGGCGCAAGCCTGTAGTCCTAGCTACTTGGGAGGATCTCTAGAGCCCAGGAGGCCAAGATCACAGCTGCAGGGAGCTGTGACCGCATCACTGCACTCCAGCCTGGGAGACCCAGGCCCTAAAAGCAAAGCCACGACAACAAAACCCACAACCGCAGCCCAAATCTAGATGGAATTCCCCGCACCGCACCCCACCCCACACTTAGGGCTTGTCCTGGTTCTACCTCATGGGACAATGACAGGCAGCCTGCGAGGTGAGCGGGTTCTCAGGCGACCTCTACTCTGCCCCCCAGTCTTCATATCACAAGAAACAGACTTCGCCGCTTCCGGGGCGCCCTGCCGTTTCCCCCACTCCACCCTCTCCGCGCTCTTGCCTCTCTTCATGAATGCTGATGTCAAGAGAAATCAACTCAAAAAAAGCCAAATTAACATGAAATTCGGGGGGTGGAGGAGCAGTAGTGACACATTTTGAGGCAGCATGTATGGTGACATGACGGCCAATCTCTGGCCGGGCGCGGTGGCTCACGCCTGTCATCCCAGCACTGTGGGAGGCCGAGGCGGGTGGATCACGAGGTCAAGAGATCGAGCCCATCCTGGTCAACATGGTGAAACCCCGTCTCTACTCAAAATACAAAAAATTAGCTGGGCATGGTGGCGCATGCCTGTAATCCCAGCTCCTCGGGAGGCTGAGGCAGGAGAACTGCCTGAACCCAGGAGGCGGAGGTTGCGGTGAGCCGAGATCGCGCCATTGCACTCCAGCCTGGGTAACAAGAGCGAAACTCCGTCTCAAAAAAAAAAAAGCCCAATCTCTGAAGTCAGGCAGCCAGGGTGAAGCCCAGCACTACCTCCTACTAGCTGTGCAAGGATGGGCCAATGCCTTAACCTCACCCAGCCTCCTTCCTCTCTATGAACTAGAAATGTTAAGAGTGCCTACCTCATATTTTAAAACACGTGAAGTCCTCAGAAAAATGCCCAGCCATAGTGAGCACTCCATTTGTTATTTCTAGGTTTCAAGCACCTTATAAATAGTGTCTCATATTATCTCATTTAATCATCCCAAAGATGCTTTGAGCTCCTCTGTATGGATGAACAGAGACTTGGAGAAGCTCTGAAAGTAGCTCAAGGTAATGGAGCTGGTGGGGTGGAGCTGGGGCTTGAGTTGGGATCTGACATCAAAGCCCAGTTTCTACCAGTGCACCATGCCCCCGCCAGGGGGATGCAGTCTCCGTGAATAAAGAACCACATATGGAGATAAAAACACACCAACCCTGGCAGCAGCAAGTAGTGATGATGGCTGCTTTCCTTTCTTTCTTTCTATTTTTTTTTTGAGACAGAGTCTTGCTCTTTCACCAGGCACCAGGCTAAAGTGCAAGGGCACGATCTCGGCTCACTGCAACCTCTGCCTCCCAGCTTCAAGCAACTCTCCTGCCTCAGCCACCCGAGTAGCTGGGACTACAGGCGTGCACCACCATGCCCAGCTAATTTTTGTATTTTAGTAGAAATGGGGTTTCACTATGTTGGCCAGGATGGTCTCGATCTCTTGACCTCATGATCCACCTACCTCGGTCTCCCAAAGTGCTGGGATTACAGGATGGCTGCTTTTCAAGTGCTCTGTGGTTTAAAACAAGAACGAACCAGACAGTGGGAAAAGAACGAGATGCCACACATCAAAGCTGCAGCTATATTAATTATACAAATATATTATATTACACACTGGGCTTGTGAATTTGTTTCCCCCTGGGGAATGCAATTTGGAGATTTCCCAAAGAGCTAAAATTAGAATTATCATTCTATCCAGCGAGCCCATCAGAGGGTTATACCCAAAGGAAAATAAATCATTCTACCAAAGACACCTGTGACTCACATGTTTATTTCATCACTATTCACAATAGCAAAAACATGGAATCAGTCCTGGTGCCCATCAACGGTGCATTGGATAATGTGGCATATATGCACCATGGAATACTACGCATCTGTGAAAAAGAATACAATCATATCCTTTGTGGCAACATGAGTGCAGCTGGGGGCCGTTACCCTAAGAGAATTAACTCAGGAACAGAAAACCAAATCCTGTATATTCTTCCTTCTAAGTGAGAACTAAGTATTAGGTACTCATAGACATAAAGACTGGAACGAGATACTGGAGGAGTTGCGGGGAAGGGCTGAAAAACTATCTATTGTGTTGGGCGCGGTGGCTCATGCCTGCAATCCCAGCACTTTGGGAGGCCAAGGTGGGTGGATCACTTGAGGTTAGACATTCAAGACCAGTCTGGCCAACATGGTGAAACGCCCACTCTACTTAAAATACAAAAATTAGCCAGGCATGGTAGTGTACACCTGTAATCCCAGCTACTCAGGAGGCTGAGGCAGGAGAATCACTTGAACCTGAGAGGCGAAGGCTACAGTGAGCCGAGATTGTGCCATTGCACTCCAGCCTGGGTGACAGAGTGAGACTTCTTTTCAAAAGAAAACAAAGAAGGAAAGGAAGGAAAGGGAGGAAGGAAGGAAGGAAGGAAGGAAGGGAAGGAGGGAGGGAGGGAGGAAAGGAGATAGAGAAAGAAAAGAAGGAGGGAAAGGAAAGGAAAGGGGAAGGGAAGGGGGAAGGGGGAAGCAAAGGAAGGCAGGCAATGTGTTGGGCACTATGCTCACTACCTGATGACAGATCAATCATACCCCAAACCTCAGCACGACATAATACATCCATGTAACGACCATGCCCATGTACCCACTTGAATCTATTTTTTTAAAGCAGTAACTACAGTAAGTGAAAGCCAGCTAGAACCTGGAACCCAAATTTGGAATATCATACATCGAACCTCCCTCTAGCCTTAGAAGTGGAACTCACCATACATTTCCCAAGTGGACAGAAGGCACAGCCTGAAACAATCCACACTCCCTGCCTGTTGGCAAGAACTACGTCCAGACAGACCTTCCTTTGAAATAAAGTGGAACACTGACATGGAGATGCATAAAACCTTTTCAGAACCATATCCCTGTTCAAGGACATGTGGGCTTCATGAAATGCAAGTCAAAATCTATAGCATGAGCATCTCCTAAAGGAAAAATGAAATGGAATAGGCGGGTGCCTTGGTTCATGCCTGTAATCCCAGCACTTTGGGAGGCCGAGGTGGGTGGATCACAAAGTAAGGAGTTCAAGACCAGCCTGGCCAAGACAGTGAAACCCCTTGACTGCTAAAAATATAAAAAATTAGCCTGGTGTGGTAGTGGGCACCTATAATTCCAGCTACTCAGGAGGCTGAGGCAGAAAACTGCTTGAACCAAGGAGGCGAAGGTTGCGGTGAGCCGAGATTATGACATTATACTCCAGCCTGGGCAACAGAGCAAGACTCTGTCAAAAGAAAGAGAGAAAGAGAGAAGGAGAGAAAGAGAGAAGGAAAAAGGAGGAGGAAGGAAGGAAAGAAAGGAGGGAGGGAGGGAGGGAGGGAAGGAGGGAGGGGAGGAAGGAAGGAAGGAAGGGAGGGAGGGAGGGAGGGAGGGAAGGAGGGAAGGGAAAGAAAAAGGAAATGGAAGGAGATGAAAAGGGATATATGTAACATAAGATTTGCAAGCAATCAAAAAGCATTTTAATATCCACATGAAGATAATTATCAGTAAGACTGATAACACAAAAAAACCCCACATCAATGACATTAAGAATACACTGGAGAAGTTCTCCAAGAATGTAGAAGAAAAGGATAATAGAATAAAGTAATGAGAATGTGAGCTCCGTGAAACCCAACTTTAAAACTACAATAGAAATATAATAAATTTTTCACAACAGAGTAGAACAAGAACAACAAACTAATGAAAAAAAGAAATATAAAACATATTTTCTTGACCTTTAGAAAAATCATGTTCTATAAAAAGAAATCCTCACATAGACATATCCTGGTAGAATATGTATTGAAATTCTAGAAAACTTTAAACCATGCCAGCATCTGAGAAAAGTACTTAGAACTGAAAGAAAATCAGACTGACCCTGGCTTTTCCTCTGTGATAGAAAGTTCAGGAAAACACCAGAATACCATCTGTACAGTTGAGGGGAAGGGTTAGAGACCCAAGGAGTCACCAGAGATTTTGAAAACACACTTGAGTAGTCTGACATCTGGGAGTAGTAGTCAGCTTTGAGAGTACATTTCACCAATAAGCAGCTTAAGAGAAATATCGCCTTAGTTCAACCATTGTGGAAGACAGTGTGGCAATTCCTCAAGGATCTAGAACCAGAAATATCATTTGACCCAGCAATCCCATTACTGAGTATATACCCAACAGATTATAAATCATTCTATTATAAAGACACATGCACACATAAGCTTATTGTAGCACTATTTACAATAGCAAAGACTTGGAACCAACCCAAATGTTCATCACGGATAGACTGGATAAAGAAAATGTGGCACATAAACACCATGGAATACTATGCAGCCATAAAAAAGAATGAGTTCATGTCCTTTGCAGGGACTTGGATGAAGCTGGAAATCATCATTCTCAGCAAACTAACACAGGAACAGAAAACCAAACACCTCATGTTCTCACTCGTAAGTGGGAGTTGAACAATGAGAACATATGGGCAGAGGGAGGGGAGTACCACACACCGGGGCCTGGAGGGTGGGGGCAAAGGGAGGGAGAGCATTAGGACAAATACCTAATGCATGCAGGGCTTAAAACCTAGATGATGGGTTGATGGGTGCAGCAAACCACCATGGCACATGTATACCTATGTTACAAACCTGCATGTTCTGCACGTGTATCCCAGAACTTAAAGTAAAAAAAAAAAAACACCTGAAATGTATGCCAAGCAGTAGGTCATGCTATTTGTGAGTTTTCCTTAATAAATTTCGTTCCCAAACTCTGGCATCCAGGTGGGTTAGAGACTGTGAGGATGTTTCTGGGGACCTGCAATACCTCCCTTGATAACTCCCCTTCTCCCTGGTTTCTGCCAGCTTCCAGAAACCAAGAACTGTGCTCCCTGGCTCACATCCTGAACACCACAGGCCACAGTAAGTTTTCCCACCAGTTAAAACAATCCCTGGAGCTTCTCTGTGTCACTCTAATTAGCAAGGGCTAAATTACGTACACTGCTGCATGCTGTATGAAAATCAATACAAACAGCTTTATTCTTCCTTCACAAACAGGGCAACAGAATTGAAAAGGTGTCTTTATTGCCAAGCAATCTGAGGTCTGGTTTTTCTGTTTCTTTATTATTTAATTACTTTTTTTTCTAAGTGCAAATGTAATACTAGCTCAATGCAGAAGACAGAGAAAAGCACCAAGGAATAAACCGTATCCATAATTCTAATTCCTAAAGAAACACATCATTAACTTTTGCAATGTTCTTGCAGCATTTCCCATGCATAGCCTTCATACAAGAGGTCTCCTTTTTATGTTAATTGTATTCAACTATACAAACTATATAAATTGTATACAAACTATACGATTGTAGTTGTCTTTGTTCACAGTGTATCAAATTCCCACGTTGAAAAAAAGATCTCAAACAATATTATTTTCAATGGCCACATTGCATTCCATTCCATGAATAATTGACTCACAATTAACGTAGCCAACCAAACCCTGATCACTGAACAATTATTTTTGACATTATATAAATTATACTACACATTATACAATATATGATGTAATGTGGCAATTGAAAACTTAGTCCACGAGGTAAAATTTCCTGAGATCAAATCACATTTCCATCATTTATTAGTCACGCAATGTTGGGCAAATTAAACAATCTGTGCCTGCTTCCTCGTGAGCATAATGGGAATTCTAACAGCACTTAACTCATAGAGTTGTGTGGAGTAAATGAATTCTACATACAAAGGCTTTAGAACGCTCCCTGCAACCCGGTAAGCAGCGTATATTTAGCTTATTTCCAGTTATTTGCTACCGTGTGGAATGAGCATCCTTCTACATGTAGTTTTTTAAACTAATGCAATTACTTTTAAGATAAGATTGTTAAAAATGAAATTGCTGGGTCTCAAGGCAATTCACATTTTTAAACTGCTATACATATTGTCTAAATTCCATACCAAAAAGTTGTACAATTTTATAATCCCAACAGCCAAGAATGAAAATGCCCATCTTCACACAGCATTGACAACACTGGATACCTACTTTATCTGTCCAACTCAGTTAAGATAGTGAATAGAAACTGACATTTTCTTGCTTTATTTTCTATTTCTATGACTAAAAGTTGGCTATTCTTTTCTGTAGGCTTAATGATCAATTTGATTTTTTTTCCTTTTCTGTAAAACCTGTTCACATTCTTTCCCCAGTTTTTGTTTTTGCTTTTATTTTTGTTTTGTTTTTGAGACAGGGTCTTGCTCTGTCACCTAGGCTGGAGTGTAGTGGTGCAATCTCAGCTCACTGCAACCTCCACCTCCCAGGCTCAAGCATCTCGTGCCTCAGCCTCCCTTGTTGCTGGGATTACAGACATGCACCACCACACATGGCTAATTTTCTGTATTTTTAATAGAGACAGGGTTTCACCATGTTAGACAGGCTGGTCTCTAACTCCTGACCTCAAGTTGATCCACCTGCCTCAGCCTTTCAGACTGCTGGGATTACAGGCGTGAACCACCATGCCCAGCTTTTCCCCAGTTTTCGTCAGAAGTATGCTTCCCCTGATTGAAAAAAAAAAACCCTCTTAATATATTCAGGAGAAACATTTATAATATATGTTAGAAATATTTAATCTCAGTTTGTCATTAAGCTTTCAGGCTTGTTTAAAATGTTTTGAATTTTTAATGCTTTAAATTTTATGACATCAAATTTACGAATTTTTCCTTTGTACCTTATGCCTTTGGGGTTAAACTGAAAAAGCATTCCCAAATTACACATGCATTTAACCTACAATGCGATCTCTAATAGTTCTTTGTGATTTCACACTCTGTATTTAACTCTTCAATCCAAATCCAATTTATTTTATGCTTTAGTGTAAGTAAAGAACCCAACAATTTTCTTCCCAAATATTAAAAATTTTCCCAACCATGTTTACTGAGCCCTTTTCTCACTGATTTTGGATTTCTGCCACATACTAGCCAAATAAATTCAAATATATCACCGGCTTCTCCACTGTGTTTTACTGGTCTGTTTTTATAGCAGTGCCACTTTTCATTATTAGGGTTTTTTTGTTTTGTTTTGTTTTTTTGAGACGGAGTTTCGCTCTTGTTACCCAGGCTGGAGTGCAATGGCGCGATCTTGGCTCACCGCAACCTCCACCTCCTGGGTTCGGGCAATTCTCCTGCCTCAGCCTCCCGAGTAGCTGGGATTACAGGCACGCGCCACCATGCCCAGCTAATTTTTTGTATTTTTAGTAGAGACGGGGTTTCACCAAGTTGACCTGGATGGTCTCGATCTCTTGACCTCGTGATCCACCCGCCTCGGCCTCCCCATTATTAGGGTTTTGAAAGTGAAAGCTCATATCTGAAAGATCAAGGGCTCGGTCACCATTTTGTTTTTCTTTTTTGAATAACTTAATTGGCTCTTCTCGGCAATTTATTCCTCAGATGAATTTTAGAATCATTTTGCCACATCCCCCAAAGCAAGTTCAGTAGGAATTTTATTATTGTTTTATTTGAAATGTGGCATCTGGGGTTACGTTTGTTTGGGCCTCTTCTTTGAATGATCCCTGTGTTGGACCTTTGCTGTCTGCTCTCTGTACTTACGACTTCTCAAATCACTTCTAGTTTCTCGTCTTCATCCTACACCTTCTAGAGTTTCTCTCAAACTCGTCTTCCTTGTGACTGCATGGATCCATGGTAGTATCATCTGGCCCTTCCTGCCTGTGATGCTGCATGTGACCTGCACTTGCACGATCTGCCTCTTCTACCCTCTGCAGTTTTCCCGAATTCATTTTTGCCTCAGCCAGTGCCTTATCTACATGCTTCTCGCTTTGGTTTTGTATGTTGCTCGTTTGTGTTAGAGTCTGTTCCCCTTTATTGTGTTTATTATTTTATTTATTTCTTTTCTTGTTTTGTTTCCTAAAGTCCCTTAAGACCAGAACAGACGCAGGCTAAATGTTGTTTTTGTTTTCGAAGGAAAAAATCTTTTTTTTTAACCATGCCCTTTCTTTACTTGTGGAATCTGTTTCTCTCCTTTCACATGGCAGATTTGTTTATACATCCCACGCTGAAGATTTGGTCGTTCCTGCTTATTCTGCTTTTAATAAGAACTGATTTATCCCTTGATGAGATTCATGCCACCTGGCCACCTGGAAGCTGGGACAGCTGCAACACTGGAATCTCATTGAGTGAGCCAGGTCCCTGTATTTTTCATAAGAACCAAAGACTAGTCATCTACCCAAATGCAGACATTATCTGTCATGGAGCTCCTCTTTCTATCTTTGCTGTAAAGCCGTGGAAACAGTCTCTGTATCATCTCTATCTAACATTAATATAAATGGTAAAACATCAGCTACTGCAATATACCAGAAAGAAAAAGATGCTAATGAACTACTCGGAATGTTGGTAAAATCTGCACTTCATGCCACGACTAGCACGGACTCATTTGAGCTGCTCTTTCTACATTTGTGCGTCCTCCCACTCTCTCCCTCATTCACTAGGCTCCAACCACTCTGGCCCCCTGTCTCTTTGTCGGGCGGAGAGAAGAACTTGTTCCCACCCTGCGTTTTGGGCTGGAGGGAATGCTCTGCCCCTGGATCTTCCCACAGCCATCAGCTGTTTATTTTTCAAGTCTCCTTTGAAGTGTTCCTCCCTTGAGCACCCTAACTGGCCAACTCCTAGGTGGCTCCCAGCCTGCCAGCCTGTTTTGCTTCCTTGAGAGCACTTACAAGTAGCTAAAATCAGGCAGTTTGTTTATTTATTTCATATTTTATTTATTGACTTGTTTATTTATTTTTGAGACGGAGTCTCGCTCTGTCGCCCAGGCTGGAGTGCAGTGGCGCGATCTCGGCTCACCGCAGCCTCCGCCTCCCGGTAGTGCTGGGATTGCAGGCATGAGCCACCATGCCCGGCCTGTTTATTTTCTTATATGAATGTCTCCCCCAGCCAAAAATATAAGCTTTGTAACAAGGACATTCTCTGTCTTTACATTGCTATAACCCCATAATTCAGAACAGTTTCGTGTAATTAACAGATGCACGATGCATGTTTGCTAAGTAAATAATGATTATACACGACAGCTCAAACTCTGGGTGACTTTCATTTTTCTCTTATTTTTCTTTATTCATCATACTTTACAATGCATATATATTACTTTTATAGTAAAAAAAGTATATTTTAAAATGAAAAATCTATATAATTTTATCTACAGTGTTGGTTTTCAAAGTTTTTAGCAGCAGGTCTTTTTCACAAAACCTCTGTGAAACTCCAGTATAACAGACATAAAGGCAGCATTTTCTTATCAATGCATTGTTAAAGTCAGATTATAACAGTTGCCTCTTATGAAATCAACCAACAAATCAAAGAGGCTTTTTTAATGAAAAACTTAAATTTTAAATTGAGAAATAGCGAGGAAAGTTTTGATTTAATAAGAGCCTCAAATGGCGTTTACTTATTTTAATTGAGCTGTTGGGTACTGAGGGAAGTGCTGATTCACATAGATGCACAGCCACGAACGCGACGGCTTTAATAAGTCACCTGGTTTTATGACCTTCTTACACTGAACAGGAATTATGAGAGAAAGTTATTTTTAAGTTTACACAATCACACGTTAGCCAAGCTACACAACTTTTCACACTGGTGGTTTCTAGTAAGTCTGCTTTCTAATACATTTGGATGTCATTTTTATCATAGCTCTAAATAGAACAGAATGTATTTAAAATACTAAATACGAATACAGCACTTGCATGACCACTCAAGCATGTCCGGGGAAGGCTGCAGGTGCACGGATGACATTTTGAAAACTGCAGGGACAAGCCAGCCACTGCAACAGTGTATCCCTTCACAGGAAAAAAGAATAGTAAAAAAATACACCAGTATTTTAACGGTGGGTTCACCGGGGGCGGCAGAATGTTTGGAGATTGTATTCCTTCTTTCTGCTTTTCCGTATCTCCCAGAGATTGTTTTTTCTGATGGATGTATATTAATTTGTAATGGGCAAACCACTGTTTTTTTAAAAAGCCAAAAGCCATGCTCAGTAACAGGAATGTCACAAACATAATGTTGAGCTCAAGAGGCCAGACACCATAGACCACTTTGATCCTTTTACATAAAACGCAAAAGCAGAAGTGAACACCGAGTGTTAGAAGTAAAGGTAGTGGCTGCTCTGCAGGAAGGCTGGGCTCTGACAGGCACCACCACTCCCAGAGCTCAGGAATTCTGCTCACGCTCCCCTTCCCTCCTTCCCTCCTTCCCTATTTCCTTCCTTCCCTCCCTCTTTCTTTTTTCCTTCCCTCCTTTCTTCCATCATTCTTCTCTTTTTTTATTCCTTCCTTCTCTTTCTTTCCCTCCTTCTTCCCTTTTCTTCCCTTTCTCCTTCCCTTTCCCTCTCTCCTTCATTTCTTCCTTCCCTCTCTCCTTCCTCACTTCCTTCCTTCTCTCCCTCTTTCATTTCTTCTCCCCTTCTCCCTTCCCCCTTCCCTCCTTCCTTCTCTCCTTCCCTCCCCTCCCTCTCTCCGCCTTCCCTTCCTCCCTCTCTCTCTTCCTTTCTCTCTTCAGACAATCACTGGTGTTTAGTATATTCTCAGACACGTGCATCACCACAGTCACTATTAGAAACTTTTAACCACCTCAAAAAAAACAAAACAAGAAAACAAAAACCCTCTACACTTTGGCTATCAGGCCCCTTGTTCCCCAGCCCTGAGCAGCCATCACTCCACCAGCTGTCTCTATAGACTTGTCTATTCTGGGCATTTCGTAGAAATGGAATCCTACATGTCCTTTTGTCTCTGGATTCTCTCTCAAGCAAGCACGTTTTCAAGGCTCAGGTTCTGTTTCTTGACCTAGGGGCTGGTCGCCCCACTTGGTGAAAATCCTCTGAACTGTACAATATGCTTGATGCACTTTTCTGTAGCTACGGACACTTCCATCAAAAGTTCTAGATACTAAAAAATAAAAACAGCCAAAAGAGGGTGTTCCAGCCCCCAAAGCCCTCGTTTCTGAAGGCGGTCTCCGTTATCCATGGCCGCCCTTCCAGGTCTCCTACCACCTATCCCCTTTCATCCTACTGAGAATGACAAGGGCAGGGAGGCACAGTTTGCCCTTCTCATCCTCTTCCCCTTCCCGGCGCCCACCTCCCACCTCCTACCAGGCTGTGGGGGTTTCTCCGGAATGGCCCCCCTTGGAGCACGCCTGCAATTCCATTTCTCCTCTTCTTCCCCACCCCACCCTGATCCAGCTTCTCTTCGGGGTACTCCGTCCCTTAGGAGTCTCGGTGAAATGGGAAGAATACATTATTTTGTCCTAAGAGATTTTGTGCTGTCAGAGTAATCTTTCCAAAGTGGAAATTTAGGCTAGGTGTGGAGGCTCACATCAGTAATCCCGGCAACTTTGGGAGGCTGTATTAGTTCGTTTTCCACACTGCTATTAAGAACTGCCCACGACAGGGCAATTTATAAAGGACAGAGGTTTCATCGCCTCACACTTCGGCACAGCTGGGAGACCTCAGGAAACCTGTCAGCATAGCAGAAGGCAAAGCGGGAGCAGGTCCTTCTTCACAAGGGGGCAGGAAGGAGAATGAACACTGACAAAGCCATCACATCTCACGATAACTCACTATCACAGGAAGAGCGTGGAGGAAATCACCCCCATGAGTCAGCTATTTCACACCTCCACCTGGTCTGTCCCTTGACACGGGGGATTACGGGGATTACAATTCGAGGCAAGACTGTGGGACACAGCCAAACCGTATTGGATACGAACGTGGGAGGATCCCTGGAGCCCAGGAGTTCAAGGCCAGGCCTGGGCAAGATCATGAGCCCCTGTCGCTACAAAAAAAGTAAAAATAAATAATTAGGTGGGTATGGTGGTGCATGCTTGTGGTCACAGCTACTTGGGAGGCTGAGGCAGAAGGATCCCTTAGCCCAGGAGTTCGAGGCTGTAGTGAGCTATGATTGCACCACTGCACTCCAACCTGACTGACAGAGCAAGACCCTGTCTCTAAAAAAATAAATAAAATGAAGTGCAATGAAAATCTGATTGTGACAACCCTAAAGAAATCATTCAAAGCCTTTATACTGCCCACAAAATTAACTCAGGCTCCTTACAGCTAATCCTCCAGGCGGGCCCCAACCTGACCCTTTCCCACCTCTCCAGAACTCAGTCTCCGCACCTCTTTTTCCTCCCACCCCAGCCTCCAGAGAAACTGGGCCAGATAGAGCTCCTCAAACTCATTACTCAGGCCTGGCGCGGTGGCTCACACCTGTAATCCCAGCACTGTGGGAGGCCAGGGCAGGCAGATCATGAGGTCAAGAGATTGAGACCAGCCTGGTCAACGTGGTGAAACCCTGTCTACTAAAAATACAAAAATTAGCTGGGCATGGTGGCAGGTGCCTGTAATCCCAGCTACTCAGGAGGCTGAGGCAGGAGAATTGTTTGAATACGGGAGGCTGCAGTGAGCTGAGATCGCGCCACTGCACTCCAGCCTGGGCAACAGGGCAAGACTCCGTCTCAAAAACACAGACAAAAACCATTACTCTGCTGCACACACGTTTGCTTTTGCTGTAACTCTTCCTTCTGCCTAAAACACCTTTCCTGCCCAGTCCCGCCTATTAACTCTGTGTTCCCCTAGAATACACGCTGCGGACTCTCAGATGGAGCTCCCTTTGGCCTTTTATTTCAGCAAGAAGGGAGAGACCACGTGCAAAGCATCTCCCCCATGTCTCCTGACTTTGGGCAAACGGGATTATTCCAACTGCAGTTCAGCGTACCCATCCGTAAAACGATGACGATCAGAGAAAGGACTCCACAGGTATACGGCAAGAATTAAATGAGACAACACATCTAGAGCGTGGAAAACAAGGCCGGGTGCATCACGAGTGTCCGACAAATGTTGGCTATCACCGCAAAACATCTTCGCATGTGCTCATTCCTAACGATGCTCCTGCCGCTGGTCCCTTGAGCTCCGGCTAATTCATCTACCTTGCCGGCAGACGACGTGACAGCCAGTGATGGGGTCAGGCCTGGGTTTGAATTAACATCCCGCCACCTATTAGCTGGGCCAGTGTCTACATCTCTCAAATGGAAATAAGGAGTGGTGTGCAGAGGATTAAAGATGATGATCAAAGAAAGCTCTCGGCACGTTTTCTGGCCCACATTAAAAGCACAATAAACTGTCTCACGTACGACTCGAGATCTGACTCATAATAGATTCTTGACAAACAACCTTTTATGGCTCCTAGATAATTATTTTACAATTCAAATCCATGGGTTTTCTTTTTCTTTCCTTTTTTTTTTCAGGCAGTTTTGCTCTTGTTGCCCAGGCTGGAGTGTAATGGCACGATCTCGGCTCACCACAACCTCCACCTCCTGGGTTCAAGCAATTCTCCTGCCTCAGCCTCCCAGGTTCAAGCAATTCTCCTGACTTGGCCTCCCGGGTTCAAGCGATTCTCCTGTCTCAGCCTCCCAAGCAGCTGAGACTACAGGCATATGCCACCACGCCTGGCTAATTTTGTATTTTTAGTAGAGATGGTGTTTCTCCGTGTTGGTCAGGCTGGTCTCAAACTCCCGACTTCAGGTGATCCGCCCGCCTCGGGCTCCCGAAGTGAGCCCCTGCGCCAGCCCTTGTTTGTTCTTAAATACTAGAGAGGGGATAAACCTACCCAACAGATATGACATGGGACAGCTAAAGGGCTATGACTAAGGAGTGCCCAGCCCCCACTGAAACTATTCCAAAGCATCTACTTCATCTTCAATCATGCATTTGGGGTACCAAAGAAGAAGACCTATCTTAATATTCAGCTATTTCTAGACCTGGCATGGTAGCTCACACCTGCAATCCCAGTGCCTTAGGAGGCTGACAAGAGGATTGCCTGAGGTCAGGAACTCAAGACCAGCTAGGGAAACATAGCGAGACTCCATCACTACAAAAAATAAAAAATGAACTAGGCATGGTGGCACACACCTGCAGTCCTGGCGACTCAGGGAGCTGAGGCTGGAGGATCAGTTGATCCAAGAGTTGGAGGCTGCAGTGAGTTATGACTGTAACACTGCACTCCAGCCCGGGCAACACAGGAAGACCCTGACTCTTAAGGGGGAAAAAAAAAAGGTGTTTCTAAATAACCAGTCTATCAACCAGTCAGTAGTGATGATGGAAAATACCTTAACACAAAACTGATGGTGGTCACCTTTCGTGTGCAGAAAATCCTTGAGAGAAACTTTTGATTGTGGAGTCAACAAAACAAAAACACTCGGGAAAGCCTTGCCCTCAGGACCCCCTCGCTGTGCGCTCTGCCCTGATTTCACAGGGCTTGTGATCAACCTGCTGATGAATTTCTGCGCAGAATAAAAATCGCTCTCAAGACACGGGTCTGTTCCAGCAGTAACCTTGCTACCACTAAGACGCCTTCCATCCTGCCTCTTATCATTGCTAATGCATCGCATGTCCTAATTACAAACAACTAAAACCTTGTCCATACGTTGTCCTGTCCTCCACTCCCAGCAAGTTGCCCAGGATGGTCCACTCTGGCCTCAGAGTCAGAGAGAGCAAGTGGCAGCTCTTGGACATCAAGGAATTTTCTGAATTATTTGCGGTGTGTCTTAACGTGGCTTCCCTAAACAGAGGGGCCCCAGGCAAAACCTTATGGGTCAACGAAGGCAAATCTACAAGAAGCAGAAAATAGATGAGTGGCTGCCTGGACCTGGGAGTGAGAACGGGAAATGAATGCAGATGGGCTGGAGGAGGGTTTGGGGGTGATGGAAATCTACTCAAATTGGATTTCGGTGAAGGTTGCACATTGTCGTACATTTTATGGTATGGAAAGTATACTTAATAAATTATACTTCAATAAAGTTGGGGGGGTATGAGCTAATGTTTACTTGGGGAACAGCATCGCAGAAAGGCAAGAGTGATAGTGAAGGGCTGGGTTGGGGATGGGGGGATGGCAGCTCTGAGAAGCGTCACCACACGGCTCTGCGACCAGGTGACTGTGTCTGCTCAGCAATTTACTGTAATCCAGTGCTGTGTGCCACAAAGGACGGAGAAGGACGCACCCACCACCCCCAGATTCCGCTGCACAGTTGGGTTATACACGAGCCCAGAGAGAGTCTCATAGCTTCTTGCGTTTCAGGGGCAACTGTAAAGTGAGAGACCAGGGCTACAAGGCAAAGGTGCTGTTGTGGCATTTGCTCAGCAAGCTGGGGATGGAGGAGGGACCCCGGCAATGAGCCCTTGAGCTAGGCAGAGGGCACCTGAAAGGACAGCCACAGGAGGAGCACCCACCTCACTAGCTCCTGGTCAGCAAGTACACGCATCCGGGCAGGTGCCCCAGCTCAACTCCGTCCACTATGCAATGAAGAATTCACACACAGTTTTGTGCTAAGGTGTTTAACACTATAACTATTGACTAGTTAAGGTGCTACCTTCTTTAGAAATATTTGCATATTAGGCCAGGCAGGGGCTCACAGCTGTAAGCCTAGCACTTTGGGAGACTGAGGTGGGTGGATTGCTTAAGGTCAGGAGTTCAAGACCAGCCTTGCTAACAAGGCAAAACCCCAACTCTACTAAAAATACAAAAAATAGCCAGGCGTGGTGACACAGACCTGTAGTCTCAGCTACTTGGGAGGCTGAGACAGGAGAATCATTTCAACCCAGGAGGCGGAGGTTGCAGTGAGCCTAGATCGTGCCACTACACTCCAGCCTGGGCGACAGAGCGAGATCTTGTCTCAAGAAAAAGAAAAAAAAAAAATAGGCCTTCTACATAACACCGGTGGGCTGTGACCTATTAGGAACCGGGCCGCACGGCAGGAGGTAAGTGACAGGTGCACAAGCGAATAGAGCGGCGATCCGACGCTCGTATTCCCGCCTGAGCTCCGCCCCCTGTCAGATCAGCAGCCGCATTAGATTCTCATAGGCTCACAAACCCTATCGTGAACTGCGCATGCGCGGGATCTAGGTTGGCGCTCCTTGTGAGAACCTAATGCCTGATGATCTGTCACCGTCTCCCATCACCCCCAGACGGACTGTCTAGTTGCAGGAAAACAAGCTCAGGGCTCCCACTGATTCTACGTGATGGTGAGTTGTAGAATTATGTCATTATCTATTACAATGCAATAATAATAGAAATAAAGTGCACAGTGAGTGGAATGCTCCTGAATCATCCCGAAACCATCCCGCATCCACTGGTCCGTGGGAAAAAGTGTCTTCCATGAAACCAGTCCCTGGTGCGAAAGAGGCGCGGACCACTGGTCTACATGCTAACGCCAATGATGGCTGAAGACGAGGACTGCAGGTGTGGCTGTATGACGACATCACGTCACCACTCCAGAAGCCTGACCCATGCAGAAAGGCAAACTTGCCTCACCACCTCCGTTAGACATTAAAGACATAGGTCTCCTATGAGAACTATTGAAGCCGAAAAGCTTCAATTTTAATCATTTCTATCCTGTAATATTGCGAAAGACCTGAAATCAAGGCAGCTCCGCAAGAAGCTACTGCCTTTGTTCAGCAGCTGTGGATGGACCCGGCTAGGATCTCCCTGCAAAAAAGAATTCCCTGCTGCCCAAGGCCTTCCGGATTCACTCAGTGCTGAGCATGACCATGCCCTCCCCAGCAGCCCCCAGCCAGTGACTGGGCTGGCCACGGGACATGGTCCTGGCCATTTCTGCCCAGCACAGGAGTCCTCTAACGGGCAGTGTTTGCTGCAGAGGTAAGCATGGGTTGGACCAAGAGTCAGATCTGCATGGGAGTCTGACACTCCCCCGTTCAGTTCTGCTTCTAGGCCTTTCCATTTCACAGCCATTAGTATAATCCTTCCTCCCTCCCTACCAATAAATCTTGCACACTTGATCTCAACATCTGCCTCTAGAAAAACCCAACTAACAAACTTGTTGACCTTAAGTATCATTGGGGCTGGGTGTGGTAGCTCACATGTGTAATCTTAATGCTTTAGGAGGCTGAGGCAAGCGGATTGCTTGAGGCCAGCTTGGGCAATACAATGAGACTCTGCCTCTACCAAAAAAAAAAAAAGTTTAACATAACTCAGAGTGGCACCGTGCACCTGTAGTTCCAGCTACTGAGGAGACCTAGGCAGAAGGATCACTGGAGCCCAGAAATTTGAGGCTGCAGTGAGCTATGACTCCAGCCTGGATGACACAAGACCCTGTGTCTAAAAAATAAACACTAAAGGTAAATATAATTTTCATAGATTTGGGGAATAGGAGGTGGCATCTTTGGAGAAGCCGTAATTCCGCACATCATAGGGGCACATCCCAAGCAGAAAGTACCCCGACTCTGGGGAGGTAGAGAAGAGTCAGCCTGAGGCCGGTGGCTCTCTAAGCTCTCATCGCTTTCCCCTCACCTCCATTCTCACTCCTGAGGTCTAGACATAAAGAACAGGTATTGAACCAGACGCACCTCTGATCCCAGAATAAAGTGGGGAACAGGGCGGCTGAGTGGTCCACTGAGCTCTTTCTCCAAAAGAGACAACTTCACAGCATCATTTTTTGGTGGAGGAGACAGGGTCTCACTCTGTCACCCAGGCTGGAGTGCAGTAGCACAATCATGGCTTACGGCAGCCTCAACTTCTCCAGCTCAAGTGATCCTCCTGCCTCAGCATCCTGAGTAGCTGGGAGTACAGGCACATGCCACCACACCTGGCTGGTTTTTTTTTTTTTTTTTTTTTTTAGAGATGGGGTCTCGCTATGTTGCCCAGACTGGTCTCAAGCCCCTGGGCTCAAATGACCCTCCCACCTACCAAAGTGCTGGGATTACAGGTATGAGCCACTGCATCTAGCATTCGGCCTTTTTAATACAGTAAGTGAAAGTGACAAGATGTTAGAGGTGATCGAATGCAAGAATGGATTGGGGAAGTGCCTTTTGTGGGGTTTGCTTCCCCACTGACCAAGGTGCAGGTGCTGCCCCGCCACCAAGCTCCCCTTAAGGCTGGGCTCTACTCTCTGCTGTAGCATGTGGCTAAATGGACAAGAGGGTTCCTGGAGACCAAGCACACCCCAGCTGCCCCCCTGTCCCAGGTAGCACAGCACCGTGCCCCAGTGAGTAACAGGACTCAGGAACCTCGGGGTGGAGGCAGGTCTGGGTCTGGACATCTTGCCTCTTGGAGAATGACTAACACCAGCCCCAAACATTATTATAGAAAACAACTCTATAAAGCCCGGGTCCACGCCAAGAAGCCTCTCTCCCTGGCCCTGACATCACCGCTTCTATGGCAACCAGTTGCTCTTCAAAGAGCCAAATGTGGGAGAGTGCAAAACTGAGGACACAAAGTCATGCCAGAGGAAGAGATGGGCCCGAAAGCCACATCAGAGTTCAGAGGTCACTAGGGGAAGGAGGAGGATTTCACAGGCATCTCTGCGGTCCAAACCAGACGACCCAACTGACAAATGTGGTAACCTTAAATATCACTGCGGCTGGGCGTGCTGGCTCACATCTATAATCCTAATGCTTTGGGAGGCTGAGGCAGGAGGATCTCTTGAGGCCAAGAGCTCGAGACCAGCTTGGGCAATATATCGAGACCCTACAACAATAACAAAAAATAATAATTAACTGTGCAGCCAGGTGCGGTGGCTCACACCTATAATCCCAGCTAACTGTGCAGGCCAGGTGCGGTGGCTCACACCTGTAATCCCAGCTAACTGTGCAGGCCAGGTGCGGTGGCTCACACCTGTAATCCCAGCACTTTGGGAGGCAAGGCGGGCAGATCACAAGGTCAGGAGATCAAGACCATCCTGGCTAACATAGTGAAACCCCAGCTCTACTAAAAGTACAAAAAATTAGCCAGGCATGCAGGCATGCGCCTGTAGTCTCAGCTACTCAGGAGGCTGAGGCAGGAGAATCGCTTGAACCCGGAGGCAGAGGTTGCAGTGAGCCGAGAACGCACCACTGCACTCCAGCCTGGGAAAAGAGCGAGACTCTGTCTGAAAATAGATAACATAACATAACATAACATAACATAACATAACACATAACATAACTTTGCCTTATTGCTTTTGTGTCCCAAAGCAACAATGAGGTGCCCAGTGCAGTAGCCTGTTGCTATTGTGATTTGTTGGTTTTTCTGTGGTGTGAGACGAGTGACTGAGTGAGAATCTCTAACCTGACCAGGTAGAAGATGCCAAGCTTCAGTAAGTTTCCAAAACCAAAACGTCCTTTTGCTTTAGTATACGATGTCTAAGTAAACATCACTGTCCTTCAGAGAAGAGAAAACCATGAATCCAAAGGGAAGCCCGGGAGAGGAAGGACCGCGTGGTCACTGAGTCCTCCCTACGGATGCTCACGGATGTGACCTATAGAACAATGCCTGGCAAAGCACCATGTCCAACACCGATCTTCCGCTGCGGGAGAAGTGTGCCCATTATCCATTCCACGGCACTTCGGCTATCTGCATCTAATCTGATCTGGCCCGCAGGTAAAAAGTCATGGAGTTCTGGAAGGGGCTGGGTAGGAGATGCAAATTGTGTAGTCCCGAGAGCGACAGAGTGCAGGGAATGGCAGAGGCCATGAGAGGCACACCCCGAAACAGGAAACTGCACCCTCTCTGGATACCCCACTCGACTCTGACAACTCATGACACTTTGTTTTGGAATATGTATTAATTAAATAAGCACTCAGCGATTCTATTTCTCAATGACCTCTAGGCACCCTAAGATCTAACCACGAGCACAGAAGAGGAAAATTCCTCCCCAGTGACAGCCAGCTGTAACTGAGTCAAATGTCCTTCATTTTTTCTTCATTTTCTTAAGAGACAGGGTCTTGCTCTGTCACCCAAGGCTGGAGTGCAGTGGTGTGATCATAACTCACTGTAACCTTGAAATCATGGGCTAAAGTGATACTCCAACTTCAGCCTCCTGAGCAGCTAGGACTATAGGTGCATTCTACCACACCTGGCTAATTTTTGTTATTTTTTGTAGAGATGGGTGTCTTGCTATATTGCCCAGGCTGATCTCAAACTCTTGGCCTCAAGAGATCCTCCTGCCTCAGCCTCCCAAAGTGCTGGCATTACAGGCATGAGCAACCACACCTGGTGAAATGCTCTTCATGCAAGAGTCAACTGAACTTCTGGGTCAATCAGACTCGCAACATATAACATGTAGTACCCCAATACAATTTTTCATTAAAATCCATTAAGATACACATGCATGCAGACACACACACATGCACACACACGCATGCACACATACACACTTGTGTATGGACACACATATACAAGCACAGGCACAAGCATGCACACACGTACACACAACTGCATGTACACAGATGTACACACAGAGGCAGGAGAATAGGAAGCTGCATATAACAGACTTTCCTATGTGAATGGGAGACATTTCAATAGCTGAATTGTCTATAGGGTCAGTTCGAGAGAGAATATCCTGGAGGGAACAAGAACTGCCTTCTAAACTAGAATTGTATAGATATGAAAGGATGCAGACAAATGCATTAGTCAGCTTCCTCATAAAAAAAAGTTCAACCTCAGTAGTAAAGTGAAACAAAACTCCAGCCTTATTTGAAGCTACTAAGTTGGCAACAATTTTTAAAACCATAAGCACAATGTTGGCGAGAGGGTGGTGAGAGGGGGATTTTTTCATACACAGTTAGTAGGAGTAGAAATAGAACTGACCTATCAGGGAAGGAACTGAGCAATCTGTAATAAGAGCCCCGAAGATGTGAAGATGCATTGCCCAGAGCTTTTCCTTGCACAAATCTCAGCTTTTTATTTTTTTGAGATGGAGTCTGTCTCTGTTGCCCAGGCTGGAGTGCAGTGGCGTGATCTCGGCTCACTGCAACCTCCACCTCCCCAGTTCAAGCGATTCTCCTGCCTCAGGGAAGTTGGGGTTACAGGTACCCGCCACCATGCCTGGCTAATTTTTTTGTATTAAGTCTCAGCTTTAAAAAACAATAACAAAGACCAGCAAAGATTTGTTTTTCCATAGTTCACTACTGCACTGCCTAGGACCGGGAACAACTGGAAATAAAGCTGAGTGGCTGAGGCCAGGTGCGGTGGCTCACGCCTACAATCCCAGCACTTTGGAAGGTGAGGAGGGCAGATCACCTGAGGTCAGGAGTTTGAGACCAGCCTGGCCAAACTGTGGTGAAACCCTGTCTATATTTAAAATGCAAAAAAATTAGCCTGGCATGGTGGCACATGTCTGTGATCCCAGCTATTCAGGAGGCTGAGGCAGGAGAATCGCTTGAACCCAGGAGGTGGACGTTGCAGTGAGCTGGAATCACACCACTGCACTCAGAGACAGAGCGAAACCCCATCTCAGAAAAAAAAAAAAAAAGCTGCATGGCTGACAGCAGGAGAAAGATGAAGGAAATGAAAGGGCAGGCATTTCTCCAGGTGCTGGTGCTTTCAGAGTGGGTCCTCCTCCACTCAGACCTGCCATTAACCCGGGCCTACCCCACTAAGCACAGCCTGGCCCAAACCATCTTCTCGCATCTCCTGCTCAGTCCTGCAGCGAGTCCGCCCAGGACAAGGAGGTTCTTTTCTGAATGCAACAGGAATTATGCAACCTGGAGCAGAACATCCAAGGAGAAGTGAGGACAGGAAGGAACGCGAGAAAGCAGGTTCTCAGTTGGCCACTCGACCTTTACCTTCTTCCCAAAGCCTAGATTTCCTCCTGCCAAACTAAACCCACGAAAAAGGAGCACAGAAGATACAAATGGAAGCGGGGAAGGGAGAAAAGGGGAAGAGACATCGTTGCCAGCAGCCGCCAAAGAGGGATTTAACTATTATGACCGAGGACTGAATTCAGCAATGCAGTTCATGACGGCTTCAGCAAAACAGGAAACACTTGGGTAATAAAGGCCTCGTTGTCTAATTGCTAAAAAAAAAAGAATAGTTCTGTTGGAGAGATATCATTATCCAGTAAGGAAATAAAATAGTGATTTTATGCTTCTGTCATACGTGGTTCTATTTCTTCGTTTTGTTGAGACCCGGTCTGGCTTTGTTGCCCAGGCTGGAGTGCAGTGGAACGATCATAGCTCAGGGCAGCCTCAGCCTCCTCTGCAGCTGGACTACAGGTGCACGCCACTATGCCCAGCTAATTTTTAAAAATTTTTTGTGGAGATGAGGCTTTGCTATTACCCATGTTAATTTCAAACTCCTGGCTTCAGGCAATCTTTCCACCTCAGAGACAGAAACACAATGGACCAAGCACTCTCTGAGCCTCTCCTGACAGGACTCATGCTTTCGCCTTCTCAGTGTTCAGGCATCTCTTCTACTAAAGAGAAAGCCCTCAGAGGGCAGGAACTGTCTGAGTGCACTTCTCATTCCTGTGCCTTCCCTTTTTTTTTTTTTTGAGATGGAATCTCGCTCTGTAGCCCAGAGTAGAATGCAGTGGCATAATCTCAGCTCACGGCAACCTCCGCCTCCTGGATTCAAGCGATTCTCCTGCCTCAACTCCCGAGTAGCTGGGACTACAGGCACAAACCACCATGCCTGGGTAGTTTTTTTTATTTTTAGTAGAGATGGGGTTTTACCATGTTGGCCGGGCTGGTCTTGAACTCCTGACCTCAAGTGATCTGCCCATCTCGGCTTCCCAAAGTGCTGGGATTACACTTCCCAAAGTGCTGACATGGGCCACCGTGCCCGGCCCCCCTGTGCCTTCTCAATCCCATACCATGCTGCCTGCCTGAAAGCACAGTTGAGGAAGTCCAGGCACATGTTGATCCTTGACCAGTGCAAGTTTGTTCAGATTAAAATGGAACCTCGTGACTGCTCCTGAGACAGCATCTCTGTACTTCTCACAAAGAGCTGACAGAGAAACAATCAAAGACCAAGGCTCCTGATCGGGCGTGGTGGCTCATGCCTGTAATCCCAGCACTTTAGGAGGTGGAGGTGGGAGACCAGTTGAGATCAGGAGTTTGAGACAAGCCTGGCCAACATGGCAACACGCCGTCTTGACTAAAAATACAAAAATTAGCCGAGTGTGGTGGTGAGTGCCTGTAATCCCAGCTACTCCAGAGGCTGTGGCAGGAGAATCGCTTGAACCTGGGAGGTGGAGGTTGCAGTGAGCTGAGATGATGCCACTGCACTCCAGCCTGGGCAACATAGCAAGACCCTGTAAAAAAAAACAAAACAGGATATTCCCAGCATTTTCCCTGTACTTGGTCTCTTACAGGATCGATGTGGCGCCTCACAGGCCCCCAGGAAGGAAGTTATTTTGCCAAAAGGGGACAGGCTGAGGTTTCACGTCTCATTCTCAGGGAAGCTTCCTTCACCGAGCATCAGGGTCCTATCTGAGCCAGCAGGACAAGCCTTGGCAAGATGCCTCCCCGTGTGTGTCCCCAATTCTGCTTCGGTTCTCTTTCCAACTGATTTAATCCTTAAGTGCCAATTACCAGTCCGTGGGATGGGGGGTGGGGCAACGACACCCCACAAAGGGCCATTTACAAAGAAGAGAGCAGGGCTTTCCACCACCTTGGTCAAGCTTCAAAAGGAGCAGCCAATCGGGAAAAGAGGTCATTTTCAGTTTTCTGTGCCACAGACAAGCAGCTCAACAGGAAGATCACACACGGCCGGTTCTCTGAAGACTGATCGCTCCACGTGTATTCTATTTTAAAGCGAAGCCCTCGGCGCTACCTTGATGATTTTGTAGAATTTACACTGAAAGGGCATAAAATGTCACACCATCTTGTGTGTTCCTCACTTCCATGTGCTCTTTGCAAGAAAATCAAACTCGGCTGTTTCTGAGCTCCTAGCAAGCACCCACAATGTCTAAGGCTCACACCTGCAACTGTGCATATCTTCTGCAAGGCAAAAGGGTGCAGGGAAAGAAACAGCCGTGGCTCCGGCCTGTAATCACAGCACTTTGGGAGGCCAAGGCGGGTGGATCACCTGAGATCAAGAATTCGAGACCAGCCTGGCCAACATAATGAAATCCATCTCTACTAAAAATGCAAAAAATTAGCTGGGTGTGGTGGTGTACACTTTTAATCCCAGCTGCTAAAAAGGCTGAAGCAGGAGAATCGCTTGAACCCGGGAAGTGGAGGTTGCAGTGAGCTGAGATTCTGCCATTGCACTCCAACTGGATGACAAGAGTAAAACTCCATCTCAAAATAAAAATTTCAAAAAAGAAAGAACTAGAAGTGGAAAACTGTTCATGCCACTGAGATGCTTCTCTGAACCACGATTTCCCCAACTGCAAAATGATTCTAATGCCGCCTACCTGGCAGGGGTGACATAATGACCCAATGCACCTGGAACAGAGTCTAGCCCATGGGAGTCCTTTCTCTTCCCCTCCTTGGGCCTCGGTTTCCTCAATGATAAAACTCCAAGGTCAAGAAAGGCAGTAAGTTCGTGAGATGAACACCCTGCCTTGTTAGGGCCCCTCTAAGACATAACACTGAGGCTGGCCTTCCCTTCCCCAGTGATTTCAAGGCTTATATGGATAGGATGAAATTATGATTCCCAAACACATCTTCCTACCCTGCAGAGATAAGAAAGCGGGCTGACATTAGCCTGCGAAAATCATGCAGAAATAAAATCAAATACAGCACGGTCTCATTTACGCGTGGGAGCATCGGGTTCACATGGACATGGAACGGGAACAGTAAGGCCAGCTGGGGTGGCTCTGCGTGTAATCCCAGCACTTTGGGAGTTCGAGGTGGGCAGATCACTTGAGGTCAGGAGTTTGAGACCAGCCTGGTCAGCACAGTGAAGCCCGTCTCTACAAAAAAAAAAAAAAGTTGGGGGGGCGCTGGGCACGGTGGCTCAAGCCTGTAATCCCAGCACTTTAGGAGGCCGAGGCAGGTGGATCACAAGGTCAAGAGATCGAGACCATCCTGGTCAACAAGGTGAAACCCCGTCTCTACTAAAAATACAAAAATTAGCTGGGCATGGTGGTGCGCGCCTATAGTCCCAGCTACTCAGGAGGCTGAGGCAGGAGAATTGCCTGAACCCAGGAGGCGGAGGTTGCGGTGAGCCGAGATCGCGCCATTGCACTCCAGCCTGGGTGACAGAGCAAGACTCTGTCTCAAAAAAAAATTTTTTTTGTAAAAAGGGAATAATAGACATTGGGGGGAGAGGGATGGAGGAGCAAGAGTCAGAAAACTACCTGTTGGGTACCACGCTCACTACCTGAGTGACAGGTGCAATCACATCCCAAGCTTCAGTATCACGCAATATACCTTTGCAAC
>CM052649.1:185002490-185014167 GCA_028533165.1 Leontopithecus rosalia
GATGAGAACAATAGACACTGGGGAAAGAGGGAAGGAGGAGCACGGGCTGAAAAGTTACTTGCTGAGTACCACGCTCACTACCTGGGTGACAGGTGCAATCATATCCCAGACTTCAGCATCATGCAATGTACCTTTGCAACAAATCCGCACATGTAACCTCTGAATCTAAAATTTAAAAAAAAAATTTTTAAAACAAAGGGCAGTCAGGTGTGGTGGCTCGCGCCTGTAATCTCAGCACTCTGAGAGGCCAAGGTGGGAAGATCAGTAGAGGTCAGGAGTTCGAGACCAGCCTGGCCAACATGGCAAAACCCGTCTCTACTAAAAATACAAAAATTTGCCAGGTGTGGTGGTAGGTACCTGTAATCCCAGCTACTCAGGAAGTTGAGGCAGGAGAATTGCTTGAACCTGGAGGTAAAGGTTGCAGTGAGCCCAGACGGCACCACTGCACTCCAGCCTGGGTGACAGAGCAAGACTCTGTCTCAAAAAAAAATTTTTTTTGTAAAAAGGGAATAATAGACATTGGGGGGAGAGGGATGGAGGAGCAAGAGTCAGAAAACTACCTGTTGGGTACCACGCTCACTACCTGAGTGACAGGTGCAATCACATCCCAAGCTTCAGTATCACGCAATATACCTTTGCAACAAATCTGCACGAGTGCCCTCTGAATCTAAAATAAAAAGTTAAAAAAAAGAGGGCAAAAGTCTCTGAATCATTATGAAGATGAGAAGTTCAGACACCAGAAACCCAGGAGAGCTTTCCCAGGCTGCACTGCAGACACCAACGTGAAGGTCTCCTTCCAGAGAGCAGGCACTCCGTCCGCTCTCCTGAGCGACTCCCACCTCCACGATCCCTACTCTCATTTCTGCTAAGCTCCTCCCGTGTCGGATTTCAGGTTCACGGCGAAGCAGAACAGAACCAAGCCCTGCTGCCTGTGCCGACCAAGGCACACACGTTCTTTTGCCCTGGAACTTCCATCCACACAGCTGCTTAATGAGGACTGCGCTTGTCAATGAGGTGCCGGGGATCCCAGTGTCTGTCTCCCTCACCTAATTAGTTTGGTCAAAGAGAGAAGGTCTTGTTTCCAGGGACTAGAAGCCTTACCTTAATCTTCCCTTCCCCCAGCGTTCTGCCCTCTGTGCACCTAGAATGCATGCATGTAACTCCACTCCCGAATTCAGCGTATCATGTAACAACTAGTTTAAATGTCTGGCTTCCCCACTGGGCTAAGAGCTCCTCACTGAGTCTCTCCTGGGTGATAAAATGTGTTCTAAAACTGAGTGACAGTGATGTCTGCACAGCTCCGTAAGTTTATGAGAAATCATTGAACTGTATACTTAATGCAGGTAGTTTGTTAAACTATACTTCAATAAAGTTATTTTTTAAATACTTGTCAGAGCGCAGTGGCTCATGTCTGCAATCCCAGCACTTTGGGAGGCTGAGGCAAGAGGATTGCTTACAATTTGACCCAGCAATCCCATTACTGGGTATATACCCAAAGGATTATAAATTATTCTATTATAAAGACACGTGCACACGTATGTTTACTGCAGCACTATTTACAATGGCAAAGACTGGGAACCAACCCAAATGCCCATCACTGATAGACTGGATAAAGAAAGTGTGGCACATATACACCATGGAATACTATGCAGCCATTAAAAAAGAATGAGTTCATGTGTTTTGCAGGGACGTGGATGAAGCTGGAAGCCATCAATCTCAGCAAACTAACACAGGAACAGAAAACCAAACACCACATGTTCTCACTCATGAGCGGGAGCTGAACAATGAGAACACACGGACACAGGGAGGGGATCATCATGCACTGGGGCCTGTCGGGGGGTGGGGGGGAGTGGAGCGAGAGCATTAGGACAAATACCTAATGCAAGCGGGGCTTAAAACCTAGATGTCGGGTTGATGGGTGCAGCAATCCACCATGGCACGTGTGTACCTATGTTACCAACCTGTACGTTCTGCACATGTATCCCAGAACTTAAAGTAAAATTTAAAAATATTCAAACAAAAGATCAGCCTGAGTAACATGGCAAAACCCTGTCTCTACAATACATACTAAAAACAATAATAATAATAATAATAATTAACTGGGAGTGGTGGACACACCTGTAGTTCCACCTACTTCGGAGGCTGACGTGGGAGGATCACATGAGTCCAGGCAGGTCAAGGCTGCAGTGAGCTGTGATCACAACACTGCGCCCCAGCCTGGGAAAAAGAGTAACACCCGGTCTTCAGACAAAAAAGAGATGGAAGGTCAGAGAGTCAGGAGATGTGAAGATGCTGCACTGCTGCCTTTGAAGACGGAAGAGGGGCTATGAGCTAAGGAATGCAGGCAGCCTCTCTAGAGGCTGGACAAAGCAAGGAAACAGATTCTCCCCCAGCGTCCCCAAAGGAATGTAGCCCTGACAATGTCCTGATTTTATCCCAGTGACAAGCGTTTCAAAGCTCCGGAACTCAAAGATAATAAACTTGTATTATATTAAGCTGCTGAGTGAGTGATAATTGGCTACAGCAACCACAGAACACTAATATAGGCACAGTCATTTCCCATCACCCAGTGTCACTGTCTGCAGTTTCAGTTACCTGAGTTCAACTACATTCCAAAAATATCAGAAGGAAAATTCCAGAAATAAAGCATTCATCAGCATTCATCTGCATGCCATTCCAAGGAGAGTGATGAAATCTTACACTGTCCCAACCGCCCCGCCTGGGGCCATGAATCTCCCTTCGTGTAGCCTGTCCACACTGTCAGATAGACTGTTGCAGTACATACTATATTTTTTAAAAATTTTTGTTTGCATTTTAATTTACAGGTGCAGGATGTGCAGGTTTGTTACATGGGTAAACGTGTGCCATGCTGGTTTGCTGTGCCCATCAACCCATCACTTAGGTATTAAGCCCATCATGCATTACCTATTTTTCCTGATGCTCTCCCCTCCAACAGTCCCGTGTGTGATGTTTCCTTCCCTGTGTCCACGTGTTCTCACTGTTCAGCTCCCACTTGTAAGTGAGAACATGCGGTGTTTGGTTTTCTGTCCCTGCGTTAATATGCTGAGCATAAAGCCTTCTGGCTCCATCCATGTCTCTGCGAAGGACATGATCTTGTTCTTTTTCACGGCTGTATAGTATTCCGATATGTACCACATTTTCTTTAGTCTATCACTGATGTGCCTTTGGGTGGTTGATTCCATGTCTTTGCTATTGTGAATAGTGCTGTAATGGACATACACATGCACGTATCTTTGCAACAGAATGAGATTTTATTGTTAGTTATTGCTGTTAGTCTCTTACTGTGCCTAATTTATAAATGAAACTTTCTCATAGGTAGGTACGTATAGGAAAAGACTTACTATACACAGAGTTCAGTGCTAGCCGAGATTTCAGGCAGCAACTGGAGGTCTTGGAACCCCTCCCCGGCTGATGAGGTGGGACTGCTGTGAAACACTAGGGCTGTCAGGGTAAGACTGAATTTAAGGAAAAGAGTGATCAACTAGAGCTATATTTTTGTAAAGGTAAATTGTTTAGCAGCATGTAAGCGGCACTGGGGGGCAGGACGGAGGCAGCAAGTGTCAGAAAAGATACTGTTGACAGCTGGGTGTGGCGGCTCGTGCCTGTAATCCCAGCACTTTGGGAGGCCGAGGCAGGTGGATCACCAGGTTAGGAGTTCAAGACCATCCTGACCAATATGGTGAAACCCCATCCCTACTAAAAATACAAAAATTAGCTGGGCGTGGTGGCACCCACCTGTAATCCCAGCTACTCAGGAGGCTGAGGCAGGAGAATCACTTGAACCCGGGAGGCAGAGGTTGCCGTGAGCTGAGATCACGCCACTGCACTTCAGCCTGGGCAACAGAGTGAGACTCTGCCTCAAAAAAAGAAAGAAAAAAAGACGCTGTTGTCTTGGACAAGACAGTCCGTTGACAAGGAGCCGACAGGTGTGCAGAGATGTTTTGGGATACTGGATGCACACAACACATGCGACCTGGAGATCCCCTGCAGTCTGGGGCCAAAGAGAAGGGCCAGAGAAGACAAAAGGCCGGCATGCGGGAATCACAATGACACCATACACAGGGATCAGAAGAAACTGCCTGAGTAGGGGGAGCAGAGAGGAGGTGGGAGCACGCATCAGCTCCGGCAAGGGGTTTAGATTTGAGGCCAAGAGCTTAGGCTTGCAGTCAGGGCTAAAAGTACCACTGTAGAACCCTGAGAGCAGACGTGAAAGTCAAAGGTAACCCAGGTCCAGGAAGAAGGCAACCAACCGAACAACTGCATTGGACATGACAGTGCTATTTACAACAGCCACACACTGGAGAGAAAGAAACATCCAAGAAACAGGAGATGTTGAATAAGTCACGGTAACTTCATGCAGCGGACTTGCAGAAAGCTCTCAAAACATACACACTTTTTATGATGTATTTTTTGAGATGGAGTCTCGCTCTGTCGACCAGGCTGGAGTGCAGTGGTGTGATCTTGGCTCACTGCAACCTCCGCTTCCCGGGTACAAGCAATTCTCCTGCCTCAGCCTCCCAAGCAGCTGGGATTACAGGCACCTGCCACCAGGCCCGGCTAATTATTGTATTTTTAGTAGAGACAGTGTTTTGCCATGTTGGCCAGGCTGGTCTTGAACTCCTGACCTTGCGTGACCCTCCTGCCTCGGCCTCCCAAAGTGCTGGGATTATAGGCCTGAGCCACCACATCCAGCTCAAAAAATGTTTTAAAGAATAGTTAATGTTTTAGGAAACACGCAATACATTCAAATTTTTTTAATATAACATAAAAAGCCAAATTTCTTTAAAAGACTGAAGGAAATAACAGACTTTAACACTATTTATATTGGGTATAGTGATTATAGTGATGCTTTCTTCGTCATAATTTCTGCAATTTTAATTTAGTATAAATTAGCATGTTTAGCATGTAACATGTTTAGCATGTTTCTGTAACATGGAAACATGGTTTTTAATACCATATATGCATATAATTTTATTGCACATTTTGTGCAATATATAATAATGTAAAATATAAATTATGCATACAAAATGTAATATAATTTATGTGTATAAAATACAACATAATTTATGTATATATCTATATATTTGTATGTATAAATTATATATTATGCACATAATTTTATATGTGTATATCCATATAATTTTATTACACCTGTTTAAAAGCTTTGGCTTTATTAAGTTCTTCTCCGATCTGTCGAACAAAAGTTGTGTTCATTTATTTTGGTCATAAAGGACTATTTTTCATCACTACTTTTACTGTTTGACTTTTTTTTTTTTTGAGACAGAGTCTTTCTCTGTCACCCAGGCTGGAGTGCAGTGGCTGACCTCCACTCACTGCAGCCTCTGCCTCCTGAATTCAAGCTATTCTCCCGCCTCAGCCTCCGGAGTAGCTGGGATTACAGACATGTGCCACCATGCCAGGTCTGTTTGACTTCTTTTTTTTTTTTTTTGAGACGGAGTTTCGCTCTTGTTACCCAGGCTGGAGTGCAATGGCCCGATCTCGGCTCACCGCAACCTCCGCCTCCTGGGTTCAGGCAATTCTCCTGCCTCAGCCTCCTGAGTAGCTGGGATTACAGGCACGCGCCACCACGTCCAGCTAATTTTTTATATTTTTAGTAGAGACGGGGTTTCACCATGTTGACCAGGATGGTCTTGATCTTTTGACCTCTTGATCCACCCGCCTCGGCCTCCCAAAGTGCTGGGATTACAGGCACGCGCCACCACGTCCAGCTAATTTTTTGCATTTTTAGTAGAGACGGGGTTTCACCATGTTGACCAGGATGGTCTCGATCTCATGACCTCGTGATCCACCCGCCTCGGCCTCCCACAGTGCTGGGATTACAGGCGTGAGCCACCGCGCCCGGCCCTGTTTGACTTCTTGATACAATAAAGATCACTCTGTATAAAGTGAAACAAAAAGAAGGCACTGTGGGAAAAGCGGGCAGAAGATCATCTGAGTAACGGACCCATGGCAGGGCTGGAAGAAGGGGAAAAAGCAAGCTCAAGAACAGAATAAGAGCCTGAGGAAAAGAGGATCTCAAGATGCTGCCTGTGACCCCCAGTGGGATGGAGACTTAAGGGGCTGAGGGGAGAAGAAAAAGCAGATATTTTCTTTCCAGAGACAGAAAGGGCCTGGGTGCAGTGACTCATGCCTGGAATCCGAACAGCTGAGGAGGCCAAGGCAGGAGGATCGTTTCAAGCCAGGAGTTTGATACCAGCAGGGGCAACATAGTGAGACCCCATTTCTATGAAAAATAGAAACATTAGCCAGGAGTGGTGGTGAGCACTTACAGCGTCGGCTGCTCGGGAGGCTGAGGCAGGAGGATCGTTTTAGCCCAGGAGCTGGAGGCTGCAGTGATCTATAATCTCACCACTGGGCAACCGAGCAAGGCCCTTTCTTTTAAAAACCACTGCGCCACCGCTCTCGGCTAATTTTTGGACTTTTAGTAGAGACGGGGTTTTACTACGTTGGCCAGGCTGGTCTCGAACTTCTGACCTCAAGTGATCTGCCCACCTCAGCCTCCCAAAGTACTGGGATTACAGGCGTGAGCCACAGCGCCCGGCCATGAAGCCCACTTGTCTTACCTTCCCAACTTCTAGAGAACAGGGGCCGTCTCTAATTTAATTTTGTATGTTCCAGATCCTGGATCTCAGTAGATAACCCCTAAGTACTTAATTATGAGTGGAAAGCAATGGAAGAGAAGCAATAATAGCAAATGCCTGTGGTTGCTATTGCTATAATTTCCCAACATACTGGCTAAAACTTGCTTTAAAGAAAAACAACACATAAACGCTTATAAAACAGGCCTGGTGCAGTGACTCATGCCTGTAATCCCAGCACTTTGGGAGGCCAGGGTGGGAGAATCACTTCAGAGAGTTCAGTGGTTTGGGACCAGCCTGAGCAATATAGAAAAACCCTGTCTCTGCAAAGATAAAAAACAAAAATTAGCCAGGCATAGTAGCATGCTCCTGTAGTCCCAGCTACTCAGGAGGCTGAGTGGGGAGGATCACCTGAGCCTCGGAGTTGGAGGCCACGGTGAGATAAGATCACATCACCGCACTCTCGCCTGGGTGACACAGTGAGATTCTGTCTCAAAAATAAATAGGAAAAACACATAATTTTTCATAAAGTTCAAGCTAATCAATTAGAGTATGTCCACGCCTTACAGAATTCCTTTAAATACTGCATTACTGTTGTCCCTGGTGCATTTTACAAAGAATTTGCTACAGGGAAATCTACACTGAAGGCAGCTCCTAAAGACGTAGCTCCACAGTGTAAACATCATTTAACGCTAGCACAGACAGGCTTGCAGATGAAATCCTTCACGGCCACACCAGAAAGAGTCCCACACACTGCTGGGAAGCAGAGAAGGATGCCAGAGCAGCCCTCGCTGATTAGACTGTAAAAGGCTCAGAAATCCACTCCGATTCACCGTGTGGGAAACTCTCCTGCATCCCCTACCCCCACCCACCCCCTTAACCTTGGACTCCATGACATCTCTCCCTCTGCTGTCTTACGTTGTTATTGAGCCTGTCAGTCAAATCTCTGCCCCATCACCCCTTGGTCACATGACCCTGGAGGGCCAAGCTGCAATCACCATCCCTTTGATTCTCGCCCACCCGGCACCCCATCCTTATACGCCTGTACTTGCACCCTCTGCAAAGCGCATACCCCAAGCACCAAGGTAGCAAAGAACTGATCAAGAACCAGCCCTGAAGCCCCAAGACCCTGATTTCACATTCTGGGCCAGGTACCGTGGCTCACACCTAGAATCCCAGCTCTTGGGGAGGGAGAGATGGGAGGATAGCTTGAACCCAGGAAAGGAGTTTGAGACCTGCCTGGGCAATACGGCGAGACCCCATTCTCCACAAAAAAAGAAAGAAAGAAAAAGAACCTGATTTCACATTCCAGTCCCATTTCTCAAAAGCTGCAAACCTTCAGAAAAAGCACCTACTTATTGGGATAGTGATCATCCTATCCCTGAACGGCTGTTAGGCACACGATGTCTCTCACTTACGTAAAGGCGCATGAAGGTTGGGTATTACCAGCAAGTGCTTAAGGAAGAATTGACTTGGCTTATGAGGCTGAAAGAGAACATATAAAATACTCAAAGTCAAAATACTCAGTGTTTGGAGCCACTCGTCAAGCCCATCTGCCCTCCGAATCAGCTGCAGAAGAACGCAATGCAATGTGAGGGTCTCTCAGCAAGGAAGTTCTACGGACAGCATTCAGCGTGCAGGTTCCACTGCAGTGATTCGACCACGAAATCGGTGAGAAAAACCTGCCCACAGGGATACAGCAAAGACGCAAGGAGAAACTCACGTCCTGTCATTCACGGGCACAGGCATGCGTGAAAAAGTTCACGGCGCAGAATCTTTTTCCTCTTGCATCATGGTGGGAAAGGCCAGTCTCACTGCAAAAATCAAAGTATAGGGATACTTTGGTTGATCTGAACAAGTGGATTATCTGACCCAAATGACGTCCAGCGCAAACTGCACTAACTGCTGGGAGGAGGAAGTAAGGACGTGACTGGTTTTCAGCTTTACTGATATAGTACAGGCACCTGTGACTGTCACATGGAAAAGACTCAAGACAGGTTATTATTATTATTTCATGAGCTATGTTCATAGTCTTTGTCCAAGGGATAAATTTATGTCCTAGGACACCTCGCCATACTGGGAGTTGCTGAATTTAATCCACGTGTTGAAGGAGCCTGCAGTGGGAGGTGAAGTCTGACCTAGTTGGGGAATTTTTTTTTTTTTTGAGATGGAGTTTTGCTCTTGTTGCCCAGGCTGGAGTGCAATGGTGCGATCTTAGCTGACTGCAACCTCTGCCTTCCAGGTTCAAGCGATTGTCCTGCCTCAGCCTTCAGAGTAGCTGGGATTACGGGCATGTGCCACAACGCCCAACTAATTTTGTATTTTTAGTAGAGATGGGGTTTCGCCATGTTGGCCAGGCTGGTCTCAAACTCCTGAGCTTAGGTGATCTGCCTGCTTCAGCCTCCCAAAGTGCTGAGATTACAGGTGTGAGCCGCCGTGCCCAGCCCTGGGGAGTTCTTATTATACCGGCAAGAGAAGATGAAATGGATTTGAGGCATCACTAAAATGCAACATCACAGGCATCTGCTGCTCTGAATCCCACCTCCCCTGCCAGAAGCTGAAGTTGGGAGGTCCTTACTCCAGATAAGGGAGACAGGGAGAGAGGACAGGGTCAAAGAAGCAGACTGCACCTGTCACTGAGCAGGGAACTAGAGAGCACAGACCAGGAGAGGCAAAGACAGGGACAGAAGCCACAGAGAGGACCAGGAGACAGAAGCAGAAAGACGCTTTAGACCAAGGACAGTACTCACTGCCTGCACAGCTTTCCAGTTGGCTTTTTTAGGTGCCTGGGGCTGAGTTGTGGGAGGGCTGGCTGCACTCAAGAACCATCGGCTTTTAGCTGAGACCTCCCTCTCTTAGGAGTTCCCTAAAATAACCAACACAAAAGCCAGACAGAGAGGAATGCTTCCTTCTTCTAGACCCTTCCCAAACCCAGAGTTTCTCTGGCTACTCATGAGGAAATCTATAAGGTGAGACTGCAGACATCAAGGGAATGAGGACTGTCTCACGAGGCGTGCCCCAGAAACGTTACCATGAAAAATGGAAGTGCCTGCAGCACCATGGCACTTTCTGCCTGGCATGCTGGCAGCAAATGCATAAAGGACAAGGCTTTTGCCAAGTTGGTGTATGTGTGAATCTAGCATCTTAAAGGACTCCAAGAACAGAGGTGGTGTTCAGAAGCTTGTGACGGGAATGACCCACAAAACAAGGAAGCCGTGCAGAAGACAGCTGGGTTCGCCAAAGCTCTAGGTGAGAGCTACGTGTTTAGGGTCTGCAGGGGTTGGTCTTGGGAAACGCTGAAATTGTTGCTCTAGGGATTCTTCTAAGTGAAAAATTCAAAAAGAGAGATCAGCACTTTCTGGTATTTATAAGGGCACATGAAAATTGAGTGTTAATATTTCAATTTTTTTCTCTGATTTTTAAATTTTAACTGGAGTCTGCTCCATCCAGAGAAAGAAACGTCTATGAGAACGAGTTGCACAGAGACTGAGCTGCTGACTTTATTCCCTAGAAATTCATGGTATAATGAATTTATTCCCTAGAAATTTATTGAATGAATTATTTATTGTCTAATGAATTCATTTATTTAATGAATGTATTCCCTAGGAATACTTTCTTCCCTAGAAATTCATGGTATAATGAGTGTCTGATATGGTTTGGCTGTGTCCCCACCCAAATCTCATCCTGAACTGGAGTTCCTGAAATCTCCACGTGTCATGGGAAGGACCCAATAGGAGGTAATTGGATCATGGGGGTGGTTACCTTCTGTTGTTCTCAAGTTAGTGAGTTTGTTCTCACTCAATCTGATGGTTTTTAAAGGGGCTTTTGCCCTCTTTGCACCTCTATTTGCTGCCACCATGTGAGGAAGGACATGTTTGCTTTTCCTTCCACCATGACAGTAAGATTCCTGAGGCCTCCCCAGCCCTGTGGAACTGTGAGTCCATTAAACCTCTTTTCTTTCAGGTATGTCTTTATTAGCAGCATGAAAACAGGCTACTACAGTGTCATAGAAAAAAAAGATTGTGACAAGACAGAGACCCAGACCTTTCATGATCAGATATCCCCCACTCAAGTGGACAAGACCGGGAAGCAGGAGAGGGGGCCTCAGACTCTCGCCCTACACTGAACAGCCTGGGAATTCACACTTAACTGTACCTTTACAGCCGGTAAGATGTTACACGCCATGATTTCTAAAAAACCTCCTGGTGCTTTCTATTCAAAGATTCTGTGATGGCCAGAAACCGTGGCTCACACCCGTAATCCCAACAATTTGGGAGGTCAAGACAGAAGGATTGATAGAGGCCATGAGCTTGAAGCCAGCCTGGGCAGCACAGCAAGACTGCACCTCTACCAAAAAAATTGTTTTAATTAGCCAGGAGTGGTGGCATGTCATAGTCTCAGCTACTCGGGAGGCTGAAGCAGGAGGATCACTTGAGCTCAGGAGTTTGAGGCTGCAGTAAACTATAATCACACCACTGCACTCCAGCCTGGACAACAGAACAAGACCCTGTCCCTAAAACAATCAATCATCAATCAGTCAATCAGTCAATGAAAGATTCCGTGACGGTCTTCTGTCTCAGCTTCTAAACCCTGTGGAAGTGCAGGGATTTTTGTTTGTGTGTTTCTGTTGTATTCTGCACAGCTGATACAGTAGAAATATCAACATACAATAAAAGTTGAGGGTACAACTGTGTTTAAATGTAAACAGCAAAATCTTTCTAAATTCTGAGTATCACTTTTCTAAGGTGTTAATATCCTAAATCTCCAAGGTGCATGGGTTTGTAGATCAATCAACTCAATAGAGTAACATGGGATGCTACAGAAAAAAAAAAGTGGCTTTTCTAATGACACGAATGCCCAGCCTCTGCCAGGTAGCTCGTACATGTGCCCTCAGTCCCAAGAGGGTTCAGAATAGAGTGTGTACCACTTAGTCCACAGTGCAGAGCTTCAACCGCTCTTTGTACCACTTAGTCCATGATGCACAGCTTCGACCATGCATTGCACCACTTAGTCCATGATGCACAGCTTCGACCATGCATTGCACCACTTAGTCCATG
>CM052649.1:185024075-185041726 GCA_028533165.1 Leontopithecus rosalia
TCCTGGTCAACATGGTGAAACCCCGTCTCTACTAAAGATACAAAAAATTAGCTGGGCCCGGTGGCGCGTGCCTGTAATCCCAGCTACTCGGGAGGCTGAGGCAGGAGAATTGCCTGAACCCAGGAGGCGGAGGTTGCGGTGAGCCGAGATCGCGCCATTGCACTCCAGCCTGGGTAACAAGAGCGAAACTCCGTCTCAAGAAAAAAAAGAAAGAAAGAAAAGAAAAAAAAATAAGCCTGGCATTTAAATAAGATGGGTAGGAAAGGCTGAACTGGGAGAGGGTAAAGTCAGATAGCCTGGGTCTGCCACCTGGCTTTGCCTTGCTAGCTGTGTGACCTTGAGGCAGTAGCTTAACCTCTCTGTGCCTCAGCATTCTCCTCTGGAAATCAGAATAGTGACAGCAAGGACCTGGCCGAGCAGTTGTGCAAACGGAATGAAAGCGGTGCCAAGCACATGGATAGCCTGGCTCCTGCACCTGTACTCTTAGCCACTGGCACGTGGTACCCACTCATCTCTGGGGCCGTCGGACATACAGTTCAGATGTCTGTCCCTTCCAAATCTCAGGCTGAAATGTGATCGCCGGTGTCGGAGGTGGGGTCTGGGGGGAGGCATTTGGATCATGGGGTGGATCCCTCATAAATGACCTGGTGTCCTCCCTGCGATACTGAGTGAATTCTCGCTCTGTTAGTTCATGCGGGAGGGAGCTGGTTGTTTAACAGAGCCTGGCATTTCACTTGCTCCCGTCTCGTAATGTGATGCCTACTCCCCTTTCTCTTCTCACCATGAGTAAAAGCTCCCTGAGGCCTCAGCAGAAGTCAAGCAGATGCAGGCACCATGCTTGTACGGCCTGCCTGAAACATTGTAGGCCCTCATCAACACCTGTGAATGAATGAGCAAACCAATGAATATTATTACGTCTTTGGTATTTAAAATCTTCACAGTTACTTATTATTACTGTCTCATTTTTACAAGGGGAGAAACTGAGGTTCAGAGACGGTCAAGGCTCTGGAAGGGATGAGGGTTCAAGTTCCCCTATTCTGAGGCTGACATTCCACCCACCATGTTCTACCTGGAATTAGTCTCCTGGCTGGGTCCTCAGGGGCTGAACCTGTGTCTGATCCATCGTTTTAGTTTTCAGCATCTGGGGAGACTGCTTGGACATTGCAGAGATGCAAAGGAAACTTGCAAAATGAATGCAACTTTTTTTATCATTTTATGAAAATGTATCAAATTCAGTTACAAGTCACTTCTGATTTTTTATGACCTCTGTGGAACGGCTGCCTTCTCCTTACAACTTTCTTCCGTGAGTCAAGCTGTGATTCTGTGATTACAATTCCCATTTGTATTCGTTTGTTTTAAGGATTGCTATAAAGACATACCTGAGATGCGGTAATTTATAAAGGAAAGAGGTTTCATTGAGTCAGTTCTGCATGGCTGGGGAGGCCTCGGGAAACTTACAATCATGGCCGAGGGGGAAAGGGAAACCAGCACATGTTCCTGTGGTGAAGCAGGAGAGCGCGCGTGCACGGGGGAAGCTGTTCCTTATAAAACCGCCAGGTCTCATGAGAACTCACTATTGTAGGAATAGCGTGGGGGAACTACCCCCACAATCCAATCATCTCGGCCAGGTTTCTCCGTCCACATTGGGGATTACAATTTGAGATGAAATTTGGGTGGAGACACAAGCCATACCATGTCCCAATGTTTTTTAGACAAAGTCTCACTCTGTTGCCCAGGCTGGAGTGCAGTGGCACAGTCTTGGCTCACTGCAACCTCCACCTCCCAGGTTCAAACAATTCTTCTGCCTCTGCTTCTGGAGCAGCTGAGATTACAGGGATCTGCCACCACACTCAGCTTTGGTAGAGACGGGGTTTTACCCTGTTGGCTAGGCTGGCCTCGAACTCCTGGCCTCAAGTGATCTGCCCACCTCAGCCTACCAAGTAGGCATGAGCAACCGTGCCCAGCCTCGTATCCCCATTTTCCCGGGAAGCAAACTGGGGCTCCATTTCTGCAACTCTTGGTGGCTCTGACCCTTGGGTAACACTGCCTGCCAGCGAACAAGATGACCCCTGCACAGAATACACAGGAACTTTCTTGGTGCTGTGCTGGCCTTCTTGCACAGTGCACTACAGAATCTTGTGCTGAAGTCTTTCCGGTTGGATTTCCTTAGCTGGCAACGAACAGTTTTATAGCTGCCTTCTCTGCAAACGCCCTGGTTTTGTTGCACAGAACTGTCTGAGGACTGCATCAGATTCGCAGAGAATGCAGAGAACATGAGTGTACTTGATTTGTCTCTTGCCTGGTAGGTCACGAAGGAACAACGTGATGCATGAGTCCCTGCCTGGATCCATCGTCCGCCGTCCCCACTCATCAGCCTCCCAACTGACTTGTAACCAGATCGAGCACACACAGAGCCACTGTCTCTATGAAGACAAATGTGTTTTACTGTGAGAGGGCAATGCTTTAGAAACAAAAGCATATCATAATCAAAGCAGTGATCAGAGGCTCAGAGGGCACTTCCTCGCTCTGGTTTTTTTGGATTTTTGTTTGATTTTGCTGAGGGCACAGAGTCTGTTTACGAGTGCTCAGATATAACAAGTCAACCTGAGGCCATCAGCACTTACCTTGACATCTCTGCTCATTTAAATAAATATTCTTTTTTTTCCCCAAGATGGAGTCTTGCCCTGTTGCCCAGACTGGAGTGCAGTGGCGCCATCTCAGCCCTCTGCAATCTCTGCCTCCCGGGTTCAATAATTCTCCTGCCTCAGCTTCCCCAGTAGCTGGGATTAAAGGCACCGGCCACAGTGCCTATCTTTATTTTATTTTATTGCGGTTTTAGTAGAGACGGGGTTTCACTATGTTGGCAGGCTGATCTTGAACTCCTGACCTCGTGATCCACCCACCTCGGACTCCCAAAGTGATGGGATTACAGGTGTGGGCCACCACACCTGGCCTTTGGTTTTGTTTTGTTTTTTCTTTTTTGTGAGATGGAATCTCACTCTGTGACCCAACCTGGAAGGCAGTGGTCAATCTCAGCTCACTGCAACCTCTGCCTCCTGGATTCAAAGATTCAAGCAATTCTCCTGCTTCAGCTTTCCGAGTAGCTAGGACTACACACGCCCCACACCCGACCACGCTTGGCCAATTTTTTTATATTTTCAGTAGAGATGGGGTTTCACCATGTTCCCAGGCTAATCTCAAACTCCTGACCTCAAGTGACCCGCCAGCCTCAGCCTCCCAAAGTGCTGGGATTACAGGCGTGAGCTGCTATGCCCTGTCTAGCTCACTTAAACACATATTCCTTAAGGAGAAATGTACTGAACTGATGGGGACTTTTCAGGATTTCACAATCTGTGGGGACATTATTACTGTCCTATTAGATGGCAGGCTTTATTGCCCCTATACTTCAAGAAATTCCATCTCGAATAATTCTTGCCTGGCCAGATGAAGTGGCTCCTACCTATAATCCCAGCACTTTAGGAGGCCTATGTGGGAGGATTGCTTGAGGTCAGGAGTTTGAGACAAGCCTGGACAATAGAGTTAGACCTCATCTCTAAAAAGTTTTAAAAATTAGCCAGGTGTGGTGGCATGTGCCTGTAGTCCCAGCTACGCAGGAGGCTGAGGCGGGAGGACCACTTGAGCCCAGGGGTTCAAGGTCGCAGTGAACTGTGGTCCTGCCACTGCACTCCAGCCTGGGTGACAGAGCAAGACCCAGACCCCAACTCGAATAAAGAAAAAGGCAACACACACACACTCCTAAGAAAGATGACCAAAATTCTGGATTCACAGATAAGACTTGATTTTTCCCTTCCACATTAAAACATCCTTCACACTTTTCAGTTTTGTTCTATCAACTCTTTTTTCTTTATAATCTGAGACAGGGTCTTGCTGTCACCCACACTGGAAAACAGTGGCACCATCATAGCCCACTGCAGCCTCGAACTCCTGGGCTCAAGGAATCCTGCTGCCTCAGCCTTCCAAAGTGCTGGGATTACAGGCATGCATGACCATGCCTGACTCAATTAACTTTTGTTTAACTGGGAAAAGACAAAGGAAACTCATTACTGCTCTATACCCTTACTCCTTCCCTCCGACATGCCAAGCAATAGTGCTAATACTCAGCTATCACCAGGTACCCCGCCATGTGCCAAGTATCATGCCACATCCTCCTCCCAGGAGGTGGGGTCCCCCCGTATTAGTTCATTTCCACACTTCCATAGAGATACTACCCAAGACTGCGTAATTTATAAGGAAAATAGGTTTAATTGACTCATAGTTCCACATGGCTGGGGAGGCCTCAGGAAACTTACCATCATGGCAGAAGGGGAAGCAAGGCACATCTTACATGGCACTAAAAGAGAGAGCACATGCAGGGGTAACTGCCACTCATAGAACCATCACATCTCGTGAGAACGCACTGTCATGAGAAGAGCATGGAGGAATCCGCCCCCATGATCCAATCACCTCCCACCAGGTCCGTCACTTGACACGTGGGTATTGCGATTTGCGTTACGGTTGTTGATGGGGGTACAGCCAAACCATATCAACCCATTTTACAGATGAAGACACTGAGACGTGTGCCTGCTTAAAACTTGCCCAAGGGAAATGAAAATTAAAACCACAATGGGATGCCACCTTACTCTTGTAAGAACGGCCACAATTTTAAAAATTAAAAAAAAAAATAGATGCTGGCATGGTTGTGGTGAAAAGGGAACACTTCTACACTGCTGGGGAGACTGTAAACTGCGGGAAACAGCGTGGAGATTGCTTAAAGAACTAAAAGTAGATTTATCATCCGATCCAGCAATCTCACTACGGGGTACCTACCTAAAGGAAAAGAAGTCATTTTATGAAAAAGACATGTGCACACGCATGTTTATAGCAGCTGAATTTGCAACTGCAAAAATGTTCGAGTTGCCCATTAACCAAAGACTGAATAAAGAAACAAGGCATATATGCACCATGGAATACTACTCAGCCATAAAGAGGAATGCAACAATGGCCTTTTCGGCGACATAAATGAAGTTGGAGGCCATTATTCTAAGTAGCTCAGGAAGGAAAAGCCAAATTCTGTATATTCTTACTTATAAATGGGAGCTAAGCTATGAGGATGCAAACACGTAAGAATGATACAATGAATTCTGGGGACTCGAGGGGGAAGAATGGGGTGGGAGGGATAAAAGACTACATAGCAGGGACCAGCCTGACCAAGACGGTGAAACCCCGTCTCTACAAAAATACAAACATGAGCCAGGCGTGGTGGTGGGCGCCTGTAATCCCAGCCACTCAGGAGGCTGAGGCAGAGAACTGCTTGATCCTGGGAGGCGGAGGTAGCAGTGAGCTGACATCATGTTACTACACTCCAGCCTGGGCCACAGAGCAAGACTCCATCTAAAAAAAAAAAAAAAAACACTACATATTGGGTATAGTGTACTCTGCTTGTGTGACAGATGCACCAAAATCTTAGATATCACCGCTAAAGAATTTATTATCCACATAACCAAAACCCACCTGTACCTCAAAAACTACTGAAATCATTCTTTAAAAAAAAAACTTGCCCAAGAGCACAGAGATCAGAAACAGCACATCCAGGATTTGACCCAAATTCGGTCTGACTTCAGAATCCCTGGAATTTGCTCCTTCGCAAACAAGAAGTCAAGCTCCTCATCCATGGGGCGGCCCTAATTATAGGTAGGCAATCTTTGATTCCCCCCAGTCTCTCTAGGGTCCCATTTAGGCTTAGAAAACTAAGCCTATTTCTGTGATACCCTGAAAAAGAGATTTATGTGGCCGGGAGCCACCGTGAACTTCCTTTCAACTTGGAGACAGCTACTGGGTTTAGACCAGTTTCCCACTCACACAGACAGTTTGAAAGAGAAGAATTCCATCAATCAGTAACCCAAGGGTGCTGTCAATCAATAAACCAGACTGAGCGCAAATACGTGACTTTTTGAACGCAACGTGTTCACTTTCTGATAGGGGATCTGGCTTTGAGAATGCAATGGAAAACCAGAGCACAAAGCAAGGCAGATTAAACACAAAGGACATGAAGCCTGCTGCGTGAGTGGCTCACCCCCGTAATCCCAGCACTTCGGGGGTCCAAGTGGGGGCGGATCACCCAAGGTCAGGAGTTCGAGACCAGACTGGCCAACATGGTGAAACCCTGTTTCTACTAAAAATACAATACAAAACCTAGCCAGACATGGTGGCAGGTGCCTGTAATCCTAGCATTTTGGGAGGCCGAGGCAGGCGAATTACCTGAGGTCAGGAGTTCAACACCAGCCTGGCCAACATGGTGAAATCCCCATCTCTAAAGGAAATTTTTTTAAAATCAGCCAGGCCTGGTGGCACACACCTATAATTCCAGTTACTAGGGAGGCTGACGCAAGAGAATCACTTGAACCTGGGAGGCAGAGGTTGCAGTGAGACGAGATCACACCAGCACTGTGCTCCGGCCTGGGCGACACAGTGAGACTCCAGCTGAGGTTTTTTTTAATGATTGAGAAGATATGAAGAAGCTTAGCTGGAGAAGCCGTGCCTCTAGTTCTCCAGCCACCAGTGACCACCTTGCAGTCAGGCATGATTAAGACTGCTGGGCCTCTGGGGCTGGTCTGTGGCGTCTCCCGTTAGCCATCACTTCAGTATAATGAAGCCTCCAAAATCCGTTTCTCTGGGATAAACACTTCAAGTCCCAGAAATCAATATGCAGGAACCCACTGGACATCTCCAGGAAGAGGAGCTTCAGCTCTAGCCACCGCCCCACCCTCTGCAGACTCCCTGTCCCTCCCTCAGTGGCTGTCACCGCCTGCACCTCGTTACCTGGGTAAGCGGCCATGTAGCTCCCTCCTCACCCCCACAGCCACCTCATCAAGCCATGTTAAGGTAGAGACAATTCAACACGGTAGCAATTAGAAGCTTGGGTTTTGGAGTCCGCCTGAGCTGAGTGGGAATCCCACTCCCACCCACTACGAGCTGTGTGACTCGGGCAATCACCCTCGCATTCATTTCCCTCGTCTGAGTAACGGGGACACCAATGCCTCCCGGAGTTATTGCAAACATCAAACCGAATAGCATCGACCCAGCAAGGGTCTGTGTTTTTAAATTCTCAGGCCAACTTCTCCCAACTCCTCGCTCCTTTTTCAGTCCAAGCCCTTTCCATTTCTCCCCTACCTATGCAGAGGGGCTTCTGGTTGTTGCCCCAACCAAGCCATTAGCCAAACCACAACCAATGCAACCTTTTTCTTTTTCTTTTTTTTGATAGAGTCTGGCTCTGTCACCCAGGCTGGGGTGCAGTGGTGAGAACTCGGCTCACCGCAAGCTCCGCCTCCTGGGTTCAGGCAATTCTCCTGCCTCAGCCTCCTGAGTAGGTGGGATTACAGGCACGTGCCACCATGCCCAGCTAATTTTTGTATTTTTAGTAGAGACGGGGTTTCACCTTGTTGGCCAGGCTGGCCCCAATTACTGGCGCACCTGGCCCCAATGCAACCTTTTAAAATGCAAATAGGGGCCGGGTGCCTTGGCTCATGCCTGTAATCCCAGCACTTTGGGAGGCCGAGGCAGGTGGATCATGAGGTCAGGAGTTCCAGACCAGCCTGGCCAAGATGGTGAAACCCTGACTGTACTAAAAATACAAAAATTAGCTGGGCGTGGTGGCGGGCGCCTATAATCCCACCTACTTGGGAAGCTGAAGCAGGAGAATCGCTTGAACCTGGATGGCGGAGGTTGCAGTGAGCCAAGATTGTGCCACTGCACTCCAGCCTGGGTGACAGAGTGAGACTCCCTCTCAAAAAATAAATAAAAATAAAAATGCAAATAGGATCTCATCGGCAAGCACCAATATACCCTGTCCAGTCTTCCGCCAGACGCAAAATACTCCAGTGTTTTGGGAGGCCAAGATGGGAGGATAACTTGAAGCCTTGAGTTTGAGACCAGCCTGGACAACATAGTGAGATCCCATCTCTACCAAAAAAAAATGTAAAAATTAGCCGAGTATGATGGCACAGATGTTCTAGAGGCCCAGAGTCTGAGGCTGCAGTGAGCTATGACTGCACCACTGCACTCCAGCCTGGGAGACAGGGCAAGACCCTGTTTCTGGAAAAAATAAAATAAAAAACAAAGCAGAAGCCCCGTGCAGTGATAGAAGCAAGAGAAGTCCAGTTCACGAAGTGTGGACAGCAACCGACGTTACCCTCTCTGTTGAACTCCCTATGACAAAACTTACAGATCTGTCTTCTCTCCAGAAAAAAAATAATCACCACTCATACACACACACAATACTGTTAAGCCCCGCAGGTGTGCAGACCCCAGGTTAAAGACTTCAGACAGGCTGCTAGGCTGATCAACCGCAGTCACTGAAGATTCAAAACGTGAGACAACATTTTTCTTAATCTGCATACTGAGGAGTCTCCAAATCTGGCAAGAGACTTCAGCAGCAGCTCAGGGCACGTTTCCCAGAAACAGCGGCACCGCTGAAGGGATCTTAGAGGGAGTGGCATAAAACCACGATGGATCATGCACCTGAAACTGGCAGAAGCCAATGGGTGCTGCCTAGGCCATTGCACTTGGCTCTCTGAGGAGCCCCCGCCCCCACTGCAGGTGTAAGACACCCTGAGCTCTCAAGTGTGCCTCCATGACACCCTTTGTCCCGCCTCCCCCCACTGCAGCACCAGATGTCAGAGAAGCCAAGCTCTCCAAAGTCCCCTACAAACTGCACAGGGACACCAGACCAAACATTTTATGATCTGTCATCTCAACAGTGCTTCTAGGCTCGGAGATGTGAAATTGCCACGCAGATGGTTGAAGTCTGCAACACACCCTGAGGCTCATTTCACTGGATATGAGCAGAGTAACAGCAGCAAAGCCCACATCAACTGGCACCAGCTTCAAAACTATCCGTAGGCCAGGCGCGGGGGCTCACGCCTGTAACCCCAGCACTTTGGGAGGCTGAGGCAGGCACATCACCTGAGGTCAGGAGTTCAAGACCAGCCTGGCCAACATGGTAAAACCCCATCTCTATTTTTTTTAATGGCATACTTATTTATTTTTAAAGCATATTGGTTTTTTTCTTTAATTGCATTTTAGGTTTTGGGGTACATGTGCAGAACATGCAAGGCAGTTGCATAGATACACACGTGGCAGTGTGTTTTGCTGCCTTCTGCCATCTCTACTAAAAATACAAAAATTAGCCAAGTATGGTGGCACACGCCTGTAATGCCAGCTACTTGGGAGGCTGAAGCAGGAGAATTGCTTGAACCCAGGAGGCAGAGGTTGCAGTGAGCCGAGATCACACCACTACACTCCAGCCTGGGCGACAGAGCAAGACTCTGTCTCAAAAAAACAAAAACAGAAAAAAAAGATCCGTACACATGAGCATGTAGATGGTGGCACCCTCCTGAGGCCAGCAGCACCTGCAGTCCTGAAACCACTTATTTTAGCAGCTTTCGATTTCTTAGAGTATCACGATTGCCAAGGCTGGAGTGCAGTGGCTGGAGTGCGAACACAGCTCACTGCAGCCTTGAAGTCCTGGGCATAAGTGATCCTCCTGCCTCGGCAGCACAAATAGCTGGGACTACAGGTGTCCACGTCACACCTGGCTAGGTTTTTCAATAATTTTCTCATAGTGGGGAGATCTACCTATGTGGCCCAGGCTAGTCTCGAATTCCTGGGCTCAAGCAATCCTCCCGCCTTGGCCTCCAGAAGTGCTGGGATGATTCGCGGGAGTGGCCGCACCCAGCCTACTTCAGCAGCTTACAGGAAAACACAAGGATGACAACACAGCACTATACTTTTTTCACCGTGACATGAGACTTCAGTGTAACAAACAAACTCTCGAGACTGAAGGTGGTGAGTGGAGTTTGGAAGCACCACTGAAACAAAAATGGCCTTGAATTTCAACCGGAGGAGGTGAGGGAAACCTCGAGAGGAGGAAGAACACTCCTAAAAGAGGAATACTGACGTCCACCACCAGCAAAACGGAGGGCTGGACTCTTCCACTTTCTTCGTGTGCTTTTTAAAATGATACTTTAAGTTCTGGGATACATGTGCAGAGCGTGCAGGTTTGTGACATAGGTACACACGTGCCATGGTGGTTGGCTGCGCCCTTCAACCCGTCATCTACGTTAGGTATTTCTCCTAATGCTGTCCCTCCCCTAGCTCCTGACCCAACACGTGTGTGATGCTCCCCTGCCTGTGTCCGTGTGTTCTCGTTGTTCAACTCCCACTCATGAGTGAGAACATGCGGTGTTTGATTTTCTGTTCCTGTGTCAGTTTGCTGAGAAGGATGGTTTCCAGCTTCACCCATGACCCAGCAAAGGACGTGAACTCATCTGTTGAAAGTTCTGCTCTTCAAAAAGCAACTCCTGCTTTAGAGAGGAAGGCAGAGAAATATTTCCAGTGCGTTGAACTCAAAGAGCTGCCAGTGTCTCCTTCCCTAGGGGAGCGAGTTCTAGTCAGCTGGCCTGGATTTCAGCCTCCCCATCTCCCATCAGCGCCGCACCTCCAACCCAAGGAGTAAGTATTGTGGGACACAGCCTCTTATTTTAAAAGCAGGTCAAGCAGGTCTCTGGACATGTTCCCTCCTGACCCTTGGAAGCAGCACACAGAGGACTTGGAAGGCCACATCCAAACCCAGGTCTCAGAGGATCCTGGTTCTTTTTTGTTCTTGTTTCTTTCTAGAATCGGGGGTACCTGTGCAGGTTAATTACATGGACACATTACATGATGCTGAGGGTTGGGCTTTGAGGGAACCCGTCATCCAAAGAGTAAACACAGGACTATTCGTGTTAGTAGTTTTGCAACGGGCCCTTCTCCTCTATTCTTGGTTTTGAAGTCCCCGGTGTCCACTGTTTCCATTATTATGTCCACGTGTTCCCCATGTTTATGTCCCACTCACAAGTGAGAACATGGAGTATTAGGTTTTCTGCTCCTGCACTAATTCACTTAGTATCATGGCCTCCAGCTGCAGCCATGTTGGTGCAAAGGACACGATTTCACTCTTTTTCATGGCTGCATAGTATTCCATGTTGTACAGGTAGTACCTTTGAACTTTAAGGGGATCCTGGTTCCATCCCACAGGACAATTCAAGGTTTGGAAGCTATGATTGGTTCCTCTTCCCTCTCCTCTCTCTGGCAATTTAGTCTCTTCCCTTCAAACCAATGAGGACAATAGCCACTGCAATAAAAAGTGCTGAAAGGCAGGGCACAGTCACGCCTGTAATCCCAGCACTTTGGGAGTCCGAGGCGGGTGGATCACGAGGTCAAGAGATCGAGACCATCCTGGCCAACATGGTGAAACCCCATCTCTACCAAAAATACAAAAATTAGCTGGGCATGGTGGCACATGCCTGTAATCCCACCTACTTGGGAGGCTGAGGCAGGAGAATTGCTTGAACCCAGGAGGTGGAGGTTGCAGTGAGCTGAGATCACACCACTGTGCCCCAGCCTGGCGACAGAGCGAGACTCCATCTCGAAAAAGTGCTGAGATAGACGTCGAAGTAGGAAAGGTATCTTTTTTTTTTGAGACGGAGTTTCGCTCTTTTCACCCAGGCTGGAGTGCAATGGCGCGATCTCGGCTCACCGCAACCTCCGCCTCCTGGGTTCAGGCAATTCTCCTGCCTCAGCCTCCCGAGTAGCCGGGATTACAGGCACGCACCACCATGCCCAGCTAATTTTTTTGTATTTTTAGTAGAGACGGGGTTTCACCATGTCGACCAGAATGGTCTTGATCTCTTGACCTCGTGATCCACCCGCCTCGGCCTCCCAAAGTGCTGGGATGACAGGCTTGAGCCACCACGCCCGGCCTGGAAAGGTATCTTTATGCACTTAAAGCTAAGACACAAAGACTCCCAGTGGGTTGTCCAGATTCTTGCATTCGCTGACAAGCCTCTCCAGTTGGAGGCCTTCACGTTGGACGTGGGCCTGTCCCAGCGGAACATTCGCACTGGACCCTGTCTAGCGTTCTGCTTCTCCGCTAAAGAGCTACTGCTTGCCCCGGTGTTGGGCTGGTGGTCCTTTGCCTGGGTCTGTTCCATCGTCATCATAAGCATCTTCCTAACAGTTACGATTATGATTCCTGCTGTTGTTCCCATACTGTGTGTATTTGGCATGCAGCAAGTCCCCAGCGGATAGGAACAATGGTAGGAATGGCCATTCCTCACTTTGCATGGATGACGCTTCCATCTCTACAAAGTACACACCATTATCCACACGCTGCAGGTGAGAAAATCAAAACTCATGGGTTGCTGAAGGAAGTCAAATGCTATGCATCTTCAGCCATGCCTTTTTTTTTCTTAATTTTGAGGCAGGGACTCACTCTGTCATCCAGGCTGGAGTGCGATGACATGATCATGGCTCTCTGCAGCCTCAAATTCCTGGGCTCACACAATCCTTCTCCCTCAGCCTCCTGAGTAACTGGGACCCCAGGCACCCACCACCATGCCTGGCTAACTTTTTAATTTTTTGTACAGATGGGTTCTCACTACATTGCCCAGGCTGGTCTTGAACTCCTGGCCTCAAGCAATCCTCCCTTCTCGGCCTCCCACAGTGTTGGGCTTACAGACACCAGCCACCATGCCCAGCCTAATGAGCTCATGTTTTGACAAAGTTCTCTTCTCAGAGGAACTGGTGTTTATTTACTCAACAAGTATTTTTGAGCAGTCACTATGTGCCTATCATTTCACTGTGTTTGTTCCCAGGGATGAACATGAGGTATTTAGGCTCTGGCTCAAGGATGAAACAAACTCCCCCCAGATTCATGTCCTCCTGCAGGCTTCAGGGGTCTATGCCATCCAGCCTTCCCTGCTGACTCCCCTCCTTTTACCTGGCTCAACTACTTCGCATAAATGTGAGATATGGGAAAGTTCTTCTTCAAAGTTTACATCTTAGACTACATTATAAGGAGTTACAATCTCTTGCTCTATGGCCATTATCCACTATTAGCGTTAAATCAGCTACCTTGACTAGCTCTGAACAGAACCGGGCAAGCTCGAAACCCTGATGTGTGCCATTCCTTATTCGGAAACCCTCCTGACCTCCTGACCAGCTTCCTCTTCTTCCTCGTCTTCTTTCTCCCTTATCTATTCAGGAAATTTCCAAGTTTCCAGCCAATCAGGTCAAGCATAGAATGTGGGGTCAGTTCCAGCCAATGGAAACTGGACACAGCAGTAGGGCAACCGTGTCAGGTTATGAAAGGTATAAATGTCCCTGCCTCCCTTGTTCAGGTATAAATGTCCCTGCCTTTAGTGCAGACGGGTGAGTTGCACCCTTCCCGCAGGAAGCAAACCAGCCTTGCTGAGTGATCCACTGTCTCAGTGTGGATTTGCCCCAACATTATAAACCTGCTTCCAACGATAAATATTATTAAGTGAAATTGGTGGGAGGCCACTGGCTTGGGCTGGGCTCCTGCATGCAGCCCAACAAACCAAACCAAAATGGAGGCACTCATGCTAAACCTTCCACATGACCGAGCCAAAACTAAGTGGTTTATCTGACCTTCTGAGAAGTCAGGGGACCGAGAGCTGGTAGCCAAAGCCCTAAGCAAGCCCGTTTCAGCTGGCGTGACAAGGAAGTCCCTCCGCTCTAACCTTTACAACGAAAGTCACTCTCAATCAATCTGCTTTTTCTGTTTTCTGCTTTCCTCAGCCCTTTTCTGTCTATAAAACCAACCTTCTCAGCTCATAAGAATGCTCACTTTATAGAATGACGTGTTGCCAATTCCAGAATTGTAAATAAAAGCCAGTTAAGATCTTTGAACAAAATATAGCTTCAAAAAAGGACAAACCTCCAACGCTTTAAAACCATAGATCTGTCTGTAGATCCCAATCTGCTACAATACTTCCTCCCCGAAAATAATAAGCAGGATATTCCTTTTTTTTTTTTGAGACAGAGTTTCGCTCTTGTTACCCAGGCTGGAGTGCAATGGTGCAATCTCAGCTCACAGCAACCTCCGCCTCCTGGGTTCAGGCAATTCTCCTGCCTCAGCCTCCTGAGTAGCTGTTTTTGTTTTTTTTTTTTAGACAGGGTCTCACTCTGTTGCCCTGGCTGGAGTGCAGTGGCTCGATTGTAGCCACTACAGCCTGGAGCTCTTGGGCTCAGGCAATTCTCTAGCCTCAGCCTCCTAAGTATGTGGGACCACAGGCGTGCACCACCACCACCCGGCTATTTTCCTGTGGGTGTTAACAGCTTTTATTAAGCTTGGGTGAACATGTGCAAATCTGTTACACAGGTAACCTGGTGTCATGGGGGTCTGCTGTACAGATTATGTCATCACCCAGGTGTGAAGCCTGGTACCCATGAGTTCTTTTATTCCTGACCCTCTCCCTCCTCCACCCTCCACCATTCACCTCCACCTTCCAATAGGCCCAGTGTGTGCTGCTCCCATCTATGTGACCACGTATTCTCATCATTTTGATCTGGATTACAGGTGAGAATAAGCAGTATCTGGTTTTCTGTCCCTGTGCTAGTTTGCTAAGGATAATGGCCTTCAGCTACATCCATGTACCTGCTGGCTAATTTCTGTAGTATTTGTCGAGACAGGGTTTTCTCATATTGCCCAGGTTACTCTCGAACTCCTGGCCTCAAGTTATCCTCCTGCCTCACCTCCCAAAGGGCTGGGATTACAGGCATGAGCCGCCACGCCCACCTGAACCCGGAAGTTTTTGCGTCACCTGTTCCACAGTAACATAGCAGTATAGGTCTGGATGTAAACTCAACACTCTTCCTGCCTGAGAAGTAGAGAAGATATTAATGGCCATGTTGATAGAGAATATATATATATATACGTATATATATAGATATATATATTTTTTTTTTTTGATACGGAGTTTCGCTGTTGTTACCCAGGCTGGAGTGCAATGGCGCTATCTCGGCTCACCACAACCTCCGCCTCCTGGGTTCACGCAATTCTCCTGCCTCAGCCTCCTGAGTACCTGGGATTACAGGCACGCGCCACCATGCCCAGCTAATTTTTGTATTTTTAGTAGAGATGGGGTTTCACCATGTTGGCCAGGATGGTCTCGATCTCTTGACCTCGTGATCCACCCGCCTCGGCCTCCCAAAGTGCTAGGATTACAGGCGTGAGCCACCGCGCCCGGCCAGATCTGTATTTTAAATGGGTATGTCCTAACTCATCACCTGCTGGTGAACGATGTGAAGCAATGTTTAGATGCCCTGGGCGCCACCGTGAATACAGAACACCAGTGAGTCACAGCTGCTAGAACATGTTGGTAACATCACATTCTTGAGCAGTCCCAGAGAACAGCTGGACCTGCCACCGGCTAATCACTGCAAGGAGAAACAGCCAACATCTGAACGACGGGTTCTGGAAAACGCCCTTCAGCACCCAGATGGGTAACGCTGAACAACTCTACGCAACAGGTTAACACATTCACGGGGCTTAATCACCTTCCTAGATCTATTGCGATGCATTTCTGTCGAAAGTGAAAGATTCCCTGGGAACAAGATGGAGGAGATTGTGTGATTGAGATAAACCCTTGGTTACTTCTGTTCCTTGAATAGCTCAAGTCAAGGTCACGCTTTAAGATGCAGCAGTTTCTTTTGCATAAGATGCATGTTCTCACTCATAGGCGAGTGCTGAACAATGAGAACACAGGGACACAGGGAGGGGAGCATCACACACTGGGGTCTGTTGGGAGGGACTAGGGGAGGGACGGCAGGGGATGGGGAGGTTGGGGAGGGATAACATGGGGAGAAATGCCAGATATAGGTGACGGGGGAATGGAGGCAGCAAACCTCATTGCCATGTATGTACCTATGCAACAATCCTGCGTGTTCTGCTCATGTGCCCCAGAACCTAAAGTGCAATAAAATATATATTAAAAAATTAAAAAATAATAATAATAAAAAGATGCCACCCTCTGCTTGCTATCTCATGCAGGGTTCGTAGAAATAAGAACCCAGGAAACATTTTCTAAAGCCAGTATTTAGATCACCAGGTGGGAAATTTTTTTTTTTCAGACGGAGTCTCACTCTGTCACCCAGGCTAGAGTGCAGTGGCGTGATGTCGGCTCACTGAAACCTCTACTGCCCAGGTTCAAGCAATTCTCCTGCCTCAGCCTCCCGAGTAGCTGGGATTACAGGTGCCTGCCACCGTGCCCAGCTAATTTTTGTACTTTTGGTAGAGAAGCGGTTTCACGATCTTGGCTAAGCTGGTCTTTAACTCCTGACCTCATGATCCACCCGCCTTGGCCTCTCAAAGTGCTGGGATTACAGGTGTGAGCCACTGCTCCCGGCCCTGTTGGGAAGGCTTTCTAAAGTTCAATGGCTGGGTGCAGTGGCTCATACCCATAATCCCAGCATTTTAGGAGGCCAAGAAGGGAGATCATTTGAGCCTGGTAGTTCCAGACCAGCCTGGGAAACATGGTGAGACCCTATCTCTCCAAAAATAAAAAATGAAACAGAACTAGCCCAGGTGTAATGGCACACACCTGTGCTCCCAGCTACTTGGGAGGCTGAGGTGGGAAGATCACTTGAGCCTGAGGGGTTAAACCTGCAGTGAGCCGTGATGGCACCACCACACTCCAGCCTGGACAACAGACCACGGTCCGATCTCAGAAAAACCAAAACCAACAAAACCAAAAAACTAAACTACAATGTCTCCCATCTCGTTGCATCTAGAAAGTCTAGTAGGAGCACCTCTTCCCTCATTGAGACTCTCCACCATGATAGGCTAATTACTAGAAGAAATACATTTTAAGGCTGGGCACAGTGGCTCACGCCTGTAATCCCAGCACTTTGGGAAGCTGATGTGGACAGATCACAAGGTCAGGGACCCACGACCAGCCTGCCCAACATGGAGAAACCCCATCTCTACTAAAAATACAAAATTAGCAGGGCGTGGTGGCGCATGCCTGTAATCCCAGCTACTTGGGAGGCTGAGGAAGAAGAGTCACTTGAACCCAGGAGGCGGAGGTTGCAGTGAGCTGAGATCGGGCCATTGTACTCCAGGGCAACAAGAGCAAAACTCCATCTCAAAAAAAATGCACACACATATATGTTTTTAAAAAGTCCACAGAAATTTGATAGTGAGATAAGATTGAAAGCCACTAATGTGTCTGAAATAATATAAAATACTTGTATGAAGGAAAACTAAGTAACAGAAATACTTCATCATCAACAATCTGGGCATCCACTCAGAGACCCAATTGAAAAGTCAGCAACTACTCAGACAACAGCTGGATAAACCCACAAAGATGGGAAGAAACCAGCGCAAAAAGGAGGAAAACACCCAAAACCAAAACACCTCGCCTCCTACAAAGGACCAAAACTCCTCACCATCAAGAGAACAAAGCTAGACAGAGAATGAGGGTGATGAAATGACGGAATCAGACTTCAGAAGGTGGGTAATGAGAAAATTCCGTGAGCTAAAAGAGCATGTTCTAAATCAATGCAAAGAAACTAAGAACCTTGAAAAAAGATTCGAGGAAATGATAACAAAATGGACAACTTAGAGAGGAATATGAATGAATTGAAGGAGCTGAAAAACACAACACGAGAACTTGACAAAGCATGCACAAGTTTCAACAGCCAAATAGACCAAGCAGAAGAAAGGATATCAGAAGTCGAAGATCAACTCAATGAAAATGAGAAACCAAGATTAGAGAAAAAAGTACAAAAAGGAATGAACAAAGTCTCCA
>CM052649.1:185042226-185118454 GCA_028533165.1 Leontopithecus rosalia
ACTATAAGGACACATGCACACGAATGTTCATTGCAGCACTGTTTACAATAGCAAAGACCTGGAACCAACCCAAATGCCCAACGATGATAGACTGGACTGGGAAAATGTGGCACATATACACCATGGAATATTATGCAGCCATCAAAAACGATGAGTTCGTGTCCTTTGTAGGGACATGGATGAATCTGAGAACATCATTCTCAGCAAACTGACACAAGAACAGAAAATGAAACACCGCATGTTCTCACTCATAGGCAGGTTATGAACAATGAGAACACATGGACACAGGGAAGGGAGTACTACACACTGGGGTCTATTGGGGGAAATAGGGGAGGGACAGCGTGGGGGGGGAGCTGGGGAGGGATAGCCTGGGGAGAAATGCCAGATGTGGGTGAAGGGGAGGAAGGCAGCAAATCACACTGCCACGTGTGTACCTATACAACTATCTTGCATGTTCTGCACACGTACCCCAAAACCTAAAATGCAATAAAATAATAAAAAATAAAAAGAATTTGATGATGGAGCAAAGAGTTCCTGTTTAAAATATAGTTGAGAAAACTTCTTCCAAAAGACACTTTAAGACCATCATTGGAATCAGGTAACGTGTGATTAACTTTTGGCCTAAGCCAATTGGGAGCTGGCAGCGAATGTCATCCTCATTCAGAGTCGATGTGTTCCTTTAAGGGGGCATCATATTTTTTTTCCTTCCTCCTTGTGTGTGGATTTCTGTTTTCTATTTCTATTCTGACAGCCTTTGCAGTTGTGTTTTTTCTTTTATCTTATGATGTCTCGATCACTTTTGGAAACTGGCAGAATATAAACTACAAGTTAATAGCACGAAGCTGGCGGGGAAGGCAGGCACTCGGGTTTCCTTCTTGGCCACAGTCATCAAAACGCATTTTCAGAACAATATGCAGGAAACTACCAGAAGACTTAGCAAGTGCCCTTTAAGGAACGGGCCCTTGGAAGCAGCGACCATCACAGAAATCCCTGCTCCGCCTGCTAACAAAGCCTCACAACCCTCCACAAAAGATTTCCCTCTCAAGGCTCAAAGGCAGGTCAAGCCTCCAGGAGGAGGGTACCCAGGTAGATAAAAGAGTAAGTTGTAAAGCTGATTCCCAGCTCGGGGCAGAGCTGTGTATCTGACACTCCCCCTCTCGTTGGGATGACGATGTGGTTCATTCATTGCGTAGGTTTGAGGCTTCCTCTGGAGAAGAGAACTCTGAGCCATCAGATAAGAGCTGCGAGCTTCTCTTCTTGTGACAGGAATGTTTCTGCCTCCTCAAACCCCCTCTTAGAAAGCCTGCAGAGAGAAGTGTCTCCAAAAAAGGCAAGTCGAGTTTGCCTCTGGGATCCTGAAACCAACCGACAAAAGCAGGGGAGAAAGCAGGAGGGGACGGGGGACCCTCATTGCAAGAAAACATAGGATGGACCACATGGGTGGCAGGTGGAGAGGGCCCCCAGTGCTCACTGTGCAGAAACCAGCCCCCTCCTGGCATAAAGTCATGATCATGGCCAACCTTTCCTGTGCTGCAGGCACCTCTGCCCTCAGTAAGGAGCACGCTGGGCTCACACAGAGCTTTAAAAATCTCTCTCCACCCACTGAAATTCAATTAGCCAGCCAACTGCTCACCCATGTGTCACAGCGGTGGCAGGGATCTATGTGATGGTGACGTGACGGGTACAGGAGAAGCACACGTGGTCTCACCTCGCAGGGAGCGGGATTCAGTTCATAAAAGTGAACGGCTGCCGGGCACGATGGCTCATGCCTGTAATTCAGCATTTTGGGAGGCCAAGGCGGGCAGATCATGAGGTCAGGAGTTCGAGACCAGCCTCACCAAGATGGTAAAACCCTGTCTCTGTTAGAGATACAAAAATTAGCCGGGTTTGGTGATGCACTCCTGCAATCCCAGCTACTCGGGAGGCTGAGGCAGGAGAATTGCTTGAATCCAGGAGGTGGAGGTTGCAGTGAGCCAAGATCAGGCCATTGCACTCCAGCCTGGGTGACAGAGCAAGACCCTGACTCAAAAGTAAAAATAAGTGAATGGCATGGGCTGTGCAGCAGGTGGGAGCTTGAATTCAGGTCCACCACACGCTGGTTATGTGACCTTTCAGAAGGTTATTTAACTTCTTGATTTTTCACATCTGCAAAGATGTGGTTAATAGCAGGACACAGGCCGGGTATGTTGGCTCACACCTGTAATCCCAGCACTTTGGCAAGCTGAGGAAAGGGGACTGCTCGAGGCCAGGAGTCTGAGATCAGCCTGGGTAACATGGCAAGACCTCGTCTCTACTGAAAATTTAAAAATTAGCCAGCTGTGGTGTTATGCACCTGTAGTCTCAGCTACTCCGGAGGCTGAGATGGGAGGATCGCTTGAGCAGAGGAGTTTGAGGCTGCAGTGAGCTATGATGGTGCCACTGCACACCAGCCTGGGCAACAAGAGTGACATCCTGTTTTAATAAATAAATAAAAATTAAAATAATAGGACATGCACAACAGGATGACTGAAAGGCTTAAATGAGTTAATCCGCATAGAGCACTTTGAACAGTACCTAGCGCATAATAAGTACTCAATAAGCTTCAGCCGTGATGATGATTATAATGATGACAAGTGGCCACAATGAAACTATGAAGTTGAGTGAATAGGTAGGTATCTCCCAGGTACACAAAGAATACGTGTGGCCCAAGCAGCTTACACAGAAGCAGAGAAGCGGAGCGGACTCGAGGAAGCGAGGACCTGTGTGAGGTTAGCCGGGAGCTCAGGCGGACTGAGGAAAGAAGGCTCGGCCACGTAGGGTTGCACACGTTTCTGCGCCAAGTCTAGGTACTGACACCACGGCCGGAGGCTGCAGAGAGCCACTTACGAAGGATACGCGAAGCAAGAGGTTAGAAGGTGAGTCTCTGCCGGGTTTGGGGATCAGGATGATGTTGGTCTCATAAAATGAGTTGGGAAGGACTCCCTTTTTTGGATGGTTTGGAATAGTTTCAGAAGGAATGGTACCAGTTCCTCTTTGTGTGTCTGGTAGAATTCGGCTGTGAACCCATCTGGACCTGGGCTTTTTTTGTGTGGTAGGCTCTTAATTGCTGCCTCGACTTCAGACTCTGTTATTGGTCTATTCATAGTTTCGACTTCCTCCTGGTTTAGGCTTGAGAGGATACAGGTGTCCAGGAATTTATCCATTTCTTCCAGGTTTACTAGTTTATGTGCATAGAGCTGTTTGTAATATTCTCTGATGATGGTTTGAATTTCCGTGGAATCTGTGGTGATTTCCCCAGAACACACGGACACAGGAAGGGGAGCACTATACACTGAGGTCCATTGGGGGGAACAGGGGAGGGACAGTTGAGGTGGGGAGCTGGGGAGGGACAGCATGGGGAGAAATGCCAGATGTGGGTGAAGGGGAGGAAGACAGCAAACCACACTGCCACGGGTGTACCTATGCAACTATCTTGCATGTTCTGCACATGTACCCCAAAACCTAAAATGCAATTTAAAAAAAAAGAAAAAAGGTGACGTGCTGTGATGGTGACAATTCTAACCGACTCGGGCAAACAAAATAAAGTTAAATGAATTGTAACAGGCTGAGCACAGTGGCTCATGCCTATAATCCCAACACTGTGGGAGGCTGAGACAGGCAGATCCCTTGAGTCCAGGAGTTCAAGACCAGCCTGGGCAACACAGAAAACCCTGTCTTTACAAAAAATAAAAAACTAGCCAGGCTTAGTGACGTGCACCTGTAGTCCCAGCTACTCGGGAGGCTGAGGCAGGAGAATCACTTGAGCCCCGGAGGTGGAGGATGCAGAAAGCTGGGACCGCACCACTGCACTCCAGCCTGGGCAACAGAGAGAGAGAGAGAGAGAGACCCTGCCTCACACACAGAGAGAGAATTAATTGTAACAGACTTCTGGGTATGACAAACAAGCCTGTGCAAGACTAACCCTCCCACCCTGTGCCATAAGCCAGGTCCAATAAAACTGAACCAAGTATCTGAGGCAGCTGTTTTCAGGCAAATGACAACAGGTAGCGCCAGATTACAACTGCAGGGAGGATGGAAATTCACACGGACAGCCCCATGCTCACCCTGGCTCGCTGCCTGGGGACAATTTCCCAACCACAATTCTAGTAGCTGCAGGAACTAGAATCTGCAGGGTAAGACAGCAGAGGGAAGAACACCGTGCAGAGAGGAAACATCAGAAGCCCGTGTGTGGGTTCCCCAGGAACGTCTGGCTGAAGCCTGTGTTGTCCAGATGCAAGGTGAGATGAAATAAGACTCACCAGGAAGCAGCTGCTCAAGGTTGAGAACGGAGCACAAATACTACAACTGAGGCAGCGGATAACGGAAAAGCCTCGTTAATACTGCAGGCATCCTGCTAAGACTCTAGAAAGACCACCTCTTAAGAGGCGGTCAGTTTCCACTGATTTGCCCTAAGAGAGCATAAAAATAAACCTACCCAAGTTTAAGGTGGTCAGCCAGTAACTGAATTACCTACTAGAACCAAAATCAGCACTCTTTAGAGAAAGATAACAGAACACAGAGTCACTATAAGGTAGGATTCAAAATGTTCAGTCTATGGTCAAATTTTTACAGGCATGCAAGGAAACAAGAAAACCTGACCACGGTCTTTTTAAAAAGTTCATAAAAACCAAGCCCAAGATGGCCTAGAGCCTCGCTGTTGGATTTAGCACATGCAACTTTAAAGAGCTATTATAAATATAACAAAGTGCATTCGAAGAATTAAAGAAAAACTGTTCTTTTAAGGATTAAACAGTTAAGGTAGCTCACCAAAGAAATGGAAACTATTAAAAAAAAAAACCTGTGTGTGTTTGTGTGCGTGTGTGTGTGCGTGTGTGTGTGTGTATTGAGTGAGAGAAAAAAAACAATCCCTAAATGCTGAAAAATGTTTTAAAAAAATAATGATAATAATAAGCCAGGCACAATGGTTCATGCCTATAATCCCAACTACTTGGGAGGCTGAGGCAGGAGAGTCACTTCAGCCCAGGAGATCAAGAGTTCAGTGAGCTTTGATGGCACCACTGCACTCACCAGGGTGATAATGCAAGACCCTGCCTCAAAAAAACTAAATAAATAAATTCTAAAATAATAAATAAATGAAGAATATACAGATATTCACTGTCCTTTCCAAAACCTCTGTGGATTTGAATTTTTTAAGACTAAAGAAATATTTAAAATAATATGTATATGCATATATACAAAAAAGAAGATAAACGTTATAAGCCAACACTGGATGTGGTGGCTCATGCCTATAATCCTAGCACTTTGTGAGACTGAGCTGGGAGGATTACATGAGCCCTGGAGTTCAAGATCAGCCTGGGCAACATAGTGAGGCCCCGTCTTACAAAAAAAAGAAATTTTAACTTAGCAGGTGTGGTGACACACACCTGTAGTCCCAGCTACTTGGGAGGCTGAGGCAGGAGGATCGCGTGAGACCAGGAGGTCGCTGCTACAGTGAGCCATGTTTGTGCCACTGCACTCTAGCCTGGTCAACAGAGCAAGACACTGCCTCAAAAACAAACCAAAAAAACAAAGAAGTTAGAAGCCAAGGCACAAGCTAGCGAAGGGTGCGTGTGAGCAGCGTCCCCCCAAGGGGATCCAACTGACCTGACATGTGGGTGGATCACAGATGAAACCCTATAAGATCAGCTCCCGTGAATGCAGTTGTCCGGGAAGTGGAAACCTGACCCAATACCAGTATGATCAGAGAGGAAGGAAGGGTTACAGAACACACAGGGAGGCCGAGGTATGTGGAACTCACGGCTGTAGGCAAGGACCAAGAGAAAGCAAGGATGGTTCCCAGATGACCGCCGTGGCTGACCGGCATATAATTTCCTGAGAAAAATCCCAGAGAGGGGCAGTTTTCAAGAATAAAGGAAATTCATTTGGGCTTTAGATATCTGGAGTTTAAGGGACTTGTGAGACACCTGAACAGAACTACAGGTACTAGGTCTAAAACCCAAGAGGGAGGCAGGACTAGAACATATATCTTGAGGTCATCAGCATGTAGACACCCCGGCAGACGGCAACGAAAACCAATCCCAGGATACAAGAGTGTGGCTCATATTTCTTTAACCTCTAAAATTGCAAATCTGCAGAGGTTTTGGAATGCATGGTGAATATATATCTTCCAGTCTCTTTTAAAATTTTTCTTTTTGGTTTCTTTTACCTGAGAGATGAGGCGGCACAATCATATCTCACTGCAGCCTTGACTTCCTAGGCTCAAGCAGTCCTCCCTCCTCAGCCTTGTGAGTAGTTAGCATGATAACCATGAGCCACTGTGCCTGCCTTTTTCAAAAAACAAAAACAAGGCCAAGCGTGGTGGCTCACGCCTGTAATCCCAGCACTGTGGGAGGCCGAGGCGGGTGGATCACGAGGTCAAGAGATCGAGACCATCCTGGTCAACATGGTGAAACCCCGTCTCTACTAAAAAATAAAAAAAAAAAAAAGCTGGGCACGGTGGCGCGTGCCTGTAATCCCAGCTACTCAGGAGGCTGAGGCAGGAGAATTGCCTGAACCCAGGAGGCGGAGGTTGCGGTGAGCCGAGATCGCACCACTGCACTCCAGCCTGGGTAGCAAGAGTGAAACTCTGTCTCAAAAAAAAAAAATTTTCAGCAAGCAGGGGATGAGGGATACACAATGCATGCAGAGATGACAAAGTAAGTCGAAAACAAGAAGGGGACCCAGGTAATGACATGGGGGCCAAGGCAGTGATGAACTGAAAACAAAGGTATGATCAACAGTGCCGGATTCTGCAAAAGTCCTGAATAAACACTAAAAGTCACCTAGGCCAGGCACGGTGGCTCACACCTATAACCCAGCACTTTGGAGGCAGAGATGGGTGGGTCACCTGAGGTCAGGAGTTCGAGACCAGCCTGGCCAACATGGTGATCTGCTAAAGATACAAAAATTAGCTTGGAGTGATGGCACGTGCCTGTAATCCCAGCTACTTGGGAGGCTGAGGCAGGAGAATTTCTTGAACTGGGGAGGCAGAGGTTGCAGTGAGCCAAGATCGTGCCACTGTACTTCAGCCTGGGTGACAGAGCAAGATTCTGTCTCAAAGAAAAGAAAGAAAAAAAAGGCATCTAGCTAGAGGAGGCAGATAGGGCTCCTAGAGAAAAGTGAGCTGTGGTACAGCAGTGACTCTGGAATAGTCAAAGTGACACCGGTCAACTACTAAAATGGAAACCCAGGTTCAAAGGCTGGCAGTCTGGTATGTCTGCTCCCATACTCAAAATACCCGCTACGATGGACAGAAGAGCCTATCAGTAGAAATATTAATTTTGATGCTGGGTGTGCTGGCTCACACCTGTAATCCCAGCACTTTGGGAGGCCAAGGCAGGTGGACCCCCTCAGCTCAGGAGTTCAAGACAAGCCTGGTCAACGTGGCAAAACCCCGTCTCTACTAAAAATACAAAAATTAGCTGGGTGTTTTGGTGTACGCCTGCAGTCCAGAATCAGTTGAACTCAGGAGGTGGAGGCTGCAGCAAACCGAGATCACACCACTGCACTCCAGCCTGGGAGACAGAGCCAGACTCTGTCCAAAAAAAAAAAGGAAGGAAGGAAGGAAAGGGAGGAAGGAAGGAAGGAAAGGGAGGAAGGAAGAAAAAGAAATATTAATTTTGAGGCCGGGCGCAGTGGCTCACGCCTGTAATCCCAGCACTTTGGGAGGCCGAGGCGGGTGGATCACGAGGTCAAGAGATCGAGACCATCCTGGTCAACCTGGTGAAACCCCATCTCTACTAAAGATACAAAAAATTAGCTGGGCATGGTGGCGCGTGCCTGTAATCCCAGCTACTCGGGAGGCTGAGGCAGGAGAATTGCCTGAACCCAGGAGGCGGAAGTTGCGGTGAGCTGAGATCGCGCCATTGCACTCCAGCCTGGGTAACAAGAGAGAAACTCCATCTCAAAAAAAAAAAAAAAAGAAATATTAATTTTGAGACGTAAACACATGTGAATCTTTGCTGGGAATTTTCGCTAATTGCCACACCAATGAAATTGGAAAGACACAATTTCCACCCACACCTGGAACTACAGTGGCACCGATGGGAGGAAGACTGAGTCACCACAGCACAGCGACAGCAAAGCATGCACGCGGTCCTGCTTCACAGCAACTGTTCTCCACGGTGATTCTTCCCAACCCAACCCCACTTCAGCAGCACCCTTTCTTCAGCTCGTGTGGGGAACACAATTAGCTACAGCCATGGGTTGGTACGGCCCCATCCTGGGTTATCTGTACAGTGCAGGTGAAAGCCAGAATGTTCCTGGGATGACTGAATGCACAAAAATAGTTTGGGGATGGGAAAGAGAGGAGAGGGGCAGAACAAGCCACACAGACGGAGAAATCTGTGGCAAAGACAGCAGGAGGGGCTATCCAGACCCCACCTCTGCCCAGAGCCACTGGCTATGTGAATGTCTTCTGCAAACTGCAGATGGCTTGTGTATCAATCTCTCACCAGTCTAGGGATAAAAAGGGGATAGTATCTCAAGTTTGGGATAAAGTGAAGACAGCAAGATTCTTTTTTCTTTTTTCCCTAGAGACAGGGAAAGTGCACCCTGTCTTTGTCACCCAGGCTCAAGTGCAAATGCAGTGGTATAATCATAGCTCACAGTAGCCTCAAACTCCTGGGCACGTGCAATCCTGCCACCTCTGCCTCCCAAGTGGCAGGGACTACAGGCATGCACCACCACGCCCAGCTAATTTTTTGTAGAGACAGGGTCTTCCTATGTTGCCCAGGCTGGTCTCGAACTCCTGGGCTCAAGTGATCTTCCCCCCTCAGCCTCCCGAAGTGCTGGGATTACAGGCGTGAGCCACTGCGCCTGGCCAAGGCTAGGTTCCTTCCAAACCCTGTTTACTGACAAACACTGAGCCTACAAAAAGACTTCATAATGTTGAGTCACGAAGCCTAATGGAAAAAAAGCAATATAAATTGTATTTAAAAAATTTTTCAAGCCAAAGAAAGGCACCATCATCTGGAAGACTTGGAGGAAAAGATTTTTTTATGAATATATATGTAATAATTTATGACCAGAAACAGAGAGATTTTCACAGACTAGAGAACAGCCATTTCCTAATAGCTCCGAACTGGAAACCACCCAAATATCCTCTGAGAATAAAGCAGGAAAATAAATTAGGACATATTTATATACAATGGAACATTATATATTAAGGAAAATAGATGAACAGCATAAGGAGATGAATTTAGTGTAATATTAAGATAATATTTCAAGGCTAAGCACAGTGACTTACGACTACAATCCCAGCACTTTGGGAGGCCAAAGCAGGCAGATCCTTTGAGGTGAGAAGGTGGATACCAGCCTAACATGGTGAAACTCATCTCTACTAAAAATACAAAAATTAGTCGGGCGTGGTGGCACATGCTTGAAATCCCAGCTACTTGGTAGGCTGGGGCAGGAGAATCGCTTGAACTTGGGAGGCGGAGGTTGCAGTGAGCTGAGATCGCGCCAATGCACTCCAGCCTGGGTGACAGAGCGAGACACTGCCTCAAAAAAAAAGACAGCATTGTGAGATTATTCAATAAATGGCATTGAGAAAACTACTTTTCAACAATCATAATGCAAATATCTAATAAAATCCCATGTAATGCACTCTAAAAGTATAAGATACAGCTAGCAACTCTGGTATATGCATAAACGTCCCGAACAGATGTAAGCCCCTTGGAAACAAGCTATGAATATTATCATTTTCCTCTACTACCTAGAAAGCATTTCCTCTTCTACCTAGTAAGCATCCCTTTAATGAATGAATGAAAATGGATGGATGGATGGATGGATGGATGGATGGATGGATGGATGAATGACTGTCTCCGTTAATCCACCTTTGCTGAGTTTGATTTGTTGGGTGACTCCCAACTTTAACCTGGTCATCTTGGTGCAGCTTTGCATTTTTCCCTCCTGAGCTTTGTTTAAAGAGAAGACACAGGAACTTCCCAGGAGTGAATTGCAGGTGAACATGACCTGCATGGCACGTGGTCTACTTCCTGCCTGTTTGCAGAGGATAAGCACTCATGAAGTGTGCACCATTGGCCCTTCCACTGAAGGAAAGGGATTTTCCACCACTGGTGATGAACTCGAGCAGGTGGGGAAACGTGTGGCCATTTACAGGCAGAGGGCTGCAGAGGCTGCAGGGTGGGAGGGAGAGAGCACGTAAGGACAGCACCCAACTAATGATGTTGCTCAAGGCAGCCAGACCACAAAGGGTGCTGCAGCGTCCATCAGCGTCCAACACATCAACTCCCAGTGCAACACCGCCTGTCCTCTGAGGATAAACGGGTGGCCCCAACCAGCACAACTTTAGGGTCACGTTGCCATGAAGCAGCCCGAGAGAACAGCAAGCCAGCAGTGCCCTGGAAACTGGCTTCCCCGAGACCGATCCATAGTCATCTGAGTCGATTCAAGTTGGTTTCCAGACCCTGCACGCCTGCTCTAAACTCAGAACACATCTGCACCGCCCTGCCCGGAGCCCGGAGATGCTTGTAATATAGCAGGAGCAGTCATAACTCAAGTGTTCACCTTGGCAAAAACTAAATAAATAAGTGGAATGAATCTTCCATCAGAAAATAAATGGCCCTTCCCCAGGCTGAGAGTCTGGATCACCCTCCTGAAGGGCAAATGCAGCATCTTCACCGGGCGGTCTTTGCTCAGTAAGCCACCCCAAGGCTGCCAATGCTCAGGCTGCCAATGTGGGCTTGGAGGGCTCTTAGAATGACTCCCGCTAATCTACATACTGAAAAAGAGCATTTCAGTTTTTCTCAAGCTGCCGTTGCCTGGTTAAAATAGCAAGTTTATGTGCTTTTTCTGCTTGTCCAAGAAAGTGGAGGGCATTTCAGAAGGGCACCCAAGTAGGGAGAGGAGGGCTGAAACCCAGCCAGAGCCCTCTTGAAAAGCCACGCACCCCCACAGTGGCCCGAGCAGCTGCCTTAGCAGAGCTTGAACGTAACAGTGGGAAAAAAAGCCACTGTGCTGAGAAGTCACAGAGAAATCATCTCCTGATCACTCATGGCAAAGGTGGGAAGGAGGAAGCGGGAGAACACAGAAAGGCGCAGAAGGCTCCCAAACTCCATTTGGGTAGCGACTTTTAACCTCTGAAAGAATCGCCCAAAACATACAGAGAGTGTTGCTCAGTTCTCACAGCCAGGGCCACTCAGTGGGCCCTGCATGGGGGACTCCAGTCCCTCCTGCTTACTGAAGACTGAGCCTGGGGGATCGACTCAAACACAAGCAAACATCCATCCCACATGACTGCACCACCTGCCCTAATAATGTCCATTCAGTGTGAAGACTCCCAGAGGTCAGAAAAGCCTGACCCTGGCTTCACCTTCCAAACGTACCTGCTGTGAGCTGAATGTTTGGGTCCTCCCAAAACGCAGAGGTGGAGGCCGAATCACCACTGTGATATCACTGGGGAGTGAGGTCTTCCAGGAGGTGACCAGGACGGCAGAGCCCTCCCGAGCGGGATTGGTGTCTGCTATGGTTTGAATGCCCTTACGAACCTCACGTGGACATTTAATTGGCATTATGACAGTGCTCAGAGGTGGGATGGTTAAGAGGTGATTATTTTATGAAAGATCTACCCTCATGAATGGATTAATGCCATTATCTCAGTGGGGAGTTCATTACCCAGAGAGTGGATTGTTATAAAAGTGAGTTTGGGCCAGGCAAGATGGCTCACGCCTGTAATCTCAGCACTTTGGGGTGAGGCTGAGGTGGGTGGATCACCTGAGGTCAGGAGTTCAAGACCAGCCTGACCAACATGGCAAAACCTCATCTCTACTAAAAGTAAAAAAAAAAAAAATTAGCTGGGTACAGTGGCGGGTGCCTGTAATCCCAGCTACTCAGGAGGCTGAGGCAGGAGAAGATTGAACCCGGGAGCTGGAGGTTGCAGTGAGCAGAGATCACACCACTGCACTCCAGCCTGGGTGACAAGAGCAAGACTCCATCTCAAAAAAAAGTGCGTTTGGTCGTCCCTTGCCCTTGTTTTTACCTTCTCTCATCTTCCCCCTTCTGTCATGGAATGAAACAGCATGAAAGCCCTCACTGGATATCAGTGTTATGCGCTTGGATTTCCCAGTCTTCAGAATCATCAGCCAAATGTACTTCTCTGTATAAATCACCCAGTCTGTACTACGCCGTTACAGCAACACAAAGCACACTAACACAGTGCCTTTATAGACTCAAGTCCCAAAAGAACTTACTCGCCCCTCCACCATAGGAGGACACAGCAAGAAGGTGAAATCTGTGAATCAGAAAGTGGACCTCGCCAGACATCAAATCTCCTGGCCCCTTGATCTTACCCATCCGAGCCTCCCGAACTGCGAGAAATAAATGTCTGCTCTTTAGGAGCCACCCAGTCTATGGCGCTTTGCTACAGCGGCATGAACAACCCAAGGCACCACCCCAGTGCAGCCTCAGCCAGCACGGGCTCACTTTGGAGAAGTGCTCAGTCTCCTGCTTCTGAGTCCTACATCAGCACGCCTTTCACTCAACTGAAGACCGGAAGACACGAGGGTCCCTGCCCTCCTCTCAGGCCACCAGTCCTTGTCCGGATCACAGTGAGCAGCTGCTATCCCTAGAAACCTTAACTCGGCACCTGTCACCCACACTTCAAACGTCCCCCAGACTCTGCTTGGACCCAGCCTCCGGGGCCACGTCCTCTGCTGCCTCCCTTCTCATTCATGTAAACAAGCAATCAATTAAACAAGCGCACAAGCAAAGTGGATGGGAGGAGAGGCTGTTCGGTGGTCTGTCCTCTCCTGCCTGTTGGGAACGAGTCTGGCTTCGCTGTCTCAGGGCCAAATGTCCTCCACCCTCTTTTTGGGAGAAGTGAAGCTTCCTAATGTGCACCTGCAAAGCACAATGATTTGAACCATGACCCTTGAAAGCAAATACGTGGGCCATCTGGGGTAATTTTGACTTCTTGAGAAAGCAAATCTAAACTTTGTGCTTTAAAATGGTATAATTACAAGCAACGAAGCATTCAGAAACACGAGGGAAAACGGATTCTGGTCTGACCGCAGCAGACGCAGTGCCTAAGTAAAAACACATCAGGTTAAATCAACCTAATTCTCTATTCCGGGAAAAAACAAACAACAAACAAACTTGTTTTTCCTATTTTTAATTTTTTTTTCAGTTGGAGGATTGGCTTATGCAAGATACAACGAGACACTGTCCCAGGATGAAGTTAGACATCGTGTTCCCAGGTTTATGTCCATCCCTCACCCCTGCCTTCAACGCCCAGGGCTGTGCTGTGTTGTGAAGGAACAGACGCAATTAAAATAATTGCCATCCATTGCCACCTAGATGGAGCTTCCAGACGACTCTGATCTGGGCAGGATTCAAAGTACCATGGCCAGAAGTCAGGCAACAGCCTGACTTCCATTAACAGGGCTTAACCCTCCCCTGCAGATGGACCCCACTGTCAGCAACAGCACAGAAACCAGACAATTCCACTGGTGCTAAGGACTCCGGAAACTGGAAACCACATTTTAAGAGAGGGAAAGGCTCTGCCCCGCAGTCAATATCCAAGGAAGCCAAAATATCCACCATAGATTGCTCAGACTAACAGGTCTGTCCTGCACACATACACACGCACAAAAGTCACGTGGGCAAAATTTCCTATCAGGTCATGATTACATTTGGCCACAACTGCCAGCCAGTGGCCAGAGCCCAGGACTTTCGACTCAGTGTCACAGTAGCCACAAACGAGACAGGGTGGCCTCCTTACCATCGAGCTCCTCCACGGAGATGTTCGCCAGCTGTTCGCTGTCACTGCCAGCAGAGAGTGATCGGTTGAGGTAATTCCCTTTGTACAACAAGCCGGCGGTCACATGGTGGAACGGCATCTTTTCCCTGCCCAAGAGACAACAGGGGAGGGGAAAAGAAAGACATCATCATTCATTCTTCCTTTCCTTTCTTAAAGGGCCATCTGATTTTCAGACGGCCAGTGTCATTCTAAAAGTAACAATAACATTTCTAGAGGGAAAGTCAGGATATTTCCGGGGTCCCAATGACCTGAGCAATTTCCCAAGGAACTCAGGTTCTTCCCACTCCTTCACTGTCCATCTTACTTCATTTTCCCCATTTAATTACGAATTTGAACCATGTTGTCCTTGTTAATCATGGCACACCACATCCCCATCGAACAGTATGCAAATGGCAACATCCTTGGCTCCTTTCTTGGCCTGATAAATTCTCACTTGATGCTTGTAAGGACGGACGGAGAATCCCAGAGGTGTCGGGATGCCCAGGGACTAGATGCCTTGGCTGTGATCCAGCAGAGGTCCAAGTGTCTCGTTCCCCAGGTAATACAGGTGTCACACTCACACAGCACTCAAAACAGGTAGAAAATGCCCAAGTTCCAAGTGAGTACATGCGGTGACCTGCACCTCAAGAAGCAGCTCTGCAAGGCTGGTGGAGACGCAGGTGCTGCTTACCGAGTGGTGAGAGAGCACACGCCTTCTGAAATGCTAATCACACCTGCCCCGCTGCAAAGGGGAGTGCCACCTTCAGGTGTCCCACAGTGAAGCTGCTTCCAGCACCCTCAAAGTTAAAGTGTCCTTTCAGACCAATATAACAAAGCTCCTGCACCCAGACGGTCGCCAGTGGGGCTGAGAAGTTCCACTAACGCAAGGCTGGATGGAAGCTCCAGGCTAAGGAAAATGAGGTGTGAGATGAGAGGACAGCAAAGACAATGGAGGAGAATGGAAGAACAGGCAAAGACAAGAAAGAGGAAAGGCGACTGGGAAGAGGACCCTCTCCAAAGCAGGAAGAGCAGGGCTCCCGGCCCAGCTCGTGCAGCGATGCTCCCTGTGACTTTGAACAAGACGCCGGACACGGCCCATTCTGCTTCCTCATCTAGCAAAGGGGACTAAGAGGACTGATAAACCTCCGAGCAGAACCGCGGCCAACAGGCAGGAGGCACGGGGAGTCAATCACAAAGAGTGGGTGGAGAACAGCTGGGTTTCGGAGCTGCTGGAGGGTGAACTGGGCAGCGTGTGACCTGCGAAAGCCCCGAGAGTTAAAAGGTTTCACCAGGAGCACAAAGCCAGGCAGTGACAGAAGCTGTCCTGGAACTCGAGCCTCCTACGTGCTATTTCCATTAAGCAGCCCCAGCCGAGCGCCAGACATTTCCACCCGGATGTCAAACCCTCATTTCAAACTCAAATGTCTAAAAATGAATTCATTATCTTCCTGCAAAGTAGGCTACACTTCCTGCTTTCTCTATTTCTATCAAAGGTGCTTTTCGCTCGTCACAACAACTGAGACAACTCTCCCAAATGCTCAGGACCCCGAAAAGTGAAACGGACACATGGCGGAGACAGAGCCGACCCCCGCCCTTAACTCTGCCCGTGGCTAACGATGCACACATCCACGGGACAGCTGCCAACGGCAGGGTGCTCATTACAAAGGGGACGTGCATTTGCCACTGATAAGGGGTCATCTTCAGCTGGTTACAGGTCGGATGTTCCCAAATCTATCCTTATGTTTAAATAGAATACAAGCATCTTTCTCCGGAAGAATGCTTCAGTGACCACCTCCTTTTTTTCTCCAAGTTAACTGCCGGAGCAAAAAGCTTTAAAAGGGGGACTGGTAAGCATGAATATATGCTACTCTGTCTTTTCCTTAAAGCCAATCCTGATTCCTTGGGGCTGCGTGTCACGGTCATTTGAGCACGGCCTGATACCCACTGCCGTAAGGTGAATGTCTCCCCCAAATTTTGCTTGTTGGAAACCTAATCCCCAAGGTCACAGTGTTGAGAGGTGGGACCTTTGAGAGGTGATTAGGTCAGAGGGCAGAACTAATGCTGTTGCTGCAGCGTAGGACCTATCGCAGGAGTGAGATCCTGAGGAAAGGATGAGTTGAGCCATAAGTGGAGGCTCACGCCTGTAATCCCAGCACTTTTGGAGGCTGAGACGGGTGCATTACCTGAGGTCAGGAGTTCAAGACCAGCCTGGCCAACATGGTGAAACCCCATCTCTACTAAAAACACAAAAAATTAGCCAGGTGTGGTAGTGCACGCCTATCATCCCAGCTACTCAGGGAAACTGAGGCAGGAGAACTGCTTGAACCCAGGAGGCAGAGGTTGCAGTGAGCTGAGCCACTGCTCATGCCATTGTGCTCCAGCCTGCGCAACAAGAGCGTGTCAACAACAAAAAGGATGAGTTCAGCCCCTTCCCCTTCTCTGCCTCTTTCATTCTAACACTCTTGCTCCGTTCCTCTTCTGCTACAGGATGACGCGCAAGAAGGCCCCTGAAAGACAGAGGACCCTTGCCCTTGGACTTGCCAGCCTGCAGAACTGTAAGAAACAAATCTTTGCTTTTTATAAACAACCCAGTCTCAGGTATTGTTATAACAGCACAAACAGACTGAGACATCTATGGTCCAGAAAGTGAGACGTCGACCCTAACACTTCATGTGTGATTTACCCTCGGCAGGGTCCACACCCAGTGAGCCTCACCAGCTGTTACCTTAACGAGTGTTTAAGTCTTTTTATCAGTATGGAAAGACACCTGCCCTGATCTTACCTAATTTGCTAGATGAGCCTCACCAGCTGTTACCTTAACGAGAGTTTAAGTCTTTTTATCAGTATGGAAAGACACCTGCTCTGTTCTTACCTAATTTGCTACCTGGAGTGAGACCCACAAAGGTCGGTACAAAAAGCATTCCTTCCATTTCGCCGCGGGTCACTCTACAGCGTCTCAGTGTTTTATAAATATCTTCCTGGCGTCACCTTCTACCTGGTTGTCTGCAGCTCTGGATTCACTACACAAAATTTTACAGTCATAATAAGGACATTATACTCAAGCAAGCACACCCAACCCACGCCCCAGTTCAGCCACAGAATAAATGTTGAGTGCTTTGCAGAGAAAACTGGTCACAACTGAATCCCACTTGATATAGCAACATAATTTGCTTCTGAAAAAAGGCAGCTTACAAAATTAGGTACACATTCAGTTCATTTAGTCTCTGCATCCAAAAAGCTCAAAGTCTGGTGGGAAAGAAAACATGTGCAATGGAACCATCCATACAGATATATAAAGTCATGCTCAAGAAAGGGAAGAACATTTTCCTAAGTAAGCTAAAAACAGCTCCTGCAATTAGGGACTACATTTCACTCCAAGCTGCCTAGGGAAACCCAAGCTTCAAGATTCTCTCCTTGGCTAAGGGAAGAGAAATATACAAGTTCATAGCAAAGACAAACCTTCTCCTGGAACTAAAACTTGAAGATGGATCCTGCTATAGAGGGCAACAAACAAAAACAGATAAATATTTCAACGGCAGTTCCGCTCATCGTGAAATATTTAAGTGACTGTCATGAAAAGACTCTATTTCACACAAGGCAGTGAAATGGTCTGAATAAAGGTGTCCCCCAATAATTCATACATGGAAACCTAAGACTCTAATGTGATAGTATGAAGAGATGGAGGCTTTAGAAGCTGATTAGGGCCACGAGGACTCCTCCCTCGTGGATGGGATTAATACCCTTACAAAGGGCTGGAAGGAACTGCCCAAGGCCCTTTTGTCTCTCTGCCTTCCACCATGGGAAGCTGCAGCAACAAGGCAGCACCTTGGAAGCAGAGAGCAGCCCTCATCAGACACAAAGTTCATAGGTGTCTTGATCTTGGAATTCCCAACCTCTAGAACTGTATGCAGTGAATTTCTGTTGCTTATAAATTAGTCTAAGGAACTAAGATGGACAGAGTGGTTTCATGGCTAAGAATTGGCCAGGTGTGGTGGTTCGTTCCTGTAATCCCAGCACTTTGAGAGGCTGAGGCAGGTGGGTCACCTGAGGTCAGGAGTTTGAGACCACCCTGGCCAACATGGTAAAACGCAGTCTTTACTGAAAATACAAAAATTAGCCAGGTATGGTGGTGGGTGCCTGTAATCTCAGCTACTTGGAAGGCTGAGGCAAGACAATTGCTTGAACCCGGGAGGCAGAGGTTGCAGTGAGCCAAGGTTGTGACAGTGCACTCCAGCCTGGGTGACAGAGGGAGACTCTGCCTCAAAAAAATAAAAACAAAATAAATTTTAAAAGAATCAGCACAGTCTACTCAAAAACAGTGTTAGATTGGAATCCTACCTCTGCCCATATTAGCCTGCTAAGTAAGTTACTTAACCTCTGCAAGCCTGTCTCCTCTTCTGTAAAACTGGGGGTTTAATGCATACTGAATAGAATAGTACTGTTGTCAATACTGAGTAAGATAAAGGGCCAGGCATGCTGGCTCATATCTGTAATCACAGCACTTTGGGAGGCTGAGGCAGGAGGATCACTTGATGTCAGGAATTCCAGACCAGCCTGGGCAACAGAGCAAGACCCTGTCTCAACACAGACAAAAAAAAAAAAAATTCATTAGCTGGGCCTGGTGGCTCACACATGTAGTCATAGCTACTCGGGATGCTGAAGTGGGAGGATCACTTGAGCACAGTAATCTGAGACTTCGGTGAGTTACCTCCACACCACTGCTCTCCAGCCTGACTGACAGAGCAAGACTCTGACTCTAAAAAGATCTGGAAAGCACTGTACTTAGCAGCAGGCATCTGCTCAGTGAGTATCTGCAGTAATTATTCACTAAGGGTTACATGAAGCAGGAGGCCAGGGCAACAGGAAGTCATGGATGAATTCGACTGACGCCTGGATTACATGCTGCATTACCAAGGAAGGTCAGCAAGACCCGAGAGAGGGCAAGCCTCCGGGAGAGGCTGGCTGGCGTGTAGACCACCGTGCCGAGGGGTCCGGTGTGAGCAGCAAAGCAAAGTGGGTTCCAGTGCTGAGTGGTGTCAGCAAGCTCTGGCTATGTCAGGCAGAGGGGGTCACTTAAATGGAAAGTGCCAGAGCTGAAGAATAATCCATTTCCTGGGTGCAGGGAGGCTGGCTAAATGGTCATATCAAAGAAAAGATATTGAGAGGTTAAAACCAAAAGGGATGGTTCCCGTTAAGCGGGTCAAGGAACTAGTACATTTCTTGACAGAGTAATATACTGAAGAGGCCATCTATGGCGGCTAACACCTGTAATCTCAGCATTTTGGGAGGCTGATGCTGGACGATCACTTGAGGCTAGGAGTTAAAGACCAGTCTGGGCAACATGGTGAGACTGTGTCTCTATAGAAAAATTCTAAAAATTAGTCAGGCATGGTGGTGCATGCCTGTAGTCCCTGCGACTGAGGGGGCTGAGGTAGGAGGATCACTCGAGCCCAGAACTTTGAGGCTGCAATGAACTATGATCTTGCCACTGACCTCCAGCCTGGGCAACAGAGGGAGATCTTGTCTCTAAAAAAGTTAATTTAATAGATAAACTGAAGAGCCTCATTAACTGTAACTTGAAATGATGCCCTTCTGTGATGGTCAATTTATGTGTCAACCTGACTGGGCCATGGGTTGCCCAGATATTTGGTTGAACATGATTCTGGGTGTGTCTGTGAGTGTGTTTCTCGATGACATTAACTTTTTAATTGGTAGCCTGAGTAAAGCAGATTCTCGTCCCCGGTGTGGGTGGGTCTCATCCAATAATGAATAGAATAAATAAGTCTACATGGAATGCACATGCAGATTAAGAAAGAATTCATTCTTTAAACTGTCTCCAACCTGGAACACCAGTCTTACCCACATTTTTTTTTTTTGAGACGGAGTTTCGCTCTTGTTACCCAGGCTGGAGTGCAATGGCGCGATCTTGGCTCACCGCAACCTCCGCCTCCTGAGTTCAGGCAATTCTCCTGCCTCAGCCTTCTTTATCCCACATTTTTAGTAGAGATGGGGTTTCACCATGTTGGCCAGGATGATCTTGATCTCTTGACCTCATGATCCGCCTGCCCAGGCATCCCAAAGTGCTGGGATTACAGCGTGAGCCACTGTGCCCCGCCCTTACTGTATTTCTTTTAAAGTATCAGTCTACAAAAGACCGAAACTAAAAAAGAAAAAAAAAACTGGTCCTTCCTCACAAATACCTTGAGAAGCATAGCTCTAAAGTATTTAATTTATGTTGTATAGATATGTGGTAATGAACCACAGACAGAGGAAGAAAAACATTTGGAGAAATGCATCTTAACTTGTCCCTGAAACGTTTTCAAAGAGCTTAAGACTTCTTAAAAGTCTTAGATGGACTTCTGAAAGAAGTTGAAAGACTGCAATTGATTCTTGAGCTCTCTGTAGACTGCTGGAGAAGTACATGACATCTCTTGCAGACTTGACAGCAATCCCTGTCCTCCAATTACCAGACATACAAGGGGCAATATTGATTTTGCATGCTAAAAGTTACAGAGCCTAGCCAGCCCCGATACTTTGCCAAATTCCTATAAGAACAATCACAAAGGCACACCCAAATAATGATATTCTCAGCAGCACCAGTGCCAGGGTATGGAAGCAGCTTTCATAAAATTAGTACGGTTAGGGTTACAATAACCACAATCGGCGGTGTAGCCTTCGAGTCAGAGACAGAATAAAAGAGTCAGATAGCAACGGGATAAGAAGAGATTTTTATCTACCCAAATTCTCTTCTGTTTCAGGGACTTCGGGACAGCCAAGCATAACAGCAGGCAATCACCCTTCTGACTGTGTTGGAATTGCTTTATTAAAGCAGCCAAGGTCAAATCCCACCACCGTCCCTCCCACCACTGTGAAGCAACTTTCTTCCTCTAGCTACTCAGGGATCATAACTCCCAGTATGCAAGGTGGCTAGGAACGGAAGGTCTGAGACCCGGAACCTGCACATAAAGATGAGAAATTACCTGCAAGTCCCAGGTGTTGGCCAGAGGGACCCCAGGAGCAACAACCTAGGAAGATTATGATTTCTCAAGCATTGCTTCTGATTAAGGAAAAATGCAGACGGCCTCAAATAACCCAGAAATATATATCTCCTCCTCTCCGTCCAAGAGCTACGTGGTGAGGACAAGAAGATCTCATCTTACTCCAGCAAAGATGCTCTCAACAGAGGCCAGCTAGACACTGGATACATTTGGCTAAGCACTTAGAAAACAGTGTTGTTCCCTCGTTAAAATCCTGCAGGGGCATGCCAGTTGGCAAACACTGGCTTTGGACAGATTTCAAATCAGGCAAGAATGAGTTAGCAGAAACACTCATGTGGGGTCCATGTCAAAGTCCTGCATCATTAGAGAAGGAGGAACTTCCCAGAAGAAGTGCGGCAAAACCGTACTGTTAGCAACGTCATAACACGAGAGAGGACAGTTTTACACACTTCTGTTCTATGCCCTAAAGTTATCAGCAAGGTGTCTATGAAACAGGAGTGCAAACTCGTAAAGGAATATCAGCGTGAGAAGAAGAGATACCAAGACAAAAAGAAGAGGCGGTAAGCTGAGAGGTCAGCAGGTTTGGAAAAGGCGCAGGCGTTTGCGGACAAAGGAGAAATCCAACGACAGCAGCAGAATGAAAATCTGCATTAATGGAATGAAGAATATTTCAAAGAAACAGAAATTTTAGCAAATGACACAATGCACCCATGTACCCACCACCCCAGACTTAACGATGTTTTGCCTTCTTTGCTTAGATTTCTTTTTAAAGAAATAACGTGTTACGCTGAAACCCTTACCACCCACTCTATCCCTTCACTTCCCTCCCTCCACAGTGGCAACTCCGTTCTGGAGGTGGAACATAGCTTTCCTGTCCATGCTTTTAAATGTGTCCACATTTTGATGTAACTATATAGAAAATATTGTATTGCTGTGTCTATCTTTAAATTTACATAAATGATTTACATAAAAGCACACCACCCATATGCTTTTGCAACCTGCATAGTTCACTCTATATTGGATCTCTGGGATCCATCTGAATCCACACACATACACCTAGTTAATTAATTTTTAACTGCTCCACAGTTTCCACTGTATGAAAACGCAGTGGTTTAAATTACATGACTGAAGGAAAAGTGTGCTGCAGTGACTATCCCCATGTGTGTCTGTCTGTATATGTTTGCAGGAATCTCTCTGAACTGCACACCTGGGTAAAATGTCACCTGGCTGTTGAGTGTGCAAATCTTTACCTTTATTGGATTTAGTGAAATTGCACTCCAAAGTGGGTTAACTACTTATTGATACATAACAAATTATACCCCTGAATTTTATGGCTTAAAACAACAAATATTATCTCACAGGTTCTGTGGGTCAGAATCAGGAGCAGCTTAGCGGGGCGTCTCTGGCTCAGAAAAGTCTCCTTTGGTTTCAGTCAAGACGTCGGCTGGGGCCATCATCATCAGAAGGCCTGACCGGGGCTGGGGGGTCCACTTCCAAGATGGCACACTCATGTGGCTGTTCGCAAAAGGTCTCACTTTCTTCTGGGCCTCTCCATGGGGCTCCTCCAGTGTCCTTATGACATGGGAGTTGGGTCACCCCAGGCAAGTGATCCAAGAGATGGTGCAGGAGCTCTTACGACTTGGTCCTGGAAATCACACACCATCACTCCAGCCACACTGCATTCATTAGAACTGAGTCACTGAACACAGCCCTCACTTAGTGGCAAGGGAATTAGGCTCCACCTTTTGAAAAATGGAGGATCAAATAATTTTTAGATGTATTTTAAAACCACCTTAGTGACTGTGACAATTTACAGATCCACCGTTAGTCTAGGAGTGTGTCTACTTCCCCAACAGCCTTGCTGAAACGTGGTATTAACAGACTGTTTCGTTTTTAATTGGATTTCCTTGACTGCCAGCTTAAGCACCTTTTTATATGGCTTTTGGTCATTCAATTTCTTCTGCTAGGAGTGTGCTTTTCACCTTTATCTACTGGGTCGCTTATAATTTTTGCATTGCTTTGTTCTTCTACATTATTGCCCAGTGTCTAATTTCAATCAACCCCCTCTCCCCCAAAATCACTCAGCATCACAAGCAAAGCTTATCTAAACTTTTCCAGAGGTTGCCAATTTTCTGGTCATCATGCTTCTTGCAGATTATTCTTTTGTTCCAGGTTTCCTTTTCAGTGAAGAAAAGTGTAAATGTGAACAAGGGGCTGTAAATGGCAAGCTTTCTGAGGCTGTGTCTTAAAAAACTCTTTATCTCAACTTCATCTGAATTATGAAGGGTAACCTAGTGGAGTATGATAAATGAATGATTGCCTTAGCACTCAGAAAATGTTTTGTTGCTGATGAGAAATCTATAGGTGTACTTGCTGTTAACCTGCTCATACTCATTCTGGACAATTCTGAGTCATTGTACTTTCAGATAGAGGTGCTCCCCAAATCCCTTTATTCTTCTGCAAGCTCTTATTAGATAGATGTACGTTGGACCTCTTTGTTCAAGCTGGATTCTCTTGACTGGTTCCCCCAACACCCATTCACAGTTCATCTGACCGAGGAAGCTGGGAAGCTAATAACTATCTTCCAGACTGTCTTGCTACGGGGATTTGTGATGAAAATTAGTTCCAATAGTCAAAAGCTCTTTGGCGGAGTGGTTTGCTGGTAAATGTTTAGCACTCAGTCTCAAAAAGAAACACTTTCGATTTGTAGCATTTTCCATTTTCATGATGTAAATATTCCCACCAGGGCCAATTCCAAGCTCCCCACATGATGCCACTAAACACGAATTTGGAAAGAGCTGTGCAGCAGGGTACCAGCATGCAGCCATGCAGTCTCTCCAACTTAGACACGATAGACTAAATTCACCACGGAATCACGGATAATGGTAAAATGGAGCAAAATGATTAGGAAGTGATGAGTTTTGAACACTGATTACCTTGATTTTTCATACAATTTATTTCATTGTAAGCTTATATTCCATTTTTAAGAAGGAATGCCTAGACTGAGTGCGGTGGCTCACACCTATAATCCCAAGGTGGGAGCCAGGAGTTTGAGACAAGCCTGGGCAACATGGCAAGACCTCATCTCCACAAAAAATAAAACAATTAGCTGGGCATAGTCCTGGGTACTCTGGGGGCTGAGGTGGGAGGAACGCTTGAGCCCAGAAGCTCAAGGCTCCAGTACGATGAAGACAGCCGTGTACTCCAGCCTGGGTAACAAAGCGAGACCCTGTCTCAAAAAAAAAAAAAAAAAAGATGCATTTAACAATAACCTCACAAAATCCCTTAAAATTTAAAAGTGGGCTCTCACAAGCCAGTATGAGCTGGTGCCAGCGTGTCACTGGCTGTTTTCTTGCCATGTTTTCACTGTTTCTGCAGAAAAGAAGCCATGAAAAGATGACATTTTCCTGCGATGCAGTAACATTCCATTGTTTACCCTCCAGGTTCCTGGCTGTGACAAGGCAGCTACGGTGGTGGCAGCAGCAGCTTCTGAATCCCCAAATCACAGCTCTAGGGGACCATGTGCCAAATTTTGGGAAGTCAAGGGCATGTTGCAGGAACAACACACCGCAGTGGCAGCAACTCTCCTGGGGAGCTGACTTTGAAGTATCCTGGAAGTCGTTCTGGACCACCACCTAAAATCCACTCCTTCAGCTCTTGAACAGTCATTCAAGCATCAAATCCCTTCTATTAAATCCCTTCCTGCTTGAAATACCCAGAGGGGTTACTGGTTCTTGAACTGAATCTTGACTGATACATGATAGTATTTTCCGTGTTCCTTAAACTCTTTTTAATTGCTCATATTTTTACCTCACTGTGTACCTTAGAAGTAATCTCCTCAAATTATTTGCAAATTTGCAAATTCAGTGTTTACTGAATTTGGGTTGAACCCGTCTACTGAATTTTTCATTCAAATGACTATGGTTTCCATTTCCAGCAGTTTACTTTGGTTCTTTTATAAACACACCTCTTATTTTTCACTGAGTATAAATTTTTCATTATGATTATTATACTTTCTTTTACCTTTTAATCATTATTATTTTTTTTTTTTGAGAGAAGAGTCTCCTTTTGTCACTCAGGCTGGAGTGCAGTGGTGCAATGGGGGCTCACTGCAACCTCCGTCTCCCAAGTTCAATAAGTTCTCCTGCCTCAGCCTCTTGAGTAGCTGGGATTACTGGTATGCACAACACCTGGCTAATTTTTGTGTTTTTAGTAGAGACAGGATTTCACCACGTTGGCCAGGCTGGTCTCAAACTCCTGACCTCAAGCGATCTGCCCTCCTTAGCATCCCAAAGTGCTAGGATTACAGGCGTGAGCCACCGCGCCCAGCCCTCTTAACCATTTCTAACTGACTTATTTCATATTTTTCTTCAGAATGTCATTCTGTTTTCTCCATTTCTGAAGGCACTAATCCTCTTTTTGTATTACTCTGATCTTTCTAGTAGCAAACTGTTTCCCAGCGTGGCCCATCCTTTGTCGAGGGGAGGAACCCCAGCAGCCTTTGCAATAAGGGACGCTTTTCCCTTTGGAGGTCCAAGTTCACAGAGATCCCATCCATCACACATGGCGTCTCACCAGTTGAGAAGCAGTCATTACACTAATTCCTTAATGTAGAAGCCTGGACCACACAGGTGATGTGCATTTGGACTGCACATCCCCTGGAACACTGGCTTAGAGTTTAGATTTGTTACTGTAGCCTCTCTCTTTTGCAGCCGTTGCTCTGGGAAGAAATAAGCATCACTGCTACTTTGCTAGGCCAGTGGTGAGACTGAGTCTTAGTTCCCACGTATAGGAGGAGGGTGTCTTTGTCTATTCAAGTTGCTATTAGGTTGTGCAAGAGTAACTGCAGTTACTGCCATTACTCTTGCACCAACCATTACTTTTAACGGCAAAAAACAGCAATTACTCTTACACCAACCTAATATAACAGAATATGTGGCCTAAACAACAAACATTTATTTCTCAAGGTTCTCAAGCCTGGAAGGCCAAAATCAGGGTGCCAGCTTGACTGAATTCTTTTTTTTTTTTAATTTTTATTGCGTTTTAGGTTTTGGGGTACATGTGCAGAACATGCAAGATAGTTGCATAGGTACACACGTGGCAGTGTGTTTTGCTGCCTTCTGCCCCTTCACCCATATTTGGCATTTCTCCCCATGCCATCCCTCCCCTGCTCCCCCCCCCCCGCTGTCCCTCCCCTATTTCCCCCAATAGACCTCAGTGTGTGGTGCTCCCTTCCCTGTGTCCATGTGTTCTCATTGTTCATCACCCGCCTATGAGTGAGTATATACAGTGTTTCCTTTTCTGTTCTTGTGTCAATTTGCTGAGAATGATGTTCTCCAGATTCATCCATGTCCCTACAAAGGACATGAACTCATCATTTTTGATTGCTGCATAATATTCCATGGTGGAGACCCTCTTCCTGGTCTACAGGTGGCCTTTTTCCCATTGCGTCCCCATGAGGTGCACAGCAGCAAGAGCTCTGGTCTCTTTGTTCCCTTAGAAGAGGACGTTCATGAGGCCTCCACCTCCTGGTCGTTAGCAGATAGGGCCTTTGAGAGGTGATTAAACCACTCCATTATAACCTAATTACCTCTCAAAGGTCTAATACAAACACATTGGCGATAAGAATTTCAACATATGATCAGGCCTGGTGGCTCACACCTGTAATCCCAGCACTTTGGATGCCGAGGCAGGTGGATAACTTGAGGTCAGGAGTTCGAGACCAGCCTGGCCAACATGGTAAAACCCTGTCTCTACTAAAAATATAAAAATTAGCCGGGCATGGTGGTGCATGCCTGTAGTCCCAGCTACTCGAGAGGCTGAGGCAAGAGAATCACTTGAACCTGGGAGGCAAAGGTTACAGTGAGATGAGATCATGCCACTGCACTCCAGCCTGTGTGACAGAACAGGACTCCATCTCAAAAAAAGGAAAAAGAAAAAAAAGAATTTCAACAGATGACTTTTGGGGAACATAAACATTTAGTCCATGAATTCCAAGGGGCTGGGAAATCGGAGTCTCATTTCCTGTTTCCTGCCCGTCCCAGTCCAAGACCACATCTTTCGTCTTTGCATGAACATGAAAACCCCATCGCCAGAGCTTTTCGGAGGGCAGGGAGGTTCCTGTTGCTCAGCAGTGCCCTCCTATGCCTGTCTCCCAGGGCTCTGAGTTTCCCCTTCCTTCCTTCCTTTCCAAAGGGATTTTCTTCCTCAGAGCAGAGTCGGGAAAACAGAGCCTGTATCAAGCAGTTCAACAGGAGGATTTAGAACCACTATCTACTAAGTTGTTGGAAGTGTGGAAAAGCCAAACAGACACTTCACAGGGATTAGCAATGGCAGAAACGTGTTCCCACCCCTGGTCTGGAAGGACGTAGGGAGAGGGTGGTTTTATCATATTATCAGAGCCTCAAAGTTGAGTTTCCCAGAAGCATCTAGCACCATGGTAGGGGCTGCCCAAGAGGAACTAAAACCAGAAAGGAAAAGCTTTGCTCCGCCAAGATTCAAAGCAAGGACCACAAAGAGAGACGGTCGCTGCTGGAGACATCCGTCAAGAGCAGACGGAGATGGGGCGACATTCCAGCCTCTCTCTTTTCCCACCTTTTCATTTCCTGTTGCTGTCTCCCTTTGGCCAAATCAGTCAGATGCCTATTGCCAGGGAATCTGGAAATGTAGTTTCAAAACATCAAGCCCTACCCGGCAGAGTAGAGCATGAGAAAAAGGCAGATAAAGGCATAAGAAAGCAGGCAGATGACCAGTAGAAGGGCACGCTGAATATTTTCTGATTCTGCATTTCTATGTTGATAGCAGAAAAAGCACCCGCGTTAGCTTAGGGAAAATGACAGAGGCAGATCTCCAGGTGACATTTTTGAACTTCAAGGGTAAGGAAAAATGCTCTGGGCATCCAGGTAGAAAATACAGGTTACCAGCTGGGAGCGGTGGCTCACACCTATAATCCCAGCACTTTGGAAGGCCAAGGCAGGTGGATCACTCAATGTCAGGAGTTTGAGACCAGCCTGGCCAACATGGCGAAACCCCATCTCTACTAAAAATACAAAAATTAACCAGGCTCCATGGTGCACACCTGTAATCCCAGCTACTCAGGAGGCTGAGGCAGGAGGATCACTTGAACCTGGGAGGCGGAGGCCGCAGTGAGCTGAGATCGCGCCACTGCACTGCAGCCTGGGCGACAGAGCATACCCACAAAAAAACAAAATAAGACTCAGTTTCCCTCAGAATAATAATGGCTTCTGAAGATTCGGCCACAGGCAGCCACAAAAACACTATCTCCACCTCCTGCCGCCTTGAAAGAGTCACTTAAATTAAAATGAGTAGAGAAGTTTACAAAGTAAATGATGAGGAAATATTTTAAGTCAAATGTAATAGAAAACAAGTTCTCACTTCAAACAATTCAAACTAAGAAATACTGAAGTACAGTGAAGTACAAGTGGAGGCTGACGAAGGCCATTTCACGTTTCAGGCTGAAATTCAAAATGAAAGCATGTCAGTCATAAACTTGGAGGTACCGTATCACAGCACCGTAAAGTAAACGTAATTTAACATAAAGAAAACCGGCAGGGCACAGTGGCTCACACCCATGATCCCCACACTTTGGGAGGCTGAGGCAGGATGATAACCTGAGGCCAAGAGTTCGAGACCAGCCTGGGCAACACAGCAAAACCTCATCTCTACAAGAAATTTAGAAATTAGCCTGGTGTGGTGGTGTGCACCTGTAGTCTCAGCTACTTGGGAGACTGAGGTGGGAGGAGCGTTTGAGCCCAAGAGGTCAAGGCTACAGAGAGCAAGGTCTTGCCACTGCACTCCAGCCTGGGCAACAGAGCAAGACTCCGTCTCTTAAAACATAATCAATAAATAAAAACAGATTTCTAAAGATTGCTGTGGTCTTTAAAGACATCCTCAAATCCCAGAACTTTGGGAGGCTGAGGTGGGTAGAACGCGGGCTTTTGCCTGTAATCCCAGCTACTCAGGAGGCTGAGGCAGGAGAATTGCCTGAACCCGGGAGGCAGAAGTTGTAGTGAGCTGAGATTGCACCACTGCACTCCAGCCTGGGCGACAGAGCAAGACTCCACCTCAAAAAAAAAAAAAAAAAAAAGAAGCCAAAATTGAAAATGTTAATATATTCCCCTAAATATTTCCTAGGTCAATGTTTAAATTAAAGTTATAATTACAGGCTACCTTTAAAGTAACGAATATGGGAACAATACTTATTTTTTAAAATAACAAAAACAATACTTATAAATGTAAAGGAGCATTCAGAAAAAAATGTTATTTAAATGCTCTCTTTATCTTAAAGAGGAAAAAAAAATTAAGTCCTCAATGCTAACTTCTTAAAATATGACAACAAAATAAATTAAGAAAATAGAAAAAAAGGAAATAATAAAAGAGTGAATTAGAAAACAGATAAACTGAAAAGAGCTAGTTCTCCAAAATAAGGAATAAACAATTCTCTGACAAGTTTATTAAAACAAATATAGAACACATAAATAGAAAACATTCTGAAATACGAGAATGCTGCATGCAACTCCAGACTAATTTTAAAGCACTGGTTAAATGAATAATTCTGCTCTCAAAAGATAAAAATTGGATTTTTTTTAGTGAAAGCGATATGATTTAACATTAATCACACTTGCTGGAAACCCTGACTTGGCACTTTGTTACACAGTGATTTGAAGATCTGGTCTGGGGTTGAGTTTATTTACAGACTTGATTTTCACGTCTGCCATAACCGAAAACACACCTCCGTAAGAGACAGATCCAAATGGAAGAACACACGTCCCTGGCGGTATTTCCGAAGTCGTAACATTCATTCTCCAATTCCCTCTGACAAGCATGCCAAGGGTTTGCTGACATTTGGCTGATAAAGTCTCATCTTCCCTAACATCAGCGGGTGATCCTGCAAACTGAAAGCAGTTACATTTTCATGTTTTAACAAATGAGTCTGAAACTCCCTTGATCTCTTCGTTTGGAAGTTTCTTACACAGCTGACAAAGTTCTGTTTCCAGATTTTTGAACTTTACAGAGCAGAGTTTGTAGATAGTGCACTCGCCATCATTTTTTTTTTTTTTAGCTACAAAATCACATAGTGCTTGAAACATTTCCAAAAACATCTATTTTCAAAAATGTTCTTTGCATAGCATGAGGTTCCTTTAGAAGCAGTGATTTCCTCAGTCTTTGTTAAAATGTCATCTTTCAGAGTGTACAGCTAACAACATCCCGCCATCTCAGAAAAGACCAGGAAACCTGGACCGCTTGACTGTTTATGGCAGAAAACGTGCGACTCTTACGTGCATTTGACAATTCTTTTAAGAACCTTGCCCTGAAGTAAGACGCACAATTTATCGTGGCACAGAAGCCACTAGCAGCCATTTTCCCCAACCCACACGTCAAAGATGTAGGCCAGTGACAGTGAATCGAGATCTACAGTTTAAACTGCCTTTTGGAAGTTTTTTCATTGTTTTGGCCAACTTCCGTCCAACCTGATGAACTCCTCAGTGTTACAACTCATAGAGTAACTAGTAAAGGGCTTCTTTTGGGAGCAAAGAAAAATGCCAGCTTGATCATTGTCTTGGGGTCCACTAGGGCCTGCTAGATCGGCATAATCAAAAGCTGGGGTTTCTCGGTAGACATTCTGTAAACCCTCTCGCCCAGTATCTATTAGTCTAGTTGAAGCAGATTAATATAATCTGTAAATCCCTGATATGGTTTGGCTGTGTCCCCACCAAAAATCTCATCTTGAATTCCCAGGTGTTATAGGAGGGACCTGATGGGAGGGGATTGAATTATAAGTCTCTCGAGATCTGATATTAAAAAAAAAAAAGGGAGTTTCCCTGTACAAAGTGTCTTTTCCCCTGCCACCATCCACGTAAGACGCGACTTCCTCCTCCTCACCGTCCACCGTGATTGCGAGGCCTCCCCAGCCACGCGGAACTGTAAGTCTGACTAAAGCCCTTTCTTCTGTAAATTGCCCAGTCTCGGGTATGTCTTTATCAGCAGCTTGAGAACGGACTCCTACAACCCCGGTAAACAGGCACTAGTGTCACAGGTCACTAGAAGGAACCACTTCAATGTGAGATGCTCCCCTTTTCTTAAACACTTCACACCAGACCAGGGGGCACATGGGCAATGGAAGGCGGCAGTATCTGTCTCTACTGCAGATAATCAGTAAAGTATAATTTCCTCCTTTTCTTCTTATGCCCCGAAAGAACACCTTATTTGCCCTCCCCTTTGAAAATCATTGTAAAGACATTACCAGAAAACACATGACAAATCCAAGAGGCCCATGACCGCCGCTATTACACAGCATTATCCTAGAAATTCCACTCACTGCAGTACGACAGAAACACAATGAGAGGCTATTTAAAAGGAGAAAACTAAAAAAACAAAAATATAAGACCTAGCGTGAAATACATATAGATATTCAACTCATCTTTTATAGTTAAGAGACATTCCGAGTTTAAGTAAAACCAAAGAAATGACAAGGGAAAGATGAATCGCCTCGCCAGTATAAAGATAAATAAAACAGCATAAATAAAGGTGATGGGCAAACAGGGAACGCAGGAACTGTGCGATCAGACCATTCACAGAACTGGAAAGACAGAAAGCCGACAAAGTGTGCACAGACAATACCTGATCTCACAGGTAACCAAAGAAACGCAACGCTTTAAGAGATGCTACTATCTGCTTAAAGAGAGAGAGAGAGACTGAGGTCTTGCTATGTCACCCAAACTGATCCCAAACTCCTGGGTTCAAGGGACCCTCCTGCCTTGACCTCCTGGTGCTGGAATGACAGGACTGACCACCAGGCCTGACCCTGTTACCTGCTTTTTCAATGCAGGAGGGTTTTTGTTTCAAGTCACTTTACCATGCTGGTGAGAATGTACTGGGACTGAAACAACAGTTCAGAGAAAGCAGTCTGGCCATTTGGCATCACAAATCTGAAAAAAAAAGGTTCTGGCCCTCTGACCCTGTAACCCTGTTTTATTTTTAGTCTGTCCAGAGATGTAGTCAAAGATTTGCGTACCGAGAAAAGGCATTGCATTGTATTTAAAGTGAAAAAAAGAAGGTGAAAACAGGAAAGTAAGAACAGCTAAAAAGACAGAAATCAATAAGCAAAGTCCATTCATATCAGAGGATGTTGTGGATCAATGGCGCTTACTAAAATGTTAATGACGTCGGAAAATCTTTATATCACTAACTCCAAAAACGATTCCAAGTGGGAAAACCGAACACACTCCTCTGTCCTAAAATTCCATTACGATCTGATACAGAGGAATAAATGGAAGAAATGCATAAACACGGATGTTTATTATATCTAAGTACAAACTGTATTTGTTTCATTATATTTATAGCTGGGCACGGTGGCTCACACCTGTAATCCCAGCACTTTGGGAGGCCAAGGCAGGTGGATCACTTGAGGTCAGGAGTTTGAGACCAGCCTGGCCAACACGGCGAAACCTAACCTCTACCAAAAAACACAAAGATTAGCCCAGCGTGGTGGCGCACACCTGTAGTCCCGGCTACTTGGGAGACTGAGGCAGGAGAATTGCTTGAACCTGGGAGGTGGAGATTGCAGTGAGCAGAGATCTGGCCACTGTACTCCAACGTGGATGACAGAGCGAGAATCCGTGTCAAAAAAAATGTATATATACATATATATATATATGTATATATTTCCCCTCCAGGGATTTGCCAGTTCGGGGCTGATATATCAGGGGAAGACTGTCATCAGCCCAAAACTCTGGCAGATCCCTGGAGGGCAGGAATGAATTCATCCATGTTCAGGGGTGTGACTGGTCAGAGGGAAGCCAGGCTGAAAGCGTGCAAACCAGGTGGAGGAAGAAGCACCGAGAGCCCACAGAGTGCAGTCCCGTCGGCAGGTGCTTTGATCTGCACTGGAGACAGGGTGGACCGGAGGTGACCGATTAAAGCCCTTCACTTGGATCAGCTTGTTGAGTTTCCCACCCCTAGAAAAAGATCCTCTTAAAAGCAAGCAGGCCGGGTGCAGTGGCTCACACATGGAATCCAACATTTTGGGAGGCTGAGGCAGGTTGATCACTGGAGGTCAGGAGTTGGGAGACCATCCTGGCCAGCATGGCGAAAATCCCATCTCTAATAAAAATACAAAATTAGCTGAGCATAGTGGCACATGCCTGTAATCCCAGCTACAGGGAGGCTGAGGCTGGAGAATCGCTGAAACCCAGCAGGCAGAGGTTGCAGTGAGCTGTGATTCTACCACTGCACTCCAGCCTGGGCAACAGAGCAAAGACTGTCTCTCCAACAGATGCTGGAGAGGTTGTGGAGAAATAGGAACACTCTTACACTGCTGGTGGGAGTGTAAATTAGTTCAACCATTGTGGAAGACAGTGTGGCGATTCCTCAAGGACCTAGAAACAGAAATTCCATTTGACCCAGCAATCCCATTACTGGGTATATACCCAAAGGACTATAAATCGTTCTACTATAAGGATACATGCACACGAATGTTCATTGCAGCACTGTTTACAATAGCAAAGACCTGGAATCAACCCAAATGCCCATCAATGATAGACTGGACTGGGAAAATGTGGCACATATACACCATGGACTATTATGCAGCCATCAAAATCGATGAGTTTGTGTCCTTTGTAGGGACACGGATGAACCTGGAAACCATCATTCTCAGCAAAATGACACAGGAACAGAAAATCAAACACCGCATGTTCTCACTCATAGGCGGGTGTTGAACAATGAGAACACATGGACACAGGGAGGGGAGCATCACACACTGGGGTCTGTCGGGGGTAACTAGGGGAGGGACAGTGCGGGGTGGGGAGTTGGGGAGGGATGGCATGGGGAGAAATGCCAGACATAGGTGACGGGGGGAAGGCAGCAAATCACACTGCCACGTGTGTACCTATGCAACAATCCTGCATGTCCTTCACATGTACCCCAAAACCTGAAACACAATAAAATATATATTTTTAAAAAGACTGTCTCTCAAAAAAGAAAAAAAAGCAAGCAGTGATCTGCCTGAGGAATAGGTCTGAGGTTGACCCCCAGAGCCAGGCCTTCCTCCCCTGGCATTTACATGAGGCATTCTGTTCACCCCTTCCCAGTCTTGAACCCTAAAACGAAACCTGCTTGTCAACAGACCCCACCGCTATAAAAGGGTGTGCAGCATTGGTGCCATTCAGGGAGGAAGGCTGCTGCTAAAACCTGCCTCTTATGGGACAATCACCTTCAGAAACACCAGTGACCAAACAGGGATTGCCAGACGCTTGAAGAAAACCAGCGTCACCTACAAGCAGGACAGCAAAGGTGACCCCGGAGACAGCAAGGATGATTCTAGAAAAAGAAGAGACATTGGAAGAATTTTAATGTAATGCTTCAGGGAGAGCTGAGAGTCTGCTTCAAAAAAAAAAAAAAAGAACAGTCTGAGATCAGGAATTTAAGAAGTTAAAAAAACTGATGAAATAAGAAAAGTCAAATAGTATACACCGTGAATTACTGCAGGTGCACCTCAGAACAAGAGGACAGGGACCCCAGGGAGGAAATAAGAGAAGAGAAATTCCCAGAGCAGATGAGATGAAGGTTCAGATTGAAAATGCCTGTCACATTTTCCCAGTCCAGTCTATCATCGATGGGCATTTGGGTTGGTTCCAGGTCTTTGCTGTTGTAAACAGTGCTGCAGTGAACATTCGTGTGCATGTGTCCTTATAGTAGAACGATTTATAGTCCTTTGGATATATACCCAGTAATGGGTCAAATGGAATTTCTATTTCAGGTCCTTGAGGAATCGCCACACTGTCTTCCACAATGGTTGAACTAAGTTACACTCCCACCAGCAGTGTAAAAGTGTTCCTATTTCTCCGCATCCTCTCCAGCATCTGTTGTCTCCAGATTTTTTAATGAACGCCATTCTAACTGGTGTGAGATGGTATCTCAATGTGGTTTTGATTTGCATCTCGCTAATGACCAGTGGGTGAAGGGGCAGAAGGCAGCAAAACACACTGCCACGTGTGTACCTATGCATGTTCTGCACATGTACCCCAAAACCTAAAATGCAATAAAAATAAAAATTTAAAAAAAAAAAGAAAATGCCTGTCAACTGCTATACAGGATAAATGAAAAGACCCACAACGAGCCAGAACCTCATAACATTTCAGAACATCAGAATGAAAGAGAAAGCACCTAAAGCCCAGGAGGAAAGAGCAGACAACGTTGTAATGAACGGTGATCACGCTGACGTTAAACCACACATCAGCAGCGCCAGACAGGAGTGGACAGTAGGGCAAGTTGTCTGAACCTCATAGGAAAAATTAATTTACACCCAGTCAAAATCCAATCAAGACAGGGACTTAGAAAGTTTACAATTTGGCTGAGTGTGGTGGCTCACCACAGTGGCTCGGTGCTGTAATCCCAGTACCTTGGGAGGCCGAGACAGGCAGATCACTTGAGGTCACGAGTTCAAAACCAGCTTGGCCAACATGGTGAAACCCTATCTCTACTAAAAATACAAAAAATTAGCTGGGCGTGATGGCAGGCACATGTAGTCCCAGCTACTCAAGAGGCGGAGGCATGAGAATCGGCTGAACCCAGGAGGCAGAGGTTGCAGTGAGCCAAGATTGTGCCACCACACTCTAGCCTTGGAGACAGAGACTCAGTCTCAAAAAAAAAAAAAATACAAAAAGAATTTGGAGGGCCGGGCGCGGTGGCTCACGCCTGTAATCCCAGCACTTTGGGAGGCCGAGGCGGGTGGATCACAAGGTCAAGAGATCGAGACCATCCTGGCCAACATGGTGAAACCCCGTCTCTACTCAAAATACAAAAATCAGCTGGGCGTGGCGGCGCGTGCCTGTAATTCAGCTACTCAGGAGGCTGAGGCAGGAGAATTGCCTGAACCCAGGAGGCGGAGGTTGGTGAGCCGAGATCACACCATTGCACTCCAGCCTGGGTAACAAGAGCGAAACTCCGTCTCAAAAAAAAAGAATTTGGGCCTGGTGGCATGCATATGTAGTCCCAGTTGCCAGGGAGACTGAGGCAGAAGGACCCCTTGAGCCCAGGAGCTCCAAGTTGCAGGGAGCTGTGATGGTGCTGCTACACTGCAACCTGGTGAGAGAGTGAGAGCCTGAAAAAAAAGGAAAGGCGTCTGCATGTCACGGACATCACCTGAAAGAATCACTCAGTGAATTATTGCAGCAACATGCAAAAGGAATCTAAGAAATGAAAGAAATGGAAATCCAATTCATGAGATGGATTCTAGCAATGAGGGGAGAGCCCAGAAGACCACGGGGGACCGCACGCTGTAAACGAGTGCCAAGGAGGGCAGGAAGAAGGACAGCTTCCAGCCCCGGTGCATTAAAGAAACTGCATACGCTTAGTGAGGAGAAGCCAGCATCAATATCACATACCAAATAAATATAAGGACAGTGGGCTCGCCCTGCCTCCTTTACTCTTCTTTCCAGTTTATTTATTCTTTTCTCCTACAAATGTTACAGGATTAGGTAGCGTGTGCTGGCTCACACCTGTAATCCCAACACTTTGGGAGGCTGAGGCAAGAGGATCCCTTGAGCCCAGGAGTTTGAGGCTGCAGTGAGCTATGATCACGCCACCGCACTCCCACCTGGGCAACAGAGCAATACCCCGTCTCAAGAAAACAAAAAGTAAATGTTATGGGATTAATTATATAACATTTGTTTCCACAGTGAGTAATCATATTCACAAAATCTTTGGTTTTAAATCTGACATTAATAGGGGAATCACGGAAATTTCAGATCGAGAACAAATGTAAGCGCTTGCCACTCTGAGAGTCAGTCATACAGAAGACGAGCTGATAAGCGGAGGAAGATGAAGGGGTGCTGAGCCCTCCCCTGAACCATCATTCAGACTGGGAGGTCTGAAGGCAAGGTTTCCAGTTAATAAAGAAAGACTTAAGTTATATGAGCTAAAGCACTGAAGCTATTCGATTCAGACTGGAAAAATAAAACTGTGACTGGCAGAGACTGGGATCAGGAAACGGGAAAGATGCCATGTTCCTCTTGTCTTTCAGAGGAGAGGATGGAGAGACCCCATTTCAAGTGAATGCTCTAATCCACATCAGGGTGGGCACAGTGGCCCACGCCTGCAATCCCAGCACTTTGGGAAGCCGAGGGGAAGGGAGGATCGCTTGAGCCCAGGAGTTCCGGGCCAGCCTGGGCAATATAGCAAGACCTCATCTCCACGAAATTAAAACGAATTGAAAAAAAAAAAAAAAACAAGTAAGCACTTTACTTGAAGTGATTTCATCCACCACTAACAAGACAAATGGCTGAAAATGCTCGCCTCTGACACGGGGAGGTTAGCTGCCAGCGTCTCGTTTACGTGCATCTGCTTATAGTGTTTTTATCACCCGACTCTTACATTACTTCTATTAGGTCAGGCCATAAAATCCTGTGTAGGGCATAATCACGGCTATATAAATACAATTACCTGGCCTTCCTAGCCACCCACATACGTATTTATATAGAAACAAAGTTCTTCAAAGGATGTAAACCCAAATGTAAATGCTAGTTACTGCTGAGCGATGAATTTCCCGTCATTTTACACTCAGTTGTTTGAAACTCTCCACACTTAGCACCAAGGCTCCACTTTCTTTTTTCTTTCTTTTTTTTTTTTTTTTTTGGAGCAGTATAGCAAGAGTCTCACTCTGTCGCCAGGCGCCAGGCTGGGGTGCAATGGCGCAATCTCGGCTCACTGCAACCTCCACCTCCCGGGTTCAAGCAATTCTCCCGCCTCAGCCTCCCAAGTAGCTGGGATTACAGGTCTGCGCCACCACGCTGGGCTAATCTTTGTGTTTTTAGTAGAGACGGGGTTTCACCACGTTTGCCAGGATGGTCTCGATCTCTTGACCTCGTGATCCGCCTGCCTCGGCCTCCCAAAGTGCTGGGATCACAGGCGTGAGCTAATTTTTACAGCTAGAGAGAAATTAAAATGATTTTACAAAGGAAGGAGCCTGGCTGGAATTTCCTCCACATGGGAGTAAGGCCCCAAGAAGCCCTCGGACAGGACCAAGGCTGTCTCATGGTCACGGCTAGAGTGACCTGCAGCCTCACATGTGAGCTGACGTCTGCAGCTCAGGCCTCCAAAGAGACAGCTCCTCGTCTGGAGCCCTTTAAGGGCCTGTGTTAACAACTGGCCCCGTCAGCCAGGACAGATGTGTGCCTCCCATCCCAATTCTGATTTTGACTGCGACTGGCCCCCAGAGAATTGCCCAGGATGGCAGACCTTCGGGTAATCGGGTGAGTGCTCTCGCTGGAAGAAATTCTGTGCCAGCCTCACAAGGGTGCCAGCACAGGCTGCCAACAGAAATGCTTTCGGCAGATTATTTCGAGTTGTTCTTTCTGAAAGTAATTATACAAAAAGTTCCACTTCTTGTTAAGGCTCCTCCTTAAGGCGTTTTGATCTCTTTTAATTAATAAGTTGAAAATGGAAGGATTTAATTGTGATGAATTTCTATGTTACCTCCTTCAAAATCCCCTTGTAAAGGGGTCCTGCTAGGTTCACCACACATTCCTAGCTGCTCAGACACCTGTTTCCAACCAAGAGCCTTAGCCACCCTTCTGCAAAGTTTGGGGGAATGCTGTGGGCTGAGGCCTCTCTCAAGACAGTGAGAGATAAGGGATTATTGGACGAGCTAAGGGCAGTAACTGCACACCGTAGACAGTTCTCTAGAACAGCACTTCTAAGGCTTTAGTAGCTTAGTCTGCTCAGGTTACCACAACAAAACACTACAGACCGGGTGGTTTAAACAACAGAAGTTAACTTTCTCATAGCCCGAAGGCAGAAGTCTAAGATCAAGAGGTCATCGTGGTCAGGTTCTGATGAGGGCTCAATTCTGGGCTTAGAAACAGCCACGTTCTTGCTCTGTCCTCACATGGCGGGGGAGAGACAGAAAGAGAGACAGAAAACAAGCTCTCTGGTATCTCTACTTATAAGGGCACTAATTTCCATCATGAGGGCCCCACCCTCATTACTTCATCTAAACTTAATTACCTCCTGAGGACTAAGGTTACCGTACTCAAATTCCTATCTAAGGAGCCTGGGAGTCATTCCCTACAAACCATAAATTCTCATCAGGAGGGTTTTTTTTTGTTTTTGTTTTTTTTTTGAGATGGAGTTTCACTCTTGTTACCCAGGCTGGAGTGCAATGGTGCGATCTCGGCTCACTGCACCCTCCCCCTCCCATCAGGAGGGTTTTATTTGACCTTATATATTGTGACTTACTTTCCAACCTGGCACTGCCATCATATTCCAAGACAAGGAAGAAAACCATCATATTTTGCCCCAAAGCATGTTTCTGTGCCTTTTGAAATGGCCCTGCAAAGCTGTCCTTTGGGGGGAAATCTGCCTCTGTCAAGAGTTTCTGTTCACATAGCTGGATCTTTTGCTTCCAGGCCCTCACAATCCTGAAGAGATTAAGTAAGACTCTAGCACTTCTTTAAATATCTCAATAGGAAACATTTGTCTCTAAACGCAGCCACTGTATCTATTGTCTCTAAGGGCAGCCACTGTGAGACTTCCAAAGAACCTTGGTCTCCACACTCTTTTAACTTAACCTAAACATTTCCTCTCTCTTGATCCCAGGTCTTCAGACAAACTCGACCAACTGTCAATCAGAAAATGTTAAAATTTACAGCCTACGCGGTTTCTCTAGTCACCCACCTGGCCTTCTTCCAAGTTGTGCTTTGCTTCTTTTCTTTCCTTTCCCTACTGTTCTAAAGCTTTTAAATAAACGTTCACTCCTGCTCTAAAAAACAAAGAGAAAGAAAAAAGAAAATGTTTAAATTTACCCATAGCCTGGAAGCCCCACTTTGAGTGATCCCATCTTTCTAGACTAAACCAAGGTATTTATTTGTATCTGATTGATGTTTCATGCCTCCCAATAATGTATAAAACCATTCTTCACTCTGACCACCTTGGGCACACATTCTCAGGACCTGCTGAGGGGTGCGTCACAGGCCACAGTTACTCCTATTTGGCTCAGAATAAACCTCTTCAAGTATTTTACAGAGTACAACTCTTTTTTTTTTTTTTGAGACAGAGTTTCGCTCGTTACCCAGGCTGCAGTGCAATGGCGCGATCTCGGCTCACCGCAACCTCCGCCTCCTGGGTTCAGGCAATTCTCCTGCCTCAACCTCCTGAGTAGCTGGGATTACAGGCACGCGCCACCGTGCCCAGTTAATTTTTTGTATTTTTAGTAGAGACGGGGTTTCACCATGTTGACTAGGATGGTCTCGATCTCTTGACCTCATGATCCACCCGCCTCGGCCTCCCAAAGTGCTGGGATTACAGCCGTGAGCCACCATGCCCGGCCCAGAGTACAACTCTTTTCGTTGACACTCCCCAAGCCCCAGCTCCAGATACCATCACATGGAGGCGGGCAGAACTTCAACATGGGAATGTGGGGTTGAGGGACACAGCAGGAACCAGGTTGACAGCCAATATGGTTGAAGACAGACAAAGCCAAGCAGGAGCCCCAGCCAGACTTCTGGATTTCGGTTTTTATAATTTTTTTTTTAACTCAAATTAGCCCCATCTCAGCAGAAGAGGCCTTTAAGAGATTTATGCGGAAAGGTACAGGACCTCTGGAGATCAGCTTCGTTTTGGCCAATTAACATAAAATGAATAGCATGTAAATTAGACTCATTCAATCCATCATTCAGATGGAAAGCGGTTTGAAACTTACATGTTATTTTTGAGTCGACAGCATGAGAATGTTTGGAAATAAGACTACAGCACTGAGGACAAAGATTGCGTTATTTCCTGAGGCTTCCTCTCACTCTGCCATAAAACCGAGGGCACGCCCCGCGAAGGCTCAAGCCTGTCCGGCCGCAGGAGAGGTCAGTTCATCCATTCGATCGTGCGTGCGGTGGGCACTTAGCACATCTAATGTGCTGTGATCCGCGGATGACATCACAGCAGAAGTCGCAGCCTGTGCCCTCAGCAAGCTTGCAGAATAGCTGTGATATGATTTTGCCTGGGAAACGCGACTGCCTGAGGACTAGGCATATTCAAACATAGCAGAGTGGGGACTAGAGGCAACCTCCCGGCTGAGCCTCAGGTGCAGGTGCCATGGCGAGGTGACGCTGGGCACACACTTCCCAATGCAGACCAGACACTAGCACCCTGCAGACAGCAGCCGGCATCAGGGATGTCACCAGCAGGACACAAGATCATCCTAACAGCCGGGCAGAGGACAATGAATAAAAGATCGCTGTCACCTCAGGACATCTGCCGGCAAGAGGAGGGTCCCACCTGACGGGAGAAGCAAAAGGCAGAGACAAAAAAAAAAATTGAACACAACCTAGCCCAAGAGGGTGAGTTCACCAGAAGGACATTCGTGAGTCGTCACACTCCCCGACCTTCATAAAGACATGGTGACGGATGGAAATCTGCTAAAAGAAATCAGAGCTTTTCTATGCTCAAGATGTACAATAAGCAAAAAAAAAAAAAAAAACAGAAATCTGCAAAGTAGGGCTGGGTGCAGTGGCTCACGCCTGCAATCCCAGCACTTTGGAGGGCTGAGGCAGGTGAATCACTTGAGGGCAAGAGTTTGAGGCCAGCCTGGCCAACATGGCAAAACCCCGTCTCTACTAAAAATACAAAAATGAGCCAGGCATAGTAGTGTGCACCTGTAATTTCAGCTACTCAGGAGGCCAAGGCACAAAAATCACTTGAACCAGGGAGGAGGAGGTTGCAGTGAGCTGAGACTGCACCACTGCACTCCAGCCTGGGCAACAGAGGGAGACTCTGAGAAAGAAAAGAAGGGGGGGGAAGGGAACGAGAGGGGAGAGGAGGGGAGGAGAGGAGGAGGAGGAAAGAAAGAAGAAATCCACAAAGTGCCACCAAACCATGGGTTCCTTGGATGCGATGCCCTGCCAGCATCAAGCCCAATGTCAGATGTAGAAGGAATATTTGAAAACGCTTGCTGAACGCGTGAATGAAGAAATGGATGATATGAGGGAGCTGTCCCCCTGAGAACTGCAGTGAAAACACTGCAGATGACCTAAGATGATCGGTTCCCACAGCTACCATCCTCCCACAGTATTTCCGGAACAAAACACAACCCCAAAGTCAGTGGGAGCAGAAAAATAAAAACTCGGGCGAAGAACTTTCATGGAGTCATGATGATTCTAGAAGCTTCCCTGGGGATCATTCCCATCTGGCATGCACGCAAGTACCACAAAGGAAAATTCGTGCATGAAATTTCATGCAACTCACTCATGCATGAAAACCGTGATCGTTCTTAGAGGGCGTATTATGTCCTAGATGATTCCAGGCAATGGTAAGTAATGTCCCAGTCACACCTCATCCCCATTTTATAGATGGGTAAATGAAGCACAGGCCAATTAAGTAACTGCTCGTAACTGCAGAGTTAGTAAGTAGCAGACCAGGCCATTTAGCTTGAGGCGGCAGCCTGCGCCACCTCTAGAGCCTGCCTTTTTCATGTTCTCACCTAAGCCGGGGACCTGGAGGGAGGCTCTAAGGGAGGGAGACTCTTCAGAACACTGATCCTGAGCCAGACAGAGGAGCCAGAACCAAAGGCATTCACTTATCCTAGAAGCCTGTGTAGGTCCTATTCACCCTTCTGAAGTCACATTCTGAGGCAGGGCCTCCACTCTGAAAAGTACACATCAGTCTGTGTGCAGATAAAGCCACTGGCACCAAGAAGGGACTCAAAAGGGTCCCAAGGAAGTCAGGAATGGAACCGCCTCTTCTGATGGAGCACGCGTCCCGTACAAGGTCCTGTGGCCCGGAGACCCAACCCTAGCAGGTGTCAAAGGCGCCACAGAAATAATGGGGGAGGGGGACTCACGTGGGTTATGAGGGACTCAAGGAACGCGATGTGCGTGACCAAGGCAGGGAAGCCACGTTCAGGAACCCTTGGCGGAGGGCATGGGAGGGAAGCTGATGAATCAGAAGTGGCAAGCAGGGACGGGCAGGGAGAGGAAAAGCAGGCACAAGCGCAAGGTCCCCCGCTGTGCAATGTCGTCTCCTGTCCCACAGCCGGCCAAGAACGACAGCACTGGACCACGTCCCACACTCTGCTCCAAGCCAAAGAGGTCCAAAAGCCAACCTCATTTAGTCATCTTCTCTCCACTCTCCCCCGAAACGACCTTCGTCACCAGGTCCAGGGAGATTTGCTGACTCTGAATGAGAAACTCTTTACCTGTGCTTCCCACGTCGAGGCTATCCAGGGCCGGGCAAACCTGGACAAGCTCCTGTCTTCCCCCAGCACTGCACCTGTCGCGTGGGTCCGCCGGCATCCCAGAGGGATCCCCCACACTGCCCCCCATGTCTTCATTCTCTGACTCCTCATAGCTAGCTGACTGTTTCAATGTCCTGCTCAAGGACTTGCTCAGGAAGAAGGCTGATTGCAATCCTTGGGTCTCTAGATGTACAAACAGAAGCAGCCTAGTAGACTGGTCTGGTTTTCAAGCCAAACAGCCCCCGACCCAGTCCTGGCTCTGAAAAACCCTAGATGGCACAACGCTTCTCAGTCTTAGTTTTACCCTGGATCAAGTGGGAGTCGTAAGGTATCTACCTCACTGAGCCACCATGAGCGTCCACTGAGATGATCCAGAAGACACTTTCCACAGAGGCTGGCACATGGTAAGATCGTGCATCCAGCTCTTGGCATTCAGGATACTGCCTAATAACAATGACTGCTTAATAACAATGGCAATGGCGTAGATGCAGCCGTGCTAACAGTAAACAAGGAACAGAGGGCAGAAGAAAAGGAACGCTGGTTTCTGTGGTTCTAACACTGACATCAGCCTGGTGTCATTTACATAATAGCTTGAGTAGTGCCAGCTCTCAGCCATGTGCTGGCGTGGCGTGCTGGTGGGCATCTGATGCATCTGCTAACATCTACATCAAAGGGCAACAGCAGGCCGGGCGTGGCAGCTCACGCCTACAATCCCAGCACTTCGGGAGGCTGAGATGTGTGGATCACCTGAGGTGAGAAGTTCGAGACCAGCCTGGCCAAAATGGTGAAGCCCTGTATCTACTAAAAATACAAAATCAGCTGGGTGTGGTGGTGGGCACCTGTAATCCTGAATAGTCAGGAGGCTGAGGCAGGAGAATCACTTGAACCCGGGAGATGGAGGTTGCAGTGAGCCGAGATCGTGCCACTGCACTCCAGCCTGGTTGACAACAGTGAAACTCTGTCTCAAAAAATAATAATAATAAAAGAAAAAAACCTGAGACAGAGTATCACTGTGTCACCCAAGCTAAAGTGGAGTGACACAATCTCAGCTCACTGCAACCTATGCCTCCTGGGCCCAAGCAACAGTTCCCAACTCAGCCTCCAGAGTAGCTGGGACTACAGGTGCATGCCACCATGCCCAGCTCATTTTTACGTATTTTTTGTAGAGACTGGGTCTCACTGTGTTGCCCAGGCTGGTCTCAAACTCCTGGGCTCAAGCGATCCTCCCATCTTACCCTCCTAAAGTGCCGGGATTACACGCGTGAGGCACCGTGCCCAGACTGGATTTAAAAATTTAATGATGAAACTATATATTAGACTTCTGGTACTAATCAGCAAACTGGACTCCTTCACTTTTCCTCTCGTTACCCAAAGGCTGCTGAAAGCAGAATACAGCACGGAGAGGCAGGGGAGCTGTTCGCTTGTAAACCACAAGGGAACAGAGGAAGGGAAGGGAGAGATTTCACGGGAGCTGTGGAAGGCACAAAGACGGAATGGCAACCACGGGCTGTGACAAATTCTGTGCCTATTGTGGGTCTACACCAGGAATGAGCCAGACAATGGGCTTCAGACCCCAAGAGCCGCACAGAGGGACACTGGGAGTAGCTGATGTCACAGGAGGCCGGGGTCAGGGCAGGCAGACAGAGCCCCGTCCCTCACCCACAGAGTCAGCACACTGCCCCATGCCTGTGTTCATGAGAGCCTGCAGGCCAGCGCTGACAGCAATGAGTAAGAAGACACACCAAGCCCAGCGCAGGGCTGGGGTGAGGTGGACACTGAGGGTGAGGAGGGGAGCAAGTCTGTGCACAGAACCAAGGGGCCCTCTGCCACCCTGCCCCGCCCTGATGGCAGAGTTCCAGCAGCCAAGCCTACCCCTGACTCCTGCTTTCCAGCACACCTTCCCAGGGCAGCAAGGGACTGCCGCTTCGTGTTCAGAGACATTTAATACTATTCGATTTCTAAGCTATGTTGAGATGGAGTCTCGCTCTGTTGCCCAGGCTGGAGTGCAGTGGTGAGATCTCAGCTCACTGCAACCTCCGCCTCCCAGGTTCAAGTGATTCTCCTGCCTCAGCCTCCTGAGTAGATGAGACTACAGGCACCCACGACCATGCCTGGCTGATTTTTGTATTTTTTAGGAGAGACAAGGTTTCACCATATTGGCCAGGCTCAAACTCCTGACCTCCAGTGATCCGCCTGCCCGGCCTTTCAAAGTGCTGGGATTACAGGCATAAGCCACCTCGCCCAGCAATATTTTTTAATTTTTAAAAGAATGCAGAGGTAAACATTTGTGTAATCTCAGGGATGGGGAGGAATTTTCTAAACATGACTCCAAAACTTAAATATTTAAAAGGAAATGCTAAACATTTTGTTAAATGTTTAAAAAAAAAAAACTCTAGGCTGGGTACAGTGGCTCACACCTATAGTGTCAGCACTTTGGGAGGCCGAGGCTAGAGGATCACTTGAGGCCAGGAGTTCAAGACCAGCCTGGGCAACACAGTGAGATCCATGTCTACAAAAAATAATAATTAGTTGGGCATGGTGGCACACATCTGTAGTCCCAGCTACTTGGCAGGCTGAGGCAGGAGGATCACTTAAGCCCAGGAGTAGAGCAATGAGCTATGATCACACCACTGCACTCCAGCCTACGTGACAGAGTGAGACCCTGTAACTAAAATAACATGTTTTAAATAATAAACGCTAAGCTAGAAGTAATATGAAAGAAATAAAAGGATAAACAGCAAACACAGAAAAACCTGCAACATGTAATAAAGGCTGCTATTCTTTCCACTACAATTCTTAAGAAAACATTTTTTAAAAAAACCTCATCAATAAACAGACATAAAACATCAATGTGCAATTTACAGAAGGAAAAATCAAACACCCAGTAAGTATATGAAAACGAAATGTATGTGCTCTCTTACAATTCCAGAAATCCAAGCTGAAACACCAACACAAAACCATTTTAGCTGTCAAATTTCAAAAAACAGAGGCCGAGGCAGGACAATCACTTGAGCCTGGGAGTCTGCGGCAAGCCTGGAAAACATAGAAAGATCCTGTCTCTACAGAAATAAAATATTAGCTGGTGTGGTGGTGGGTGCCTGTCATTCCAGCTACTTGGGAGGCTGAGAAGGGAGGATGACTGAGCCCAGGCGTTCAGGCTGCAGTGAGCCATGACCACACCACTGCACTCCAGCCTGTGTGACACAGTGAGACCCTGTCTCTAAAAACAAACAAACAAAAACATTCAAGAAACACCAACAGCACACACTGGTGAGGATGTAGAGAAACGAGTCCTCTTTTCATTGCTGCTGGAAATGAAAACAGGAGAAAGCTTGAAGAAAGGTCTCCAAATTGTGGACCTGATAATTCTTCATCAAAGAATTCGTCCAGCCGGGCACAGTGGCTCAGGTCTGTAATCCCAACACTTTGAGAGGCTGAGGCAGGAGGATCACTTGAGGTCAGGAGTTCAAGACCAGCCTGGCCAACAAGGTGAAACCCCGTCTCTAATAAAAAATATATATTAAAAAAATTAGCCAGCAGTGGTGGCAGGCACCTGTAATCCCAGCTTCTCGGGAGGCTGAGGCAGGAGGATCACTTGAACCCTGGAATGGAGTCTGCAGTGAGTCGAGGCTGCACTACTGCACTCCAGCCTGGGCAACAGACTCTGTCTCAAAAAAATCAAAAGAGAATTTGTTCTTAGAAAAACACTTACAGATGTGCAATATTTTTCAATAGTGAAATCGAAAATAACATGTGCCGCACCCATTTATGGACCACGATCAATTCATGTAAAATGCTGAAGTGAGAGAATATTACGTTGGTGCAAAAGTAACTACGATTTTTGCCATTGAAAGTAACGGCAAAAACCGCAGTTACTTTTGCACCAAGTTAAAAACATAGAAACATTCACAGGATACTAAGCGAAAAAAACAGTTCGTACAGGAGTGGACCCTGCAACCCTCAGCTAATAAGGAGAGAAACAGAGAGTGAAGGCCCGTAACACCCACACAAATGTGGACTCCGGGACAGCTCAGCCTGAAACCGTTATCAACGATTATCTCTGGGGTCAGTGGGATTACGAGTGAATTTCAATTTCCTTCTATTTGCTTATTTTTAAAAGTTTAACCACAAACCCTGTATTTATGCATTTAAAAGAATATTTTAGGCCGGGGTTGGCTCATGTCTGAAATCCCAGCATTTTGAGAGGCTGAGGTGGGAGGATGGGAGGATCGCTTGAGGCCAGGAGTTCAGGACCAGCCTGTACAGCATAGTGAGACACTGTTTCAAAAAATATTTAGAAATTAGCTGGGCACAGTGTCATGTGTGTGTAGTCCCAGCTATTCCAGAAGCGGAGGCAGGAGGATCACTTGAGTCCAGGAGTTCAAGGCTGCAGTGAGCTAGATGGCACCACTGCACTCCAGCCTGGGTGACAGAGCAAGACTCTGCCACTCGAAAGAATAAGAACCAAATAAAGGAAAGGTAAGGAAGGAGGAAAGAAGGGAGAGAAGGAGGGGGAGAGAGAAAAAAAAGAAAGGAGGAAGGAGCGAAGGAGCGAAGGAAGGAAGGAAGGGGGGAGGGAGGGAGAGAGAGAGAAACAAAGAGGAAAAAGGAGAAAATATGTTTCCAAATGAGAAAGCAGAAATGAGAGAGCGGCAGTTTTCTCCTGGGAGATCCCTGTTAGGTCGGGGAGTCTTAGAGGCCGTCATCCCATGGGAAGATTTATTCTCAACGTTACTACAATGAAGGCTGAGAGACTCTAACACTGCAGTTCAGTACCACAACTGTTCCCACAACTCTGCTCTGCCTGGCTGGCCCCACCAGAGAACTGATGACAGCCAGCATCTGGCAGGATGGGACGGCCAGGCTGCTGGACAGAACTGGAACCACAAGGTGGACGGGGCAGCTGCCACTCGGAGAACCGGTGTGGCACCTGGACTGACCTGGTTTAGGAAGTCCCCTCCCCAGACTCAGAAAGGAGGGCCAAGCTGAGAGGAAAGAAAGGGCTGCCGTAGGGATCTCAGGAGAACATCACTGCCAGCCTTTCGAGGAAAAAGGACTCAATGCCTCCCTCCAAGAGACAGCAGCAGCGACACCAGCCCCAGAATTGGAGGCTCCAGCCCTGGTAAAGACAGGGAATCCAAAGAACTTCCTCGCAACAGGTGAAAACGTAAAGACATGGGTGCACTGGAAATACAGAAAAACAGAAGGTCAAACCACCCCGCCCTTTCAGAAAAAGACTTCACTCCATGCCATAGATTAAGTTCTATTTCCCAGTGATTTGCAGAACGGCATGGCACCTGAGTGCTGGTTCTCACTGAGCTTCTGTGACTCCTCACAGAGACCCTTTTTCTCTGGTGTCACCTCCCTCTGTCAATTACCTGATCTGGAAATTTCACTCAAGTTCGTAAGGGGCGTTGCTATTTCAAAGGACCCTGCGGTGAATTATTTGGCTTCAATGCAAACGATACTCAAGTCTTATACATCTGTTCAGATATTTTTAAAGGGCCCCTTTAAGAAACACTTGAGTTTACTTTATTCTCTCTTCTGCTAATTCTCCAAAGAATTCAAGGGACTAAGAGAAGTCGCTCATTTAACACACTTCCATCCTTCTCCCACCACCAGCCTCTCCAACAGTTTCTCGGCTACTGTCTCCCTCTTACACTGGAGCAAATAAATCACAGACCAAGGGACAGAAGGCCAGGATTCTTGCAGGGAGAACCCGACTTGCCAACACATACAAGCTTATTCTCTCCACACTGGTGTCCAGGAGTTACAATAACAGAGGGCCAAGTGTACAGCTAGCTCTCCACAGTCTGGTTAGTCCTCCAATTAAATTTCATTTTTCTTTTGAGAAGGTGTCTTGCTCCATTACTGAGGCTGGAGTGCAGTGATGTGATCACAGCTCACTCAGCCTCAAATTCCTGGGTTCAAGCGATCCTCCTGCCTCAGTCTCCTGAGGACTTGGGGCTACAGGTATGCACCACCATGCTTAGCGGATGTTTTTTCTCAGTATGTTGCCCAGACTGGTCTCAAACTCTTGGGCTCAAGCGATCCTCCCACCTCAGCCTCTGGAGTGGCTGAAACTTCAAGCATGTGGCAGAATGGCTATTGGTAAAATGTCAAAAATCAAACAGACAGACAGATGTCGGCAAGGATGTGGAGAAAAAGAAAGTTTATACACTATCGGTGTGCATGTAAATCAGTACAACCTCCACAGAAAACAGTATGCAAGTTCCTCAAAGAACTGAAAACAGAACTACCATTTGATCTAGCAAGATCCACTACTGGGAATCGATGCAAAGGAAAAGAAATCATTTTATCAAAAAGAGGTATGCACCCATATGTTTTTCTAAGCACCATTCCCAATAGCAAAGGTAAAGAATCAACTTGAGCATCCACCAGTGGAGGACCGGATAAAGGAAATATGGTGTAGACATATATAGAGAGTATTAGTTCGTTTTCACGCTGCGGATAAATACGTACCCAAGACTGGACAATTTACAAAAGAAAGAGGTTCAATGGACTCACAGTTCCACACGGCTGGGGAGGCCTCACAATCATGGTTGACGACAAGGAGGTGCAAGCCACATCTTACGTGGGTGGCAGCAGGCAAAGAGCTTGTACAGGGAAACTCCCTCTTTTAAAAGCAGGAGATCCTGTGAGACTTATTCGCTATCACAAGAACAGCATGGGAAAGATTCGAGTGCCCCATGATTCAATTCCTTCCCACTGGGTCACTCCCACAACACGTGGGAATTCAAGATGAGATTTGGGTGGGGACACAGCCAAACCATATCATACATACAATGGAATACTACTTAGCCATGAAAAAGAATGCAGCAGCAAGATAAATGGAACAGTAGGCCATCATCAGTGAAATCAGTCAGAATACTATTTGATTTCTAAGCTACACACAATACACTACGTTAACAAATATATATTTTTTTAATTTTTAAAAGAACACAGAGGTAAGTCTGTGGTGAGGCTGGGGTGAGATGTCCACTGAAGGCAAGGAGGGGGGCCTTGGGAGCTAAATAATGTGTACATATGCATACAGGGAGTAAAAACATAGACACTGGAGACTCAGAAAGGCAGGAGGGTGGGAGCGGGATGAGAGATGAGAAATTACTTAATGGATACAACGTACACTATTTAAGTGATGGTTACACTAACAGCCCAGACTTCAACAGTAGGCATAGCCTGGCCGACATGGTGAAACCCCAACTTTACTAAAAATACAAAAAATTAGCCAGGCGTGAGGCAGGAGAATCACTTGAACCCAGGAGGCAGAGGCTGCAGTGAGCTTAGATCATGCCACTGCAGCCTGGGCAACAGATCAAGACAACACAGCGAGATTCCATCTCACAAAGGAAACAAAGGGCAGACTGTGTGCTCTAAAAGTCAGGCTGTACCATCAGGCAGCAGGAAGAGGAGGAGGGTGAAGATCAGGCCAAGCTGCTGACCAGGGCAGCGAGCAAGGGCTAGGACCCCAGGCTACGACCTTGCGGAAGGGTAGAGCAATCCAGCACCATTCAGGCAAGAATAAATCCCAGGAAATCCAGTCCAGTGAGTCAAGCCTGAAGTGCGGGAGGACTCGGGGAGCTCTGTCTGTTCCCCAGGTGCACAAGCTCCAGGAGTGACTCTTATTGGGGAAGGAAGAATGAAGTAGGGGGGGTTGGGATGGAAGATGGAAGCAGAGAAGAACCTCGGTCCTGGGACCCATGACAATATAGCATAGAAGTTCTCTGCAGATACCTGTACTACAACTTGAGCAAATAGAAGTACAGAGGCAGCTAGAAGTAGTAGCTCACGCCTGTAACTCCACCACTTTGGGAAGCTGAAGCAGGCGGACCACTTGAGGTCAGCAGTTTGAGACCAGCCTGGCCAACACGAGGAAACCCCATCTCTACTAAATATACAACAATTACCCAGGTGTGGTGGCTCATGCCTGTAATCCCAGCACTTTGGGAGGCTGAGGTGGGCAGATCACCTGAGGTCAGGAGTTAAAGACCAGCTTGGTCAACATGGTGAAACCCGTCTCTACTAAAAATACAAAAATTAGCTGGACACGGTGGCAGGCTCATGTAATCCCAGCTACGAGGGAGGCTGAGACAGAAGAATTGCTTGAACCCAGGAGGGGGAGGTTGCAGTGAGATGAGATCACACCACTGCCCTCTACCCTCGGCGACAGAGTGAGACTCCATCTCAAAAAAAAAAAAAAACGGAATTACAGAGGCAGCCTAGCCTTGTAGGCTAAGAGCATGGCGTTTAAAGTCAGGAGTCCAACGTCACTAGTCCTTAGCTGTGTGACTTTCAGCCAGATACTTAACCTTTCTGGTGTTAGGTGCCTTCATCTATAAAAATGTTGTTGAAAGGATTAAATGCGTTAATCTATGGGAAGTACTTAGAAAGCAGCACTTACATAACCACTAGCTGTAATTATGGTGCCTCAATCTTCATGATCACTTTCAGGCACCCCCTCCGACTTCGCTTATTCAATCTAAACACTTGATCTTCTAGGACAAAACGCGCACACCCCGAAAAAGCACTGTCTGAGTCCTTGAGTTTTGCATTCAGCGTCTTCATCTCAAGGCAGCTCACAAAGCACGAAGAGCCAGGCAGGAAACCGTCCCTGTCTACACTGGCACGCCGAGACGGGGGACTTGGGTTGAGAAACCAGGAGAAAAGGATCTAACGAAATATAACTTATTAGTCATTTATGCTGCGCACATCGCGGCTGGGTGGTAAATGCCGAGAGCATCAATTATGAACTATTCTTACAACAAGCTGAACATATTCACCAGGACACCAAGAAATCTATAGGTTGCAAGTGTTCTCTCTTGGCTTCAACGACAGGAGACAGTATTTTGGGCGAAAATGGTAAATGTAATTATTTTGCATGAAGCAGGGCAGCCTACATCAGCGTCCCACCTGGAAACAGGCTCCTGAACACCTGTCAAGGCGTCAACTCCAATTGCAGAAGCAAAGAACTTCATCAGGCTGCTGTGTAGCTAACTAAGGTTGGTGAGTTGCCTGCAGGTAGGGGATGGAAGATCACAGGTGTAGTTAACCGTGACATCGCTGGAGTCACAGGCGCCTTTAACGTGACTGTGCCCAGTCTTCCTGGAGAGCTGTCTCCTGATCCTCCTGTACCAAGAACAGCACAAAGCGTCATCTTTCCTGGCATCTTCCTGCCACGTCTGTCCTCCTGAGCAGCCATCTTAATGGTCTGTGAGTCTAAACAGATCACCCTGGGTCCCAGCTTCCTCCACTACAAAACACAGTGGTTTAGACCAACGGTCCCCAACATTTTTGGCACGAAGGACCAGCTTCATGGAAGACAATTTTTCCACGGACTGGGGGCAGGAGGGGATGGTTTTGGGATGATTCAAGCACATTACATTTGTTGTGCCCTTCGTTCCTATTATTATGACACTATAATAGATAATGATGTAATTCTACAACTCACCATCATATAGAATCAGTGGGAGCCCTGAGCTTGTTTTCCTGCAACTAGACGGTCCCATATGGGGGTGATGGGAGGCAGTGACAGGTCATCAGGCATTAGTCTCACAAGGAGCACCAACCTAGATCCCACGCATGCGTAGTTCCCAGTAGGGTTTGGGCTCCTATGAGAATCTGATCAGCTGCCGCTGATCTAGCAGAAGGCGGAGCTCAGGTGGTAACGCAAGCGATGGGCAATGGCTGTAAATACAGACCAAGCTGCGCTCCCTGGCCCTCCTCTCACCTCCTGCTGTGCAGCCTGCTTCCTAACAGGCCACAGACCAGTCAGCACCCATCCATGGCCCAGGGGCTGGGGATCCCTTGTTTAGACTAGATAATTCCTCAGTTCCTTTCCATTTCTCCAAGCCTCCAATTCTGACTCTATAAATTCTGACCAGAAGTGAAATCAGCCAGGCACAGAAAGACAAACTGCACGTTCCCACTTATTTGTGGGGGCTCTTTTTCTCTCCTTTTTCATAATGTGATTTTTTTTTCCAAGATAGACTCTCACTGTGTTGCCCAGGCAGGAGTGCAATGGGGCAATCTCGGCTTACTGAACCTCGGCCTCCCAGGTTCAAATGATTCTCCTGCCTCAGCCTCCCAAGTAGCTGAACTACAGATGCAAACCACCACACCCGGCTAACTTTTGCATTTTTTTTTTTTTGGTAGAGAAGAGGATTCACTATGTTGGCCAGGCTGGTCTCGAACTCCTGACCTCAAGTGATCCGCCTGCCTCAGCCTATCAAAGAGTTGCGCCCATCTCAGTGATGTGATGTTTCTGTTGCCTACTCCCCTTTGAGAGTTCCAAGGAGTTCTGTGCCAGATTTTTGGAAGCTCAACAGAAGCCTTTATCTCTTTGGGTGTTGAGAATTAGGTAACTTCAGAGTTTATTTAAAGATTGCTGGGTGCAATGGCTCACACCTGTAATCCCAGCACTTTGGGAGGCCAAGGCAGGATGATTGCTTGAGCCCAGCCGTTAAAGACCAGCCTGGGCAACATGGTGAAACCCCGTCTCTACAAAAAATTTAAAAATTAGCTAGGCTAAGTGGCTAACTTTGGTCTCAGTTACTCAGGAAGCTGAGGTGGGAAGATCATTGAAGTCGAGGCTGCAGTGAGCTATAATTGTGACTCTGCACTCCAGTCTGGGTGACTGAAACCCTGTCTCTAAATAAATAAAAATAATGCCTTCCAGGCGCAGTGGCTCACACCTGAAATCCCAGCACTTTGGGAGGCCCAGGTGGGTGGATCACCTGAAGTCAGGAGTTCAAGATCAGTCTGGCCAACATGGTGAAACCCTGTCTCTACTAAAAACACAAAACTTAGCCAGGCATGGTGGCGGCCACCTGTAATCCAAGCTACTCAGGAGGCTGGGGCAGGAGAATCACTTGGACCCAGGAGGGGAGTTTGCAATGAGCTGAGATTGCACTGTTGCACTCCAGCCTGGGCAATAAGAGCAAAACTCCGTCTCAAAATAAAAAATAATGCAGGGAGCAAGTCAAAAGCCAGCAAGCATTACTTGGATCACCAGAGCTCAGAAGCAAGGTAACATCCACGCAACTCACTTGAGGTTTGGGTCTCGGCAGGAGAAGAAAACCACCCATCTCGCTGAAGGCAGAAGATCGATCGGCGACCTGCAACCACCAAGTGACCCATGGAGAAGACAGATTGATAGCGACCCACAAAACAGGCTGGAAAATGCAGTAACCTCACAGAGACCTCTCTGCCGCTTGACATCTGGGTGTTCTACCCAAACAAAATGTGACTTAACTGTTTTTAGTGGGTTCTGTTTGAGACAGGGTCTTGTTCTGTCACCCAGGCTGGAATGCAGTGGTGCAATCTCAGCTCACTGCAGCCTCCACCACTGCACCCTCCGCCTCCTGGGCTCAAGCGATTCTCCTGCCTCAGCCTCCTGAGTATCTGGGATTGCAGTCGCCCGCCACCACCCCTGGTTAAATTTTGTATTTTTTAGTGGAGACAGGGTTTCGCCATGTTGGCCAGACTGGTCTCAAACTCCTGGCCTCCCAAAGTGCTGGGATTACAGACATAAACCATTGTGCCCAACATTGATTTAACTACTGAAAGTGGTTTCACAAACTCAGATCGTGATGGGTTTTTTTTTGAGACGGAGTTTCGCTCTTGTTACCCAGGCTGGAGTGCAATGGCGCGATCTCGGCTCACCGCAACCTCCGCCTCCTGGGTTCAGGCAATTCTCCTGCCTCAGCCTCCCAAGTAGCTGGGATTACAGGCACGTGCCACCATGTCCAGCTAATTTTTTGTATTTTTAGTAGAGACGGGATTTCACCATGTTGACCAGGATGGTCTCGATCTCTTGACCTCATGATCTACCCGCCTCGGCCTCCCAAAGTGCTGGGACTACAGGCTTGAGCCACCACGCCCGGCCCGATCCTGATCTTCCTTACACAAAGTTTGCTTGTCTTGGATAGGCACAGAGAGGAGGAGACTTCAGCTAGGGGGTCACATACCTCTAGGTTTCCAAGGGCTGAGCTGTGACCCTGTGCTACTTACCGAACCTTGCTACCTCTGTTTCTTCATCTGTAGAATGGGAGAGATAAAGCAGATGGCACCTACGAGGTACTAAGCTAGGCTGCCATTACTATTTGTCACTTCCTGCTGAGATGGAATATGTGTTTATGTGTACACACACAAAATGAATCATCACCCACAGATCAGATTAAAACACCAAGCAACTGGCTTTCCGAACCAGCAGTAGGAATGCCGGGGGCTGAGATGCCACATCAGTGTTCAGTACAGATGTTTGAGGTTTTCTTACCAGACTATAAAAATGTTTACACAGTAATTAGGCCTGTTATCAGTACGCAAACAGATTACACTTTACAGAATGAATGAATGGCTCAAAAACCCTCCTGGTTTTAATGAGGTTTGGAGCATTTTCCTAATTCTTGGGTTTATGAAAATAAATTCGGTTTCCAGTAACACGGAGCCACGGCTGAGTGTAAGGGAAAGGGCTCTGGGGTGTGACATGAAGTCTGTTTGACAGCAGACATGTCACTTGATCTCTCTGATTCAGTGTCCCATCTGTAACACGAGCTAACCGATCCTCCCCTCCTTTAAATTCCACGGTTCTATTACTTTGCAGTCAATGTCTTCTAAACACAAAAGGACATGTTTAATCAATGATTTTTTAAGGCAGTAATTCTGCTGAATCACATAGTGAGAGTCCAATCCAACACTCTTCAGTCATATTGAGACAATGTGTGGCAGTTAATTCCTGACACTTAAGCCCCCAAGCCCAGCCTGTAGGAGGAGGCCACAAGGTCACTTGGGCTTCCGGTGGATATCCAGATCTTCAGAACACATCAGTGGTTCTGAGTAACACTTTGCTGATGCCGGACGTGGTGACTCACACCTGTAATCCCAGCACTTTGGGAGGCCAAGGTGGGAGAGAATCATTTGAGGTCACGAGTTCAAGACCAGCCTGGCCAATGTGGTGAAACCCCATCTCTACTAAAAATACAAAAAATTAGCCAGGCATGGTGGCTCACATCTGTAATCTCAGCTACTCGGGAGGCTGAGGCAGGAGAATCACTTGAATCTGGGAGGCCCAGGTTGAGGTGAGCCAAGATCATGCCACTGCGCTCCAGCCTGGGCAACAGAGCAAGACTCCGTCTCAAAAATAAACAAACACTTCATTGAATGTTTTTCTATTCCTGTTTCCAAAGAATAATACTCAGTTGTAATAAATATGACACCAAAGTCATTAGCCAAGCTGTCTAATCTGTACTTCTAAGTTTTCCTGTTGCCTAACTTTTGTTAATAAAAAAGGAGTGATTTGTAATCATGATACAAACTTTTGTGATCCAGTACCAAAGCAATAATGTTTAAATGTTCAGCAAAGAGCTTTTAATGAATATTTAATTGCTCTATTCTTCATAAGTATAAATTATGCTTCAGTATCACTCTGAATACTAAAAAGGTAAGGTTCAGTTTTTCTTAGTTAAGTTTTATGTTCAGATTTCCTAATAGTTTGTTTCAAATGGGGAAAAAATGTCATCTTGGTTTCAACCTCTGCAAGGAACTTAGAGAGTAATTTAGAAGCACAATATTATTACAGCAATATCCCAAACTCAACAAAATGCAGATGTATGTATCTGACTTTCATAGATTTTAAAAAATCTAATAATATATGTACTTGAAACGTTAATCGTATTGACAAAGAGTGAAGAAAGGTGCCTTCCATTTTCAATGTAACATTTCTGTACAGCTTTTAATTCTTTAAAAAAAGAATGTTTACTTTTATCACTAAAAAATGTATTAAGCATAAAACAGAGCCACTCATCGGGCACCCGGTCAAAATAAGTGATACGGTTTGGCTGTGTCCCCACTCAAATCTCACCTTGAATTACAATAATTCCCAAGTGTCAAGGGCGGGGCCAGTAGAGATAACTGAATCCTGGAGCAGCTTCCCCCTGCTCTCATGGCAAGTGAATACGTCTCATGAGATCTCACGGTTTTATAAATGGGAGTTCCCTGCACAAGATCTCTTGCTGCCGCCATGGAAGACATCCCCTTGCTCTTCCTTCATCTTCCACCATGATTGCGAGACCTCGCAGCCATGTGGTACTGAGAGTCCATTAAATCTGTTTCCTCTATAAATTACCCAGTCTCAGGTATGTCTTTATTAGCAGCGTGAGAACAGACTAACACAGTGAGCACCCTCTTCTGTCCCAACCAGGACCGTGGATTTTTTAGATTAAAATTTCCAAAATAAGATGGCAAAAGGGAAGTGTTGAATAGATATAGTCTCCCGACCCTCTATTCAAGGCATAGATGGTGATGATCGGTGCCTACACTTTATTTATTTACTTTTTGAGACACAGTCTCACTCTGTCGCCCAGGCTGGAGTGCAGTGTCACAGTCTCGGTTTGCTGAAACCTACGCCTCCCGGATTCAAGTGATTCTCCTGTCTCAGCCACCCAAGGAGCCGGGATCACAGGCGCCCACCACCACGACTGGCTAATATTTTGTATTTGTAGTAGAGATGGGCTTTCACCGTGTTGGCCAAGCTGGTCTTGATCTCCTGACCTCGTGATTCACCCATCTCAGCCTCCCAAAGTACTGGGGTTACACACTTGAGCCACAGTGCCTGCCCCGGTGTCTACATTTTAAAACAAATCTTTTCCTGACTATGAAAGACATGCATGCTCACTTCCAAAACCATAAACGCACGCGTAATGCCCACACCTTTGGAAAAGCACTGTTAACACGTGCGGTCCATTTATTGCCACTGTTCTTCTGTACCACGTGTTGAAACAAAACTGCAATCATACTATGAGTGCAGCTTCGTTTATATCCTCAATCACCAAATGAAGGCCACCAAAGCACTTTCTCTCCATCTGCTACTCTTAAACACTGCATTTTATTTCACACTGACGGATACTCACTTTTCTGTGCCGAGGTAGTGCAGGCAGAATGGACAGCTGGATGTGGGATGATCTTTGGGAAATACAGACTAAGTCACATCACTGACCTGTGTAAAACCCTTCAGCCGCTGCCACTGAACTCGGGATCAAACCCAGACTCCACAGGGTGGCCCATACGAGCTAGCCCCTGGCTCTCCAAACTCCGCTCCTGCCACACCAGCCTCCTTCCTTCTCCTCTAATAAGCCCAGCTCCTTCCCACTTCGAAGCTCTTGCACTGGCTGTTCCACGCCCTGGAAGTCCTTCTGCAGTTATTTCCCCCCTCCCCTTATCCCTTCGTGTCATTCTGGTGTCAGCCTAATTACAGCTCATCAGTGAGACCTTTCTTGGTTGGGCACGGTGGCTCATGCCTGTAATCCCAGCAGTTTGGGAGGCCGAGGCAGGTGGATCACTTGAGGTCAGGAGTTCGAGACCAGCCTGGTCAACATGGAGAAATCCCTTCTCTATTAAAAATACGAAAATGAGGCCAGGCTCAGTAGCCTAAGCCTGTAATACCAGCACTTTGGGAGGCCAAGGTGGGAGGATCACCTGAGGTCAGGAGTTCAAGACCAGACTGGTCAACATGATGAAACCTCATCTCTACTAAAAATACAAAAATCAGCTGGATGTGGTGGCAGGTGCCTGTAATCCCAGCTACTCAGGAGGTTAAGGCAGGAGAATCGCTTGAACCTGGGAGGTGGAAGTTGCAGTGAGCCAAGATCATGCCACTGCCCTCCAGCCTGGATGACAAAGCAAGGCTATGTCTCAAAAAAAAAAGAAAAAAATACAAAAATCAGCTGGGCATGGTTGTGCACGCCTGTAATCTCAGCTACCCAGGAGGCTGAGGCAGGAGAATCACTTGAACCCAGGAGGCAGAGGTTGCAGTGAGCCAAGATCACACCACTACACTCCAGCCTGGCAGCCTGGGCAACAGAGCAAGACTCTCTCAAAACAACAACAACAAAAAAAGAAAACAATGAAACCTTTCTTGCCATCCAATCTGAAGTAGCCATTGCATCTGTCTCAATTACATCCTCCAACTTTATTTTTATATTTTTTATTGTGTCTTCCGCCACTAGACAATAAGGGTACCATCTCTGTCTGACGAATTCATCATTTTTCCAGTACCTGAACCAAAGATGCTCAATACACACCAGTTGGATGCATGAAAGCATATTCAAAGAATCCAGATTTGCGGTGCATGAGACAAAGTAACCTCCTTAAATAGGTCTTATTCACAGCAGCACAGTCCCTTAATGAGACTTTTTAAAATAGACCATCACCCTCTCCGATAGCCTGGTCATGGAGAGCTGCCCACGGCCCTGCCGGTAGGAAAGCAAACCAGTTACTTGGTCTTGTTTAGACTTCAGTTTTGCTTCTCCACCCTATTACCCAAACCAGAAACCCACTCCCACACCAATGAATAAGTCCCGCCAATTCTGTCTTCTACGGAAGACAAGCCCAACATTGCTGTCACTGTCTTTAGCAGAATCATTCCAGTTTCCTTTCAGAAAACAATCTCTCCCAATCCTGGTGACTTTTCAGAAAACTACCCCTAGATATAAGGACCCAAAACTATGCCACAGTTGGATACGGCCTCTGAGCATCCTGAATGCAGCAGAGTAATACAATAATAAAGATGGAGGGCAGGTGAGCCCCACAACTGGGGCTTGACCTGGGAGGGTTCTTGGCTTTGCCCAGGAAAGAATTCAAGGGCCAGCCAGGGGTGTGAGACAGCAACTTTGTTTTTTAACAGTCACAGAACATCTATTTACTTATTTACTAATTCACTGTATTGTTTCTTCCAACTTTTATCTTAAGTTCGGGGGTACATGTGCAGGATGTGCAGGTCTGTTTTGTTACAGAGGTAAACGTGTGCCATTGTGGTTTTCTGCACACATCATCCCGTCACCCAGGTATTAAGCCCAGCATCCACTGGCTATTCTTCCTGATGCTCTTCCTCCTATCAACCTCCAGCATCGAACAGGCCCTGGTGTGTGTGTGTGTGTGTGTGTGTGTGTGTGCATCCGTGTGTCCCTATGTTCTCATCACTTAGCTCCCACTTGTAAGTGAGAACATGCAGTATTTGATTTTCAGTTCCTGGGTTTGCTAAGGAGAATGGCCTCCAGCTCCATCCATGTCCCTGCAAACGACATGATTACATTCCTTTTTACGGCTGCACAGTATTCCATGGTGTACAGGTACCACATTTTCTTTATCCAGTCTATCACTGATGGGCATTTAGGATGTCTCCATGTCTATGCCACTGTGAATGGCAGACAGCAACTTTCACTGAAGCAGCAGCATACAGCAGCAGATATGCTCCTTCTTGTGGAGCAGGGAAACTCCCTAAGCAGTGCATCCAGGGTAGCACCCCAGAAGCTGTGCTGTAGGCATATTTATACCCACTTTTAGTTACATACAAATTAAGGACAGTTTATGCAGAAATTTGTAGGAATAGGGTGGTAACTTCCAGGTGGTTGGATCATTGCCTTGGAAAGGGACCATAACTTCCAGTTGTCACCATGGTAATGGTAAACTGACATGGTGCACTGTGGGTGTGTCATGGAAACCTGCTTCGGACCCAGCCCTGTTTTAGCTGGTCCTCAATTTGGTCCAGTGCCTGAGCCCCACCTCCAGTGTGGAGTCCCACCTCCTACCTCAATAATAATAGAAAAGGTTGGATGTCATTTACTCCCATAGCATCCCCTGGGAGGGACCATTAGTCAATTCCTGCCACTGAGATCCCCTGGACTGCCTAATTCTTATCTGTTCCCTGCCTGGTTCTCCAGGGATGCTCTTAATCCTGTGAGTTTCCATCAATATTTCTAATGCAATCTTTGTCAACATTGTTACCAGACTTAGGTTTCTGTTGCTTGCAACCCAAGGATCCTAACTGACAACTCTCCTGTGGGCCAAATTCATCCCACGTTCTCCACCCTCCCCGCCATGGCCTCATCAGCCTGGCCTGGCCTTCAGAGCCAGCTTCCTCCCTGGTATCCATGTTTCTGGTCTTCCCAGTGCCAAATCCCCTCACCACGAAGTCTCCAGCCAAACCAGACCGTGCCACCCTAATGGAGAAATGCTGAGCCCCTGGTCCTGACCAAAGGCCCCATCTGTCATACTGGTCTCTTCTTTGTACCTCCTTGTATCAACCTTTAAGCACCGAGGACTCCAAATTACCAGCTGCTTCCTCATATTCTCCATGTGTGTGCTAAGCTTTCCCACCCTTTCCTCTGCACCGGCAGAGCCATTAAAAGCTAACCACGTCCTAATCATTCTTTAAACTCAGCCCAGACGTCAGCTCCACCCTTGCATACCTACCATCCATCTCTGCTCACAAATGTGCAGCCCGATCACACGGTCTGCCCTCCCCACTAATCTGTGAATTGTTTGATGACAGGCACTGTGTCATCTCCATCTCTCCATCCGCACTGCATAGCAGGCACTGAATAAATGTTAGCTGAATGTTAAATGATTAAAAACATAATTCACATTGAAAAACCACAGGTTGGATGCAACAGTGGAGCTTCCCTTTCCCACCTTTTGAACCACTTTGGAATTACCCTCAAATCGAGTGTTCCGAGGAATCTGCCAACGCTCTGCTAATCCTAAAGGATGGTTTCGTGGCTTAAGAGTCAGAACTCACACTGTTTCCACGAGCATCAGAGGCTGTTGCTGGTCGCACTGCTTAACGGTTCTCACCCGTGAAAGGACATTTCAGACACTCTGACTACACCAATTGAAGCCCCAAGTGAGGGGCCAAGGTGCCACGCACCCTACATCAACATGGGTACAGAAAGGAAGGGCATATGCAAAAGAGAAAAAAAATAGCTTATCATCAAACTTCAAACCAGTGTGCGCTCAGACGGGTACAGGCACACTCGAGAAGAAAGCAGCTTTGGTGTCGGCTTCTCCTGCCCCCCAGACCAAGCGCGCAAAACACTGCTCCTGTTGTGCCTCTGGCTCCTCACAAGGAATGAGGAATGAGACGCTGACCTAGATTCACTCCACGAACACGGCCAGGGCACCCACTCTGTGTCTGACTGAGCAAGTCACTGCAGGTCCGACGTCCCCAAAACGCTCCTCCTGTCCCAAGGAAGCGGTGCGGAAAGTGTGCGCGCAAAGGACGGAGACGCGGCCGGTTGGCATCGAACCGCGGCCCTGCTTCTGTCCTGCAAGCCACGCAGCCCCAGGAGAAGTTACCTCACCTCCCTTCGCATCCATTCCAAACAGGAGAAACGACGAACACCCATTTTTACACCCATGACATGAGCTCCAAGGCGTGAAAGGCTCTGGCCAAGCAGGACCTCAGACACCTGAAGGAGGTTCTTCCAAGGCTTTCAACGCCCTAAGTTCTGTCCATCAGAATCTTCCTCGTAATGAGAACTAGTGCCCCCTTCTGACAGCCGGCGAGCACTGCACCGCTGCACACCGCCACAGGAGGCAGGGCCAGCCACACGTCCCCTCCCCTGCTGCTGACCCTCCCGAGGCCACTGGCTATGAAAAAGACATTTCCAAAAGGGACCCCAGCCCTGCCCAATATTTAAGGAGGAATCAGAAGCCACCCACTGGGGAGATAAATGTAAAACTCAACAAAGAACAGCTGTCAGCCACCCTCGGCCCTGTCCCACCCCCTCCCCTTACAGAGGAAAGGGCGTCCTGTGTGTCCGTCCGTTTCTCAATCGAACCAGCTGAATTAAATTATGTTCTTTCTAAAAAGCCCTTATCCTGCACCCTAGCTGAAGGCCTGGTTACTGGCAATACTTGCTTTCAGAGTTCAGGGAAAGGTGACATCTTGGTGAACAATTCTAAGAGGATTTAGCTCTCTGCCAAAAAAATATCGTGAGGATTGGATTTCCAAAGAGTTCTGTTTTCATTACCCCACTTAGATACACCCAGTAACCAACTTCACTGTCGTAGAACAGCTTCTCAGTAAACAGCTCCACGCAGCTACTGCCATGAAAACCCACACGTCTGCAGTGAACTCAAAAAGCAGAGCCCTCCGCGGGGCTTCCGGCAGGGCAGGCCGCTGGGGACACACAGCTCAGGGCATGCTCGAGGGCTTTCGTCAGGGACCCCACGGATTGCCTGAGGAACTAGCAAAGTTATGCAGTTCCTGGAGCCCAGGAATGAATCCTAAACTGGGCGTGGTGACAGAACTGCAAGGCTGAGAGGTCTGAGGGGACACCTGGGCATCAGTACGCACAGGTAGCAGATAAAAATCAAGACTCCACATTCTTCTTCCAACACCTCCTCCCACCCCACAAAAATGAAATAAAACTACCAACAAGCCAAGGAGGAGAACTGGAATCGGGCGCCTATGAAAAACACGTCCTGTTCTAGCCTCAAGACAATTTCACACCAAATGGCTTTAAATTCCTTTCCAAAAGCTCTGATGCCTGAATTGAAAAATAATTTCCCTTTTTGAGCAAAAGTCAGCCGTTAAAGAAGCAGAACCTGAAAATCCTAGGAGCTCATGAGTTCTCCAATGTGCACAAATGTTGCGTTTATCTGCACACCAGCAGTGCAGAAATCTACCCATTCTTTTTGAGAAGGTCACCTCAACTCTGTCACAGAGGTTACTGTGGGTCACTCTAGAATGTAGTGATTATCAACACTAGACAGACTTCCCAGCCACATGCAGCCGGCGCTAAGCTGCTATTCCCTGAGCCCAAGAAAGTCTTTTTTTTTTTTTTTGCAGAAAGCCGGCTCAGGGCCTGGGGATGGCTGGCGCCCCAGTCTTGGCACCCAGGGAACTGCAGGCACCGCTTCACCCAGGAGCTAAGGGCTTCGACCCAAATGGAAGAAAGGCGCCTTCCTCACACAAGCCTCGTCCAAGAAAAAAAGAGCAGTGGGAAACCACGGTGGGGTGGCGGCCAGGGCGCACGTGGCCCGAGGCTAGGACGAAGCCGATGCCCTCGGCGCCCCCAGCCTGTCGGAACGCTGCGTCCCCCGTTCGCCCTCGCCCTGAGGCCGGCCCAGAACTACCTGCTGCTGCCTGGGCGCCCTCGGACTAAGTCTCGGGAAGTTCACTCCACGTTGAGCTAGTCCGGGGAGACCGGGCATCCGCGTAAACCCAGACTGCCCGGGGAAGACGGAGCCCACCCCTGCCCGGGCGCCAGACCCGTCCAGCCGCTGGGAGCTCAGGGACTGGGTCCCAGCCGGACTGCAGAGGCCTCTCCGGTTACCCCTTGCACCCCGGCGCCCCCGGACCCGGGCAGGTGGCAGTCAGGAGCGTGCGCCCAGAAAGGCGAGCAGTCGGCGCCGGGGCTAGAGAGAGAGCGAACCCTGCCTCCCGCCTCCCCCGATCGCCATGACTCCCTCCGGCTTCCCGAAGAGACCTGGCAGCCGCCGGGCGCTCCCACCTGGGCTGCGGTGCGGCTCCGGGTCCCCTTTCCTCTTTCCCCACCGCCCGGGCGGGCGCCTGCGGCCGGGGGTGCGCAGCCTGGTGGCCACCGGCGCCGGGGGGTAGAGGAACGGCTGGCAGCCTCCGGCGCGCACGGTGCCGGGACACCCGAGTGAGCCGCGGCCCTTCCCCACCCCACACCCCCAGGCCGGCGGCCAGGAGACAGCTCCACCGAGGGCAGGGGGTCCGGGCCGCCGCAGCCCGCCGGGAGGGAACGGTGCCGGAGCCAACAGGTCCGGGAGGCGCCTTCCGCGGATCTTCCGCCCACTCCGAGCACGGGGACCCGCGACCGCCCGGGGGTTTGGGCGCCCCGGAGAGGGGCGAGGACCCCGAGAAGAGGCAGGAGAGGTCGCGCGCGGGGCGGGGAGCTGGCGGCCGCACTCACCTCACGCTGGGCCGGGGCCCCGCAGCCGGGCAGCCGACGCGCCTCCGCACCGCGCGGGGGGCTTCCTCCGAGGCCGGCAGGGAGGGGGCGGCGCGGAATGGAGGCGCCGCGCCGGCAGCGCTCAGCGTCTCGCTCACACCCCCCGCCGGCAGCCGCGTCCTCGCGCCGGCATCTTCGCTGCCACCGCCGGCTCCCTCGGCGCCCCCGGGCCGCTCCCCACGCGCGCGCCGGCACCGGCACGAGCCCCCTCGCCGACTCGGAGCGCGATCTGGGCGCGAGCCTCTCTGTCTGCGTCCTCCGCTGCCGCCTGGGGACGCGTGCCCCGCACCCCGCACCCCGCCCCGCGCGCTCCTCTACCCCTCCCGCTGCCGCCGGCCGCGCGGGCTCAGCCCATGTGCGCGGCTGCCGCGCTGCGCCCCGGAGCGCAGTGGCCGAGGCCCCGCCGGAGTTGCGCGCCCCAGAAACTCCATGCAGCTCCGGCCTCCTCCCGGCTCCTCCTCCCTGGCGGCTCCGTCCCCCTCCGCCCGCGCCCGCACTCCGGAGCCGGGTTCTAGGCTCGCCTCGGCCGCCTGCGCCCTGGCTCCTCCGAGGGTCGGGGAGCCCCCACCCCCACCCTCCGCCTCTCCAATGGCTCCCTCGGTTTCCAGGCAGCGCAACCTGAGGAACGCCTCGGCGCGCGCGCACTCACACTCGCGCGCACACTCACACGCACGCACATGCACGGCACACACAGGCAGACTCGCGGGGGGCGGGCGGGCGCTGGGCAGACGGCGCTCCTTCCTTCCCTTCCCGAAGACGCTGCCCACGTTAACTACGGCAAACTGCTGCTCGTCGGCACAAGGCAGCTCGCCCCGCGCCCGCCGCCTTCACTACTTCATCCCGGTGCCCACGTCCCAGGGCCACGGTCCCACCTGAGCCCAGGGGAAGGCGGGGCGCCGGGGCGGAGGGGCCGATGGCCCGAACTGCGGGGTGGGGGGATACAGCGTGACCGCCCCTGGTAACGTCCAGGGAGGCACCGCTGCCGCGGGGCATCGCCCACCCACCACGGATTCCCCCCTCCAGGGCCTCAGAACACGTGGCGGGGCTCCCACTTCTCCCAAGGTCACAGGATGGATCCGATGGGAGGGAGAGGGCGCTTGGGCACAGGTGTGAGCTACCGATTCGCAGACTGTCCGCAACTTGCCCGTGCGCTGACCTCTGCTGGGTCTCCGCCCAGACAGCCCCCTCTCTCCCGGGCCCCGGGTCTCAAGGGCAATGCATTTGCTTGGAATCAGCAGTCACCTTTCCCAGTCCCCACCTGTCTGCCTCCCAGGAGCTGACGGAATACACAGCGCAACCAAGGTTTGTCTTGGCAAGAAAAAGAATCAAAGCAGCGAGGTGGGTCTCATACTGTCCCGTAGACAGATTAGACGCTTGCCAGTCCCTTTCTGCTGTCCCCAAGGGTGTGCCAATAAAGAAGGAACAACAAACCTGGCTGAAGCAGGCTAGTCCTTCCTCACAGCACCCTCCTTTCCCTGGTCCCCAGTTTCTTGTCCCCTCTTGGAGGCGGAAAGACTGCTCACCAGCTCAGATGCCTCTGATTCCAGAACCAGAGAAAAGGCACATGTGAAAATGCTCACACCAATCAGGAACAAAAGCAGCCAAAGCTGCTCTAAGCGGCTCATCCAAACAGCTCAGCAATCGCCTCTCCACTGTTTGGTTCAACTGCCAGGAAAGTTTGGGCATTTTTTTTCTGCCAGCCAGCAGCACAATCAGGGTCGTGTGTGTGTGTGTGTGTGTGTGTGTGTGTGTGTGTGTGTGTGTGTGTACCTTCTGGCTTGTCGCCTGGGCGTGGTTTCAGAGTCCCTGAAGCACTCGTGGGTGCCACGCCTTTGGCATTTAGCATTTGCTAACCTGTATTATTACTGTCTTGTATGGACCCTACATCTCTAGTAATCCTCCTTTTTGTTATTCTTGTAGGTACATGGTAGGTGTACATACTTGTGCGGTCCACGAGATGTTTTGATACAGGCATGCAATGTGAAATAGGCGCATCGTGGAGAACAGGGTATTCATCACCTCAAGCATTTATCCTTTGAGTTACAAACAGTCCAGTTACACTCTTTATGTTATTGTAAAATACATGCGTTATTATTGGCTAGAGTCACCCTGTTGTGCTACCAAATAGATCTTATTCATTCTGACTTGTTTTTCACTGATTAGCCATCCCTACCTACCCATTCCCCTCACGGCCCGCCCAACCCCCTCACCCTTTTTCGCCTTAGGCTCTCTATGTCCATGAGTTCAATTGTTTGATTTTTTTTTTGAGACAGTCTCACTCTATTGCCCCAGCTGGAGTGCACTGGCGCAATCTCAGCTCACTGCAGTCTCCATCTCCCAGGTTCAAGTCATTCTCCTGCCTCAGCCTCCTGAGTAGCTAGTATTACAGGCACGCACTGCCACGCCCGACTAATTCTTTGCATTTTTAGTAGAGACGGGTTTCACCATGTTAGCCAGGCTGGTCTCGAACTCCTGACCTCAAGATCTGTCCACCTCACCCTCCCAAAGTGCTGGGATTACAAAATTGTTTTGATTTTTAGATCCCATAAATAAGTGAAAACATGGTATTTGTCCTGTGCCTGCCGTATTTTACATAACGCTCTCCACTTCCATCCGTGTAGTTACCAATGACTGGATCTCACTCTTTTTTATGGCTGAATAGTGCGCCGTTGGGTACATGTGCACATTTTCTTTATCCATTCATCTGTTGATGGACAACCAGGTTGCTTCCAAATCTTAACTCTTGTAAACAGTGCTGCAGCAAATGTCAGAGTGCAGACACCTATTCAAGAAACTACTTTTCTTTGGGTTATATACTCGGCAATGGGACTGCTGGATCATATATTCCCTGGCAATCTTGTAACTGAGATGTAACAGGCACCACCACTCTTAGGGACTGGCAGGGTACCTCTCCCCTACCCCAGCATGAAAACACAGAAAAATCTTGAGTTCCTTCAAAGAAATTTCAGGCACCTAGCTAGCCCTGTGAAGTAAACCAGCAACTTGATAAGCAAGAAGGTAACTATAGCTTAAAACAATAGCCAAGAAAGTTAGAGTCAGGAAAGTTTTGTTTCCTGTATCAGTCTATTCTCATGCTGCTAATAAACACATACCAAACACTGGGTAATTTACAAAGGAAAGAGGTTTAATGGACTCAGTTCCACATGGCCGCGGAGGCCTCACAATCATGGCAGAAGGTAAAGGAGAAGCAAAGGCACATCTTACATGGTGGCAGGCAAGAGAGCATGTGCAGGGAACTCCCGTGGATAAAACCAGCAGATTAGTGAGACTTATTCACTACCAGGAGAATAGTATGGGGGCAACCTGCACCCGCGATTCAATCACCTCTCATGACTCAGGGACTTGTGAAGTACCCCTCCCCTATCGTAAGTGGGAATCATGGGAGCTACAAGTCAAGATGAGATGTGAGTGGGGACACAGTCAAACCATATTATTCCCTATAGAATCTAAACAAAACATTTTAGTGTACGTCCTTGAGATGTTTTCCAGAAACCTGGACCCCATTAAACTGATCAATTAGCACACAGACCTCAGATAAGGGGGAACTGAGAACTAAACTTTAACTGTGGTTCTTGTTCTACATTTCTTCCTGAGGGGTCTGGAGGAAGCCACACCTACAGGCCAGAGTGAACATTCTTTTCTGCAGACCCCGTATTTTTAGACAAAGCTTCACCTCCTTTACCAATCACAGATCAGAAAATCTTTGAACTCACCTATGACATTTGTAGAGATGGGATCTCCCTATGTTGTCCCGGCTGGTCTCAAACTCCTGGCCTCAATTAATCTCCCACCCCCACCTTCCTAAGCATTGGGATTACTAATCCCAGCATGAGCTGATGGGGGCCTCTGCTTCCAGATGTCTAGTTTTTTAAACCAAACTAAATGTAGAGCCTTCCTGTATTGAATTGTGGCTTTGCCTATAGCCTCTGCCTCCCAACTTTAAAAGTCCTTCCCTGTAAGCCAGCTGGGTGGTTGGGACTTAGCATGAGCTGCCCAGTTCTCCCTGCTTGCTGCCCTGAAAATTAATGCCTTCCTTTCTTCTGCTGCAAAACCTTGATGTGGATAGCTGGTCTTACTGCACTGGTTGAGCAGCCCCAGTTCCATTCAATAACATGACATGCGTGAGCCACTGGTTGAGCTTTTACCTAGTTCAGAGATGTGCATAGAAGGTGAGATGGCTTGGCTCTGTGTCCTCTCCCAAATCACATCTTGAATTGTACTCCCATAATCCCCACATGTTGTGGGAGGGGCCTGGTGGGAGATAATTGAGTCATGGGGGTGGTTTCTCCCAAATGGTTTTCGTGGTAGTGAATAAGTCTCTCCAGATCTGATGGTTTTATAAGGGGAAACCCCTTTCAATTGGTTCTCTCACTCTGTCTCCTGTCTGCCGCCATGTAAGATGTGCCTTTTGCCTTCTGCCATGATTGTGAGGCCTCCCCAGCCATGTGGAACTGTGAGTCCATTAAATCTTTCTTCTGTAAATTGCCTAGTCTCAGGTATATCTTTACCAGCAATGTGAAAATGGATTAATACAGAAAGTAGGCCAGGCGCAGTGGTTCACACCTGTAATACCAGCACCTTGGGAGGCTGAGGTGGGAGGATCATGAGGTCAAGAGATCAAGGCCATACTGGTCAACATGGTGAAACCCCATCTCTACTAAAAATACAAAAAATTAGCTGGGCACGGTGGCGCGTGCCTGTAATCCCAGCTACTCAGGAGGCTGAGGCAGGAGAATTGCCTGAACCCAGGAGGCAGAGGTTGCGGTGAGCCGAGATCGCGGCATTGCACTCCAGCCTGGGTAACAAGAGCGAAACTCCATCTCAAAAAAAAAAAAAAGATACAGAAAGTATTGTACTTGCAGGGTTTCCACAATGGGTCACAAGCAGATGAATAGAGTTGACAGGGTCTCCGTAAGATCTTTCCCTCTGATCCCTTAATTGGGATGAATGCTGCATTGCCTAACAATCTGTTGCCTCTGTAAGCAATTATTTTGTCACTTTCTAGATGACAACCAGGTCACCAAAATGCCTTGGTAGGGCCAGGCATGGTGGCTGAAGACTGTAATCCGAGCACTTTGGGAGTCCGGGATCACTTGAGGTCAGGAGATTGAGACCAGCCCGGCCAACATGGTGAAACCCTGTCTCTACTGAAAATACAAAAAATAGCTGGGCATGGTGGCAGGTGCCAGCAATTCTCCTGCCTCAGCCTCCAGAGTAGCTGGAGCTGAGGCAGGAGAATTGCTTGAACCTGGGAGAAAGTTGCAGTGAGCCTAGATCACGCCCCTGCACTCCAGTCTAGGCAACAGAGCAAGACTCAGTCACAAACAAACAAATGCCCTGGTAAGTGTGGACACACACGGCGTTCCTGGTAAAATGTAGAGGCCTCCCACATAACCAGAGTGGGAAACGTCTGTCCAAAGCTCTTATTCCGCCCTCCCTTCCTGCCTGCATGAATTTGGGCATGTTGTTTGTTCTCTCTAACTGCCCTCATCTGTAAAATGGGGATAATTAGAGTATCTATTCCATAAGGTTGCTGAGAAAATTAAATGAGATCATGTGAAACAGCAGTGCACTCAGTTAACTTGTCTCCAGGCAAAAAGTGAGCTCTCAATACATGCTGGCTGATGTTACAAGAGAATAGTAACACACACCAAAGACCTTACCTTGGGAGGAAAAGAAAAAAAAAATTAAGGATCTTTTGCCTTAGGATACTAAGCTCAGCGAGACTCAGAGCTAGAGAAGGCTAGGCAGTGGCTCCCACTTGTAATCCCAATACTTTGGAAGTTCCAGGTGGGAGGATTACATGAGGTCAGGAGTTTGAGACCAGCCTGGGCAACATAGGGAGACCAGCCTGGGCAACAAAAAATGATTTGCAAAATGAGCCAGGCGGGGTGGCGTGTGCCTGTAGTCCTAACTACTCAGGGGGCTAAGGTAGAGGATCTTTTGAGCCCAGGAGTTCAAGACTACAGTGAGCTGTGGTCACACCACTGCACTGCAGCTTGGGTGAAAGAGGGGAACCCTGTCTCAAAAACACAAACAAACAAAGAACTGCAGAAGCTGGAGGGCAGATTTCGGCAGTTTCTTGGTCCTCCCTGGCTATGAGCATTTTGAGACTTCCATGTTAAGGCGGTTGCAGGTTCGCAGGCCCTGGCACTTTTGCTTCAACTTTTATTCAGTAGATGTGGCAAAAATGTGTCAGCTCCTTCCTAGGAAAACACCAGAGAAAATCGTTTACCAGTTGCAGAATGGAGGCTAAAATCAACATGGAACGAAATGAACAGGAGGGACTCCCCTTAGCATGCATTTGTAGCTGGACTTGGCATACATTCTCCTTCTAACCTAGAATAGTAAAGCCCTCCAGGAAACAGCGAGGAGTCAATTTCAACTTCCTTCTGCCACCTGCCTCCAGCTTTGGGATTCGGAGTCACACACATCAGACACCGAGACAAGTGCTACCTTGTGACAATGCTCCAGTAAATATCCCCTTCCTGTGTCTTCTGTTATTTTGCCATCAGGAAATACATCTACTTCAAGTGCCCAAGACACCCAACGGCAGAGGGTGATGAAAAGATTCACTGCACTCTGAATAGAAATAGGTAAAGGTAGGAAAAACAATCATTTGGGTAAATACATGTTGGAGGGTGAAATGTTTCATGTATTCCATCAAAGTATGGAACCCAGGACGCACTAAATGCTCCACAACACGTGCTCCCTCCTGTGCGGGTGGGGGGTCTGCAGTGGTTTGTTCTTCAGTCATTGATAACCGGAACAAAATTTGGCGTCCAGAAGGAGGCTGCTACCGTAACAAAAACTTAAAATGCTGGATTTGGGATTCAGCAACGAGAAAAAGCTGCACCTGCCTGGAAAGACTGTGAATGGAGGTTGCAAGGACCTTTGGGAGACTTGGCGGAAATATGAAGGGCACAGGGAGTGCTTATTGGAAGCTGGAGGAAAGAAAGCCTGAGTGAGGTCCCAGCAGAACAGTTAGCAAAAGTGCTGCCTGTAACTATATGACCCGTGGTCTCCTGGGCGAGGTGGCTCATGCCTGTAATCCCAGAATTTTGGGAGGCCAACACGGGTGGATCACTTGAGGTCAGGGGTTTGAGACCAGCCTGGGTAACATGGAAAAAATCTCGTCTCTACTAAAAATACAAAAAATTAACCGGGCATGGTGGCGCATGCCTGTAATCCCAGCTACTCGGGAGGCTGAAGCAGGAGAATTTCTGGAACCCAAGCGGCGGAGGTTGCGGTGAGCTGAGATCGCGCCATTGCACTCCAGCCTGGGACACAGAGTGAGACCCCATCTAAAAACAACAGCAGCAAATCAATGGCAAGGATACCTGATGACCTCATGGATCCGACTAGGCTGATTTCCAAGTGGAAAAACAGAAGATGCCAGCTGGATTTTTCCAGATGCAGGTGAGTAAAGAGAAGCAGGCAGTGATTAATGAAAGCAGCAGCTATTCGGGTGTTTTAGCAGAACTGAGATGGAATAGCAAGGAACCAGGCTTTGCTGGGTGAGAGAGAACTACTATTTCTCATTGTGGTGTTTTCAGGCAAAATCTTTCAAACCTAGGGCAGTAAAGTCCGGTCTCTGGGAAAGATGAACTCGGGATGGGGCTGTACGATCCTTTCTCAAGGCCTCAGACATACTTAACCGCGTGCCCAGGAGAACTTCTACGTGCCTTAAAGACACTGTGCTGCATTCAGCAGCTTCGCAGGAGCCTAAAAGTACAGAAAGGTGGATTGTTTATTTATTTATTTATTTATTCATTTATTTTGAGACAGAGTCTCACTCTGTTGTCCAGGCTGGAGTGCAGTTGTATGATTTCGGAGGGGAAAAGAGAGGCAGGGAGACAGAGGCTCCGGGCCTGTCTACAGCTATTCCAGCCCCTGCTGTGAGAGGCTTCCCAGAGGAGGCCAGAGAATCTGTAGGGAGAGACCAGTCTCCCCCACCATGCGCTGTCAGAATTCCCAGTCCACAGAAGTACAGGGGCAGTCATAAGTTACTGTGTTAAGTAACTGCATTTGGGGATGAATTTTTGTTATGCAGCAATAAATAACCAGAAAAAGTTCGATTTACTAACTTAGAAAGAAGTCAAAAAATATGTTGTAAAATGAAACAAGTTAATAGCAAAATAGCATGTAGGTGCCTCTTTTGAAAAAGAAAACTCTGTATGTGGAATCCATGTACACGTAACATATGTGCACAGAATATAATTCCCATGCCTTATGGTAACTGACTCTGGAGAGCCAGTATTGAGGGGATACATACATATATATATAATGCATATATTTTATTTATGCATATAAACATTTATACATTTTTATTTATATGTTTATTAAATAGCTTTTTATAAGTGAAATATGAATGGCTTTTTACTTTTTAAAAAAATTTCAAAAAGTATATTAGCCAGCCAAAAAATGGAATCAAAGTTAAATATTTATATATAAAAATATAAATATGTAATATTTAAGTATATAAATGTTTACATATTTATAATGCATTATGTAATACCACATATTATATTATATAAAATTATATGATAGATTATATAATACATACATTATACATTATATATTACATAATACATATATTATATAACACATGTATAATTATATATTATATAATAGGATGTATGATATATAATTATATACATTATGCATGAATATAATAGTACATATAATATATAACATAACGTGCCATTTTATTAATATATATCACATAATTCATTGTTTATATATTTATTTTTATATAAATAAGATATTAATACAAGTAATTTATGTATGAATATAGAAATATATATTTATATATAAATTTATACATTACATAAATATGTGGCATTTCTATAAATAACAGAACAATGATAATTATATATTTATGTTTATATATAATTATAAACTATTATACTATATAAACATAGAATCTGAATGTTCTATCAAGCATTTTTAATATCAGCTTCTTTTTACTGACAAAGTTTTGCATTAACTTTATTTCAAAGTGATAAATATGTGAATAAAGGCCCACAAAAAGACTCAGTCACTGCCTTAAGACAATGACTAAGGGTTTATTCTGTTACAGGATTATTAATGAAAAAAGATTATATTCACACATATGCTGATAATCTTTTAAATTTCTAACATTCAGACCAGACAAAACCCAACATATTAACAAAGGGGAAAAAAGTCAAGGTTGACTTCCGAGGTGAGAAAAACACTAGATCACAAAAGGAAAAGGAACCGATACTCTTAGAGGGCAAGATAGCCTCATCCAGGGCTTATATATTCAGTTAGGATATTCTGTGTCAAAGTAAGAGAAAGCTATTTTCCTAATGAAATAGGTCAGAATGTAAGTATCTGTTTGGCTTGTCTGAAAAAAAAAAAAAAACTCAGAAACATGTTAACCAAGAAACTGGAATGGAAGTTATGACTTCAAGAATAGGGTCAGAAAACCAGGGGAAGGGAAAGGCATTTGTGTGAATGACTGTGGCATTCTCTGAGGGCTTTCCTTTTAAATGTTAGCCCATCTCCAAGGAGCACTGAACCACAATGCCTAAAGAAGGGAACATCTTAGAGGTCTTATAAGTATCACAGGCACTGAAAGAACAGGAAACCTTGGAAAAGTGGAGGCACCTTTCCTCTCCATTGTCCCCTTAAAGGCATTCATTCACCTATCTGGAAACTGCATGTGGTGAAAGGTTAAAAAGAGAGAGAGAGAAGGAAAGAAGAAAGAGGAAGGAAGGAGGGAAAGAAAGAAAAAGAAAAGAAAGGAAAGGAAGGAGGGAGGGAGGGAAAAGAGAAAGAAGAAAGGAAGAAAAGAAAGGAAGGAAGGAAAAGAGAAAGAAAAAGAAAGGAAGGAAGGAGGGAGGGAAGGAGGGAAAGAGGAAAGGAGGGAGGGAGTGAAGGAAGGAGGGAAGGAGGAGGGGAAGGAGAAAGGGAGGGAAGGAAGGAAGAAGGGAAGGAGGGAGGGAGGGAAGGTAGGGGGAGGGAGGGAGGGAAGGAGGAGGGAAAGGAGAGAGGGAGGGAATGAGGGAGGGAAGGAAGGAGGGAAGGAAGGAGACAGGGAGGGAAGGAGGGAGGGAAGAAAGGAAAGGCTAGAAAGAAAAGATAGGATAGGAAGGAATCAAGCAGCAAGCAAGAGGCTAAGAAATGAAGGCGAATTCCTGGGAAATTGTGGAGTCTATAACCTCCTAGGAGGAGAGGCACTGATAAGCACCCGAGGGTTTCAGCTGGGGCTCTTGAAATCCTACATGCATTAAGATTAAGGGCAAACCAAATGACTTTGGAGAATCAAGTTCAGCCTTAAATTACCCCAATAACTGATCAGCCAAAAATGATCTTTACATGCCCTAAGTGCCTCCTGAGTGAAAAGGTAAATCTGAGGAGAGAGAACAAATGTATAGTCACTATAATGTTTAAAATATATGTGGCATTTAATCAAAAATCAGCAGGCATATCTGGAAAAAGAACCAAATGAAGAAAAAAGAAAGAGAAACTACAGACAATAAAACGTAGGAACTCCAGATATTGGAGTTATATAAAACAGACATTCAAACAACTGTGGGCTGGGCCAAGATGGCCAAATTAAAAACAGCTCGAGAGCAGAGTTCCCAGCAAGATGGACACAAAACAGAGGTACCAGGTTCATTTCAATGGGACTGGTTGGACAGTGGGTGTAGCCCAAGGAGGGCAAACTGAGGCAGGGCGGGGCAGTGCCTCACCTGGGAAGTGCAACTGGCTGGAGAATCGGTGGCTTTTCCCCTCCGGTACTCCATTCAGATACTGTACTTCTCCCCTGGCCTTTGGAACCACAGAGCAGGAGATTCCCACCAGGCTGAAAAGGGCCACAAGTTACCAGCACAGATCTGAGCAGCAGCTCCAGCCAGCACTGTGGGTTGTCAGCACAGATCTGGGTGGACGTTTTGAATAGACTGGCCAAATGGAAAAAAGTCAAGACCTGTTGGTGTGCTGTGTTCAGGAGACCCATCTCAGGTGCAGACACACATAGACTCAAAATAAAGGGTTGGAAGAAGATTTGCCAAGCAAATGGAGCGAAAAAAAAAAAAAAAAAAAAGCAGGGGTCGCAATCCTAGTCTGTGATAAAATGGACTTTAAACCAACAAAGATCAAAGGAGACAAAGAAGGACATTACATAATGGTAAAAGGATCAATGCAACAAGAAGAGCTAACGATCCTAAATATATATGGACCCAATACAGGAGCACCCAGATATGTAAGGCAAGCTCTTCATGACTTACAAAGAGACTTAGACTCCCACACAATAATAGTGGGAGACTTTAACACCCCATTCTCAATATTAGACAGATCAATGAGACAGAAAATTAATAAGGATATCTAGGACTTGAATTCAGACCTAGACCAAGCAAACCTAATAGACATTTACAGAACTCTCCAC